>CAWWDK010000218.1:25000-30841 GCA_963942575.1 Priocnemis perturbator | reverse complement strand
AGCACTCCTGCAAGTTTGAAGAAGATCGTACGGTCGGTTCGCATTTCTCGATGAACTTACATACAGCTACGACGGGACTTGGTCGCTGAGCGGAATATCGGATGATGACAATTTTTCTCAAACTCCGCTTCCAGCCGTACGAAGTTTATGAAACTTGTACAGAATGCTCGTGTCGTCAATCGAGAGCACTCCTGCAAGTTTGAAGAAGATCGTACGGTCGGTTCGCATTTCTCGATGAACTTACATACAGCTACGACGGGACATAGTCGCTGAACGGGATCTATCCAGTACTGCGTTGTAGATGACAATTTGTGTCTAACTCCGCTTCCAGCCGTACGATGTTTATGAAACTTGTACAGACTGCTCGTGTCGTCAATCGAGAGCACTCCTGCCAGTTTGAAGAACATCGTACGGTCGGTTCGCATTTCTCGATGAACTTACATACAGCTACGACGGGACTTGGTCGCTGAGCGGAATATCGGATGATGACAATTTTTCTCAAACTCCGCTTCCAGCCGTACGAAGTTTATGAAACTTGTACAGAATGCTCGTGTCGTCAATCGAGAGCACTCCTGCAAGTTTGAAGAAGATCGTACGGTCGGTTCGCATTTCTCGATGAACTTACATACAGCTACGACGGGACTTGGTCGCTGAACGGGATCTATCCAGTACTGCGTTGTAGATGACAATTTGTGTCTAACTCCGCTTCCAGCCGTACGATGTTTATGAAACTTGTACAGACTGCTCGTGTCGTCAATCGAGAGCACTCCTGCAAGTTTGAAGAAGATCGTACGGTCGGTTCGCATTTCTCGATGAACTTACATACAGCTACGACGGGACTTTGTCGCTGAGCGGAATATCGGATGATGACAATTTTTCTCAAACTCCGCTTCCAGCCGTACGAAGTTTATGAAACTTGTACAGAATGCTCGTGTCGTCAATCGAGAGCACTCCTGCAAGTTTGAAGAAGATCGTACGGTCGGTTCGCATTTCTCGATGAACTTACATACAGCTACGACGGGACTTGGTCGCTGAGCGGAATATCGGATGATGACAATTTTTCTCAAACTCCGCTTCCAGCCGTACGAAGTTTATGAAACTTGTACAGAATGCTCGTGTCGTCAATCGAGAGCACTCCTGCAAGTTTGAAGAAGATCGTACGGTCGGTTCGCATTTCTCGATGAACTTACATACAGCTACGACGGGACATAGTCGCTGAACGGGATCTATCCAGTACTGCGTTGTAGATGACAATTTGTGTCTAACTCCGCTTCCAGCCGTACGATGTTTATGAAACTTGTACAGACTGCTCGTGTCGTCAATCGAGAGCACTCCTGCAAGTTTGAAGAAGATCGTACGGTCGGTTCGCATTTCTCGATGAACTTACATACAGCTACGACGGGACATAGTCGCTGAACGGGATCTATCCAGTACTGCGTTGTAGATGACAATTTGTGTCTAACTCCGCTTCCAGCCGTACGATGTTTATGAAACTTGTACAGACTGCTCGTGTCGTCAATCGAGAGCACTCCTGCAAGTTTGAAGAACATCGTACGGTCGGTTCGCATTTCTCGATGAACTTACATACAGCTACGACGGGACTTGGTCGCTGAGCGGAATATCGGATGATGACAATTTTTCTCAAACTCCGCTTCCAGCCGTACGAAGTTTATGAAACTTGTACAGAATGCTCGTGTCGTCAATCGAGAGCACTCCTGCAAGTTTGAAGAAGATCGTACGGTCGGTTCGCATTTCTCGATGAACTTACATACAGCTACGACGGGACATAGTCGCTGAACGGGATCTATCCAGTACTGCGTTGTAGATGACAATTTGTGTCTAACTCCGCTTCCAGCCGTACGATGTTTATGAAACTTGTACAGACTGCTCGTGTCGTCAATCGAGAGCACTCCTGCCAGTTTGAAGAACATCGTACGGTCGGTTCGCATTTCTCGATGAACTTACATACAGCTACGACGGGACTTGGTCGCTGAGCGGAATATCGGATGATGACAATTTTTCTCAAACTCCGCTTCCAGCCGTACGAAGTTTATGAAACTTGTACAGAATGCTCGTGTCGTCAATCGAGAGCACTCCTGCAAGTTTGAAGAAGATCGTACGGTCGGTTCGCATTTCTCGATGAACTTACATACAGCTACGACGGGACTTGGTCGCTGAACGGGATCTATCCAGTACTGCGTTGTAGATGACAATTTGTGTCTAACTCCGCTTCCAGCCGTACGATGTTTATGAAACTTGTACAGACTGCTCGTGTCGTCAATCGAGAGCACTCCTGCAAGTTTGAAGAAGATCGTACGGTCGGTTCGCATTTCTCGATGAACTTACATACAGCTACGACGGGACTTTGTCGCTGAGCGGAATATCGGATGATGACAATTTTTCTCAAACTCCGCTTCCAGCCGTACGAAGTTTATGAAACTTGTACAGAATGCTCGTGTCGTCAATCGAGAGCACTCCTGCAAGTTTGAAGAAGATCGTACGGTCGGTTCGCATTTCTCGATGAACTTACATACAGCTACGACGGGACTTGGTCGCTGAGCGGAATATCGGATGATGACAATTTTTCTCAAACTCCGCTTCCAGCCGTACGAAGTTTATGAAACTTGTACAGAATGCTCGTGTCGTCAATCGAGAGCACTCCTGCAAGTTTGAAGAAGATCGTACGGTCGGTTCGCATTTCTCGATGAACTTACATACAGCTACGACGGGACATAGTCGCTGAACGGGATCTATCCAGTACTGCGTTGTAGATGACAATTTGTGTCTAACTCCGCTTCCAGCCGTACGATGTTTATGAAACTTGTACAGACTGCTCGTGTCGTCAATCGAGAGCACTCCTGCAAGTTTGAAGAACATCGTACGGTCGGTTCGCATTTCTCGATGAACTTACATACAGCTACGACGGGACTTGGTCGCTGAGCGGAATATCGGATGATGACAATTTTTCTCAAACTCCGCTTCCAGCCGTACGAAGTTTATGAAACTTGTACAGAATGCTCGTGTCGTCAATCGAGAGCACTCCTGCAAGTTTGAAGAAGATCGTACGGTCGGTTCGCATTTCTCGATGAACTTACATACAGCTACGACGGGACTTGGTCGCTGAACGGGATCTATCCAGTACTGCGTTGTAGATGACAATTTGTGTCTAACTCCGCTTCCAGCCGTACGATGTTTATGAAACTTGTACAGACTGCTCGTGTCGTCAATCGAGAGCACTCCTGCAAGTTTGAAGAAGATCGTACGGTCGGTTCGCATTTCTCGATGAACTTACATACAGCTACGACGGGACTTTGTCGCTGAGCGGAATATCGGATGATGACAATTTTTCTCAAACTCCGCTTCCAGCCGTACGAAGTTTATGAAACTTGTACAGAATGCTCGTGTCGTCAATCGAGAGCACTCCTGCAAGTTTGAAGAAGATCGTACGGTCGGTTCGCATTTCTCGATGAACTTACATACAGCTACGACGGGACTTGGTCGCTGAACGGGATCTATCCAGTACTGCGTTGTAGATGACAATTTGTGTCTAACTCCGCTTCCAGCCGTACGATGTTTATGAAACTTGTACAGACTGCTCGTGTCGTCAATCGAGAGCACTCCTGCAAGTTTGAAGAACATCGTACGGTCGGTTCGGATTTCTCGATGAACTTACATACAGCTACGACGGGACTTGGTCGCTGAGCGGAATATCGGATGATGACAATTTTTCTCAAACTCCGCTTCCAGCCGTACGAAGTTTATGAAACTTGTACAGAATGCTCGTGTCGTCAATCGAGAGCACTCCTGCAAGTTTGAAGAAGATCGTACGGTCGGTTCGCATTTCTCGATGAACTTACATACAGCTACGACGGGACTTGGTCGCTGAGCGGAATATCGGATGATGACAATTTTTCTCAAACTCCGCTTCCAGCCGTACGAAGTTTATGAAACTTGTACAGAATGCTCGTGTCGTCAATCGAGAGCACTCCTGCAAGTTTGAAGAAGATCGTACGATCGGTTCGCATTTCTCGATGAACTTACATACAGCTACGACGGGACATAGTCGCTGAACGGGATCTATCCAGTACTGCGTTGTAGATGACAATTTGTGTCTAACTCCGCTTCCAGCCGTACGATGTTTATGAAACTTGTACAGACTGCTCGTGTCGTCAATCGAGAGCACTCCTGCAAGTTTGAAGAACATCGTACGGTCGGTTCGGATTTCTCGATGAACTTACATACAGCTACGACGGGACTTTGTCGCTGAGCGGAATATCGGATGATGACAATTTTTCTCAAACTCCGCTTCCAGCCGTACGAAGTTTATGAAACTTGTACAGAATGCTCGTGTCGTCAATCGAGAGCACTCCTGCAAGTTTGAAGAAGATCGTACGGTCGGTTCGCATTTCTCGATGAACTTACATACAGCTACGACGGGACATAGTCGCTGAACGGGATCTATCCAGTACTGCGTTGTAGATGACAATTTGTGTCTAACTCCGCTTCCAGCCGTACGATGTTTATGAAACTTGTACAGACTGCTCGTGTCGTCAATCGAGAGCACTCCTGCCAGTTTGAAGAACATCGTACGGTCGGTTCGCATTTCTCGATGAACTTACATACAGCTACGACGGGACTTGGTCGCTGAGCGGAATATCGGATGATGACAATTTTTCTCAAACTCCGCTTCCAGCCGTACGAAGTTTATGAAACTTGTACAGAATGCTCGTGTCGTCAATCGAGAGCACTCCTGCAAGTTTGAAGAAGATCGTACGATCGGTTCGCATTTCTCGATGAACTTACATACAGCTACGACGGGACATAGTCGCTGAACGGGATCTATCCAGTACTGCGTTGTAGATGACAATTTGTGTCTAACTCCGCTTCCAGCCGTACGATGTTTATGAAACTTGTACAGACTGCTCGTGTCGTCAATCGAGAGCACTCCTGCAAGTTTGAAGAAGATCGTACGGTCGGTTCGCATTTCTCGATGAACTTACATACAGCTACGACGGGACTTGGTCGCTGAGCGGAATATCGGATGATGACAATTTTTCTCAAACTCCGCTTCCAGCCGTACGAAGTTTATGAAACTTGTACAGAATGCTCGTGTCGTCAATCGAGAGCACTCCTGCAAGTTTGAAGAAGATCGTACGATCGGTTCGCATTTCTCGATGAACTTACATACAGCTACGACGGGACATAGTCGCTGAACGGGATCTATCCAGTACTGCGTTGTAGATGACAATTTGTGTCTAACTCCGCTTCCAGCCGTACGATGTTTATGAAACTTGTACAGACTGCTCGTGTCGTCAATCGAGAGCACTCCTGCAAGTTTGAAGAAGATCGTACGGTCGGTTCAGATTTCTGTTCATAAACGTCTATTTCACCCATTGACGAGATATTCCAAATGTTTGTTTCTGTATTTTTCAATTTTTTATAACATGCATGACTACCCTCGGTACGATGAGTTGTTCACCCTGTGAAAGTGGAAATTTTTTGATAATTGTGTTTGAGTCCAACACTCAATCGCCCACCCGTCCGCTGGGGTCGTTGCGTCGGGCGCCGCCGCTTACTTAGCTCGGCGGAGTCCACGCGCGCCGACCGCCCGGACGCTCCCCCGGTATCCTTAAGAGATGGGACGGTCCGGTAGGACCGTCGTACGAAACTATGTTTTCGTTACATCGTAGCTATGAGTCTGTGTCTTTGAACCGATGATTCTAATGTAGCATGCGCGGCACTGCCGTTGGCGGTACTTTGTACCCTTACGCATAAACTCAGACTGTGATGGTCATTGCCGCTTTTCGCGGTAGGGGTGCCATATACCTATATTAAATTCGA
>CAWWDK010000218.1:5000-15000 GCA_963942575.1 Priocnemis perturbator | reverse complement strand
GTCGTCATAGTTCGTTCGTATCGTATATTGTTCAGTAGTTGAATTAGTTGTTTTATTTCATTGATAACAATTGGAAAGGCGTGATATACGCTTACATGTATATAGAAATGTTCCTGTATTTGGTTATAAGTTTTCGTCGTCTTAGTTCGTCCGTTATTGTATATTGTTTATTTGTTAAGTTGGTTGTCTGTAGTATTAGTTATTTGGAAAGTTTAAAAACAAAAACAGTTCATGCATTATATTGCAATAGCTATCGTGTATCGAGGGCTTTTTTTTCCTCCATATATATACAAAAATCCAACGTTTGGATTTTTTTTTACTATTTTGCGCACAACGTTTTGCGCACAACGTTGGATACAAATCCAACGTTTGGATTTTTTTTTGACTATTTTGCGCACAACGTTGGATACAAATCCAACGTTTGGATTTTTTTTTGACTATTTTGCGCATAACGTTGGATAAAAATCCAACGTTTGGATTTTTTTTTCACTATTTTGCGCACATGGTTTTGCGCACAACGTTGGATAAAAAATCCAACGTTTGGATTTTTTTTTCACTATTTTGCGCACGAAATGGGTAGTTTAAAGTGGTTTATTTCTTAAACAAAATATGTTATCGAAAAAACCGCCCGACACACTGAAGCTACTATTTGTCCGAACATGTGTACACAACTGCAAGTCAATTAATCTATTACAGACTCAGATATCGTGTACACCGTCGAACCG
Source organism: Priocnemis perturbator (assembly GCA_963942575.1). NCBI lineage: Eukaryota > Metazoa > Arthropoda > Insecta > Hymenoptera > Pompilidae > Priocnemis > Priocnemis perturbator. The sequence goes on along the minus strand of CAWWDK010000218.1, from coordinate 14,275 downwards.
TGCACGAAGAGCACCATATTGAACACGAAGTCACATATCTTGTTCAAATATAAACATTTTGTTGTAAAATTTGTTATTCATGCTCCCTAAGCTGTCTACAAACACGTATTCAAAAACTAATAATATCGGCTTAATAATTTTTTCGGAATTAATTCGCGAATATTAGCCTGTTTTTGAGGTTGGTCAGAGTAGGATAACCCCTTAAGCATATAATTATATAGGAACGTAACACTTCGGCGAAAGGAACACGCCGCTGGCACTTAGTCGCTGAGCGGAATATCGGATGATGACAATTTTTCGCAAACTCCGCTTCCAGCCGTACGAAGTTTATGAAACTTGTACAGAATGCTCGTGTCGTCAATCGAGAGCACTCCTGCCAGTTTGAAGAACATCGTACGGTCGGTTCGCATTTCTCGATGAACTTACATACAGCTACGACGGGACTTGGTCGCTGAGAGGAATATCGGATGATGACAATTTTTCTCAAACTCCGCTTCCAGCCGTACGAAGTTTATGAAACTTGTACAGAATGCTCGTGTCGTCAATCGAGAGCACTCCTGCAAGTTTGAAGAAGATCGTACGGTCGGTTCGCATTTCTCGATGAACTTACATACAGCTACGACGGGACTTGGTCGCTGAGCGGAATATCGGATGATGACAATTTTTCTCAAACTCCGCTTCCAGCCGTACGAAGTTTATGAAACTTGTACAGAATGCTCGTGTCGTCAATCGAGAGCACTCCTGCAAGTTTGAAGAAGATCGTACGATCGGTTCGCATTTCTCGATGAACTTACATACAGCTACGACGGGACATAGTCGCTGAACGGGATCTATCCAGTACTGCGTTGTAGATGACAATTTGTGTCTAACTCCGCTTCCAGCCGTACGATGTTTATGAAACTTGTACAGACTGCTCGTGTCGTCAATCGAGAGCACTCCTGCAAGTTTGAAGAACATCGTACGGTCGGTTCGGATTTCTCGATGAACTTACATACAGCTACGACGGGACTTGGTCGCTGAGCGGAATATCGGATGATGACAATTTTTCTCAAACTCCGCTTCCAGCCGTACGAAGTTTATGAAACTTGTACAGAATGCTCGTGTCGTCAATCGAGAGCACTCCTGCAAGTTTGAAGAAGATCGTACGGTCGGTTCGCATTTCTCGATGAACTTACATACAGCTACGACGGGACATAGTCGCTGAACGGGATCTATCCAGTACTGCGTTGTAGATGACAATTTGTGTCTAACTCCGCTTCCAGCCGTACGATGTTTATGAAACTTGTACAGACTGCTCGTGTCGTCAATCGAGAGCACTCCTGCAAGTTTGAAGAACATCGTACGGTCGGTTCGCATTTCTCGATGAACTTACATACAGCTACGACGGGACTTTGTCGCTGAGCGGAATATCGGATGATGACAATTTTTCTCAAACTCCGCTTCCAGCCGTACGAAGTTTATGAAACTTGTACAGAATGCTCGTGTCGTCAATCGAGAGCACTCCTGCAAGTTTGAAGAAGATCGTACGGTCGGTTCGCATTTCTCGATGAACTTACATACAGCTACGACGGGACATAGTCGCTGAACGGGATCTATCCAGTACTGCGTTGTAGATGACAATTTGTGTCTAACTCCGGTTCCAGCCGTACGATGTTTATGAAACTTGTACAGACTGCTCGTGTCGTCAATCGAGAGCACTCCTGCAAGTTTGAAGAACATCGTACGGTCGGTTCGCATTTCTCGATGAACTTACATACAGCTACGACGGGACTTGGTCGCTGAGCGGAATATCGGATGATGACAATTTTTCTCAAACTCCGCTTCCAGCCGTACGAAGTTTATGAAACTTGTACAGAATGCTCGTGTCGTCAATCGAGAGCACTCCTGCAAGTTTGAAGAAGATCGTACGGTCGGTTCGCATTTCTCGATGAACTTACATACAGCTACGACGGGACATAGTCGCTGAACGGGATCTATCCAGTACTGCGTTGTAGATGACAATTTGTGTCTAACTCCGCTTCCAGCCGTACGATGTTTATGAAACTTGTACAGACTGCTCGTGTCGTCAATCGAGAGCACTCCTGCAAGTTTGAAGAAGATCGTACGGTCGGTTCGCATTTCTCGATGAACTTACATACAGCTACGACGGGACTTGGTCGCTGAGCGGAATATCGGATGATGACAATTTTTCTCAAACTCCGCTTCCAGCCGTACGAAGTTTATGAAACTTGTACAGAATGCTCGTGTCGTCAATCGAGAGCACTCCTGCAAGTTTGAAGAAGATCGTACGGTCGGTTCGCATTTCTCGATGAACTTACATACAGCTACGACGGGACATAGTCGCTGAACGGGATCTATCCAGTACTGCGTTGTAGATGACAATTTGTGTCTAACTCCGCTTCCAGCCGTACGATGTTTATGAAACTTGTACAGACTGCTCGTGTCGTCAATCGAGAGCACTCCTGCCAGTTTGAAGAACATCGTACGGTCGGTTCGCATTTCTCGATGAACTTACATACAGCTACGACGGGACTTGGTCGCTGAGCGGAATATCGGATGATGACAATTTTTCTCAAACTCCGCTTCCAGCCGTACGAAGTTTATGAAACTTGTACAGAATGCTCGTGTCGTCAATCGAGAGCACTCCTGCAAGTTTGAAGAAGATCGTACGGTCGGTTCGCATTTCTCGATGAACTTACATACAGCTACGACGGGACATAGTCGCTGAACGGGATCTATCCAGTACTGCGTTGTAGATGACAATTTGTGTCTAACTCCGCTTCCAGCCGTACGATGTTTATGAAACTTGTACAGACTGCTCGTGTCGTCAATCGAGAGCACTCCTGCAAGTTTGAAGAACATCGTACGGTCGGTTCGCATTTCTCGATGAACTTACATACAGCTACGACGGGACTTTGTCGCTGAGCGGAATATCGGATGATGACAATTTTTCTCAAACTCCGCTTCCAGCCGTACGAAGTTTATGAAACTTGTACAGAATGCTCGTGTCGTCAATCGAGAGCACTCCTGCAAGTTTGAAGAAGATCGTACGGTCGGTTCGCATTTCTCGATGAACTTACATACAGCTACGACGGGACATAGTCGCTGAACGGGATCTATCCAGTACTGCGTTGTAGATGACAATTTGTGTCTAACTCCGCTTCCAGCCGTACGATGTTTATGAAACTTGTACAGACTGCTCGTGTCGTCAATCGAGAGCACTCCTGCAAGTTTGAAGAACATCGTACGGTCGGTTCGCATTTCTCGATGAACTTACATACAGCTACGACGGGACTTTGTCGCTGAGCGGAATATCGGATGATGACAATTTTTCTCAAACTCCGCTTCCAGCCGTACGAAGTTTATGAAACTTGTACAGAATGCTCGTGTCGTCAATCGAGAGCACTCCTGCAAGTTTGAAGAAGATCGTACGGTCGGTTCGCATTTCTCGATGAACTTACATACAGCTACGACGGGACTTGGTCGCTGAGCGGAATATCGGATGATGACAATTTTTCTCAAACTCCGCTTCCAGCCGTACGAAGTTTATGAAACTTGTACAGAATGCTCGTGTCGTCAATCGAGAGCACTCCTGCAAGTTTGAAGAAGATCGTACGGTCGGTTCGCATTTCTCGATGAACTTACATACAGCTACGACGGGACATAGTCGCTGAACGGGATCTATCCAGTACTGCGTTGTAGATGACAATTTGTGTCTAACTCCGCTTCCAGCCGTACGATGTTTATGAAACTTGTACAGACTGCTCGTGTCGTCAATCGAGAGCACTCCTGCAAGTTTGAAGAAGATCGTACGGTCGGTTCGCATTTCTCGATGAACTTACATACAGCTACGACGGGACTTGGTCGCTGAGCGGAATATCGGATGATGACAATTTTTCTCAAACTCCGCTTCCAGCCGTACGAAGTTTATGAAACTTGTACAGAATGCTCGTGTCGTCAATCGAGAGCACTCCTGCAAGTTTGAAGAAGATCGTACGGTCGGTTCGCATTTCTCGATGAACTTACATACAGCTACGACGGGACATAGTCGCTGAACGGGATCTATCCAGTACTGCGTTGTAGATGACAATTTGTGTCTAACTCCGCTTCCAGCCGTACGATGTTTATGAAACTTGTACAGACTGCTCGTGTCGTCAATCGAGAGCACTCCTGCCAGTTTGAAGAACATCGTACGGTCGGTTCGCATTTCTCGATGAACTTACATACAGCTACGACGGGACTTGGTCGCTGAGCGGAATATCGGATGATGACAATTTTTCTCAAACTCCGCTTCCAGCCGTACGAAGTTTATGAAACTTGTACAGAATGCTCGTGTCGTCAATCGAGAGCACTCCTGCAAGTTTGAAGAAGATCGTACGGTCGGTTCGCATTTCTCGATGAACTTACATACAGCTACGACGGGACATAGTCGCTGAACGGGATCTATCCAGTACTGCGTTGTAGATGACAATTTGTGTCTAACTCCGCTTCCAGCCGTACGATGTTTATGAAACTTGTACAGACTGCTCGTGTCGTCAATCGAGAGCACTCCTGCAAGTTTGAAGAACATCGTACGGTCGGTTCGCATTTCTCGATGAACTTACATACAGCTACGACGGGACTTGGTCGCTGAGCGGAATATCGGATGATGACAATTTTTCTCAAACTCCGCTTCCAGCCGTACGAAGTTTATGAAACTTGTACAGAATGCTCGTGTCGTCAATCGAGAGCACTCCTGCAAGTTTGAAGAAGATCGTACGGTCGGTTCGCATTTCTCGATGAACTTACATACAGCTACGACGGGACATAGTCGCTGAACGGGATCTATCCAGTACTGCGTTGTAGATGACAATTTGTGTCTAACTCCGCTTCCAGCCGTACGATGTTTATGAAACTTGTACAGACTGCTCGTGTCGTCAATCGAGAGCACTCCTGCAAGTTTGAAGAAGATCGTACGGTCGGTTCGCATTTCTCGATGAACTTACATACAGCTACGACGGGACTTGGTCGCTGAGCGGAATATCGGATGATGACAATTTTTCTCAAACTCCGCTTCCAGCCGTACGAAGTTTATGAAACTTGTACAGAATGCTCGTGTCGTCAATCGAGAGCACTCCTGCAAGTTTGAAGAAGATCGTACGGTCGGTTCGCATTTCTCGATGAACTTACATACAGCTACGACGGGACATAGTCGCTGAACGGGATCTATCCAGTACTGCGTTGTAGATGACAATTTGTGTCTAACTCCGCTTCCAGCCGTACGATGTTTATGAAACTTGTACAGACTGCTCGTGTCGTCAATCGAGAGCACTCCTGCCAGTTTGAAGAACATCGTACGGTCGGTTCGCATTTCTCGATGAACTTACATACAGCTACGACGGGACTTGGTCGCTGAGCGGAATATCGGATGATGACAATTTTTCTCAAACTCCGCTTCCAGCCGTACGAAGTTTATGAAACTTGTACAGAATGCTCGTGTCGTCAATCGAGAGCACTCCTGCAAGTTTGAAGAAGATCGTACGGTCGGTTCGCATTTCTCGATGAACTTACATACAGCTACGACGGGACTTGGTCGCTGAACGGGATCTATCCAGTACTGCGTTGTAGATGACAATTTGTGTCTAACTCCGCTTCCAGCCGTACGATGTTTATGAAACTTGTACAGAATGCTCGTGTCGTCAATCGAGAGCACTCCTGCAAGTTTGAAGAAGATCGTACGGTCGGTTCGCATTTCTCGATGAACTTACATACAGCTACGACGGGACTTGGTCGCTGAACGGGATCTATCCAGTACTGCGTTGTAGATGACAATTTGTGTCTAACTCCGCTTCCAGCCGTACGATGTTTATGAAACTTGTACAGACTGCTCGTGTCGTCAATCGAGAGCACTCCTGCAAGTTTGAAGAAGATCGTACGGTCGGTTCGCATTTCTCGATGAACTTACATACAGCTACGACGGGACTTTGTCGCTGAGCGGAATATCGGATGATGACAATTTTTCTCAAACTCCGCTTCCAGCCGTACGAAGTTTATGAAACTTGTACAGAATGCTCGTGTCGTCAATCGAGAGCACTCCTGCAAGTTTGAAGAAGATCGTACGGTCGGTTCGCATTTCTCGATGAACTTACATACAGCTACGACGGGACTTGGTCGCTGAGCGGAATATCGGATGATGACAATTTTTCTCAAACTCCGCTTCCAGCCGTACGAAGTTTATGAAACTTGTACAGAATGCTCGTGTCGTCAATCGAGAGCACTCCTGCAAGTTTGAAGAAGATCGTACGGTCGGTTCGCATTTCTCGATGAACTTACATACAGCTACGACGGGACATAGTCGCTGAACGGGATCTATCCAGTACTGCGTTGTAGATGACAATTTGTGTCTAACTCCGCTTCCAGCCGTACGATGTTTATGAAACTTGTACAGACTGCTCGTGTCGTCAATCGAGAGCACTCCTGCAAGTTTGAAGAAGATCGTACGGTCGGTTCGCATTTCTCGATGAACTTACATACAGCTACGACGGGACTTGGTCGCTGAGCGGAATATCGGATGATGACAATTTTTCTCAAACTCCGCTTCCAGCCGTACGAAGTTTATGAAACTTGTACAGAATGCTCGTGTCGTCAATCGAGAGCACTCCTGCAAGTTTGAAGAAGATCGTACGGTCGGTTCGCATTTCTCGATGAACTTACATACAGCTACGACGGGACATAGTCGCTGAACGGGATCTATCCAGTACTGCGTTGTAGATGACAATTTGTGTCTAACTCCGCTTCCAGCCGTACGATGTTTATGAAACTTGTACAGACTGCTCGTGTCGTCAATCGAGAGCACTCCTGCCAGTTTGAAGAACATCGTACGGTCGGTTCGCATTTCTCGATGAACTTACATACAGCTACGACGGGACTTGGTCGCTGAGCGGAATATCGGATGATGACAATTTTTCTCAAACTCCGCTTCCAGCCGTACGAAGTTTATGAAACTTGTACAGAATGCTCGTGTCGTCAATCGAGAGCACTCCTGCAAGTTTGAAGAAGATCGTACGGTCGGTTCGCATTTCTCGATGAACTTACATACAGCTACGACGGGACTTGGTCGCTGAACGGGATCTATCCAGTACTGCGTTGTAGATGACAATTTGTGTCTAACTCCGCTTCCAGCCGTACGATGTTTATGAAACTTGTACAGACTGCTCGTGTCGTCAATCGAGAGCACTCCTGCAAGTTTGAAGAAGATCGTACGGTCGGTTCGCATTTCTCGATGAACTTACATACAGCTACGACGGGACTTTGTCGCTGAGCGGAATATCGGATGATGACAATTTTTCTCAAACTCCGCTTCCAGCCGTACGAAGTTTATTGAAACTTGTACAGAATGCTCGTGTCGTCAATCGAGAGCACTCCTGCAAGTTTGAAGAAGATCGTACGGTCGGTTCGCATTTCTCGATGAACTTACATACAGCTACGACGGGACTTGGTCGCTGAGCGGAATATCGGATGATGACAATTTTTCTCAAACTCCGCTTCCAGCCGTACGAAGTTTATGAAACTTGTACAGAATGCTCGTGTCGTCAATCGAGAGCACTCCTGCAAGTTTGAAGAAGATCGTACGGTCGGTTCGCATTTCTCGATGAACTTACATACAGCTACGACGGGACATAGTCGCTGAACGGGATCTATCCAGTACTGCGTTGTAGATGACAATTTGTGTCTAACTCCGCTTCCAGCCGTACGATGTTTATGAAACTTGTACAGACTGCTCGTGTCGTCAATCGAGAGCACTCCTGCAAGTTTGAAGAACATCGTACGGTCGGTTCGCATTTCTCGATGAACTTACATACAGCTACGACGGGACTTGGTCGCTGAGCGGAATATCGGATGATGACAATTTTTCTCAAACTCCGCTTCCAGCCGTACGAAGTTTATGAAACTTGTACAGAATGCTCGTGTCGTCAATCGAGAGCACTCCTGCAAGTTTGAAGAAGATCGTACGGTCGGTTCGCATTTCTCGATGAACTTACATACAGCTACGACGGGACTTGGTCGCTGAACGGGATCTATCCAGTACTGCGTTGTAGATGACAATTTGTGTCTAACTCCGCTTCCAGCCGTACGATGTTTATGAAACTTGTACAGACTGCTCGTGTCGTCAATCGAGAGCACTCCTGCAAGTTTGAAGAAGATCGTACGGTCGGTTCGCATTTCTCGATGAACTTACATACAGCTACGACGGGACTTTGTCGCTGAGCGGAATATCGGATGATGACAATTTTTCTCAAACTCCGCTTCCAGCCGTACGAAGTTTATGAAACTTGTACAGAATGCTCGTGTCGTCAATCGAGAGCACTCCTGCAAGTTTGAAGAAGATCGTACGGTCGGTTCGCATTTCTCGATGAACTTACATACAGCTACGACGGGACTTGGTCGCTGAACGGGATCTATCCAGTACTGCGTTGTAGATGACAATTTGTGTCTAACTCCGCTTCCAGCCGTACGATGTTTATGAAACTTGTACAGACTGCTCGTGTCGTCAATCGAGAGCACTCCTGCAAGTTTGAAGAACATCGTACGGTCGGTTCGGATTTCTCGATGAACTTACATACAGCTACGACGGGACTTGGTCGCTGAGCGGAATATCGGATGATGACAATTTTTCTCAAACTCCGCTTCCAGCCGTACGAAGTTTATGAAACTTGTACAGAATGCTCGTGTCGTCAATCGAGAGCACTCCTGCAAGTTTGAAGAAGATCGTACGGTCGGTTCGCATTTCTCGATGAACTTACATACAGCTACGACGGGACTTGGTCGCTGAGCGGAATATCGGATGATGACAATTTTTCTCAAACTCCGCTTCCAGCCGTACGAAGTTTATGAAACTTGTACAGAATGCTCGTGTCGTCAATCGAGAGCACTCCTGCAAGTTTGAAGAAGATCGTACGATCGGTTCGCATTTCTCGATGAACTTACATACAGCTACGACGGGACATAGTCGCTGAACGGGATCTATCCAGTACTGCGTTGTAGATGACAATTTGTGTCTAACTCCGCTTCCAGCCGTACGATGTTTATGAAACTTGTACAGACTGCTCGTGTCGTCAATCGAGAGCACTCCTGCAAGTTTGAAGAACATCGTACGGTCGGTTCGGATTTCTCGATGAACTTACATACAGCTACGACGGGACTTTGTCGCTGAGCGGAATATCGGATGATGACAATTTTTCTCAAACTCCGCTTCCAGCCGTACGAAGTTTATGAAACTTGTACAGAATGCTCGT
>CAWWDK010000217.1:0-20148 GCA_963942575.1 Priocnemis perturbator | reverse complement strand
GCAAGCGAAACGCACGATGCACCGCGTTTCGTTCAATTCGTTCAAGAACTTTCGTATCTCGGACATCCGCGAGTGTTTCGCGTCGAAAACGTGGTCCTCGTCTGTTTTAGACGCTAAAGACGCGTATGACACTTGATTCGCACGAATCCGTTGAGAAATGGCCGAGATACGCCGTGTTACACTTCCGGACGATGAATTCGTTCAATTCGTTGAAGAACTTTCGTATCTCGGACATCCGCGAGTGTTTCGCGTCGAAAAAGTGGTCCCCGTCTGTTTTGGACGCTATAAACGCGTATGACACTTGATTCGCACGAATCCGTTGAGAAATGGCCGAGATACGCCTTGTTACACTTCCGGACGATGAAATCTTGCTAGTTCTCACGTTTTGCAAGCGAAAGGCACGATGTACCGCGTTTCGTTGAATTCGTGCAAGAACTCTCGTATCTCGGACATCCGCGAGTGTTTCGCGTCGAAAACGTGGTCCCCGTCTGTTTTAGACGCTAAAGACGCGTATGACACTTGATTCGCACGAATCCGTTGAGAAATGGCCGAGATACGCCATGTTGCACTTCCGGACGATGAATTCGTTCAATTCGTTCAAGAACTCTCGTATCTCGGACATCCGCGAGTGTTTTGCGTCGAAAACGTGGTCACCGTCTGTTTTAGATGCTAAAAACGTGTATGACACTTGATTCGCATGAATCCGTTGAGAAATGGCCGAGATACGCCGTGTTACGCTTCCGGACGATGAAATCTTGCTAGTTCTCACGTTTTGCAAGCGAAAGGCACGAAGCACCGCGTTTCGTTCAAATCGTTGAAGAACTCTGGTATCTCGGACATCCGCGAGTGTTTCGCGTCGAAAACATGGTCCCCGTCTGTTTTAGACGCTAAAAACGCGTATGACACTTGATTCGCACGAATCCGTTGAGAAATGGCCGAGATACGCCGTGTTACACTTCCGGACGATGAAATCTTGCTAGTTCTCACGTTTTGCAAGCGAAACGCACGATGCACCGCGTTTCGTTCAATTCGTTCAAGAACTCTCGTATCTCGGACATCCGCGAGTGTTTCGCGTCGAAAACGTGGTCCCCGTCTGTTTTAGACTCTAAAGACGCGTATGACACTTGATTCGCACGAATCCGTTGAGAAATGGCCGAGATCGCCGTGTTACACTTCCGGACGATGAATTCGTTCAATTCGTTGAAGAACTTTCGTATCTCGGACATCCGCGAGTGTTTCGCGTCGAAAACGTGGTCCCCGTCTGTTTTAGACGCTATAAACGCGTATGACACTTGATTCGCACGAATCCGTTGAGAAATGGCCGAGATACGCCGTGTTACACTTCCGGACGATGAAATCTTGCTAGTTCTCACGTTTTGCAAGCGAAATGCACGATGCACCGCGTTTCGTTCAATTCGTTCAAGAACTCTCGTATCTCGGACATCCGCGAATGTTTCGCGTCGAAAACGTGGTCCCCGTCTGTTTTAGACGCTAAAAACGCGTATGACACTTGATTCGCACGAATCCGTTGAGAAATGGCAGAGATACGCCTTGTTACACTTCCGGACGATGAAATCTTGCTAGTTCTCACGTTTTGCAAGCGAAAGGCACGATGTACCGCGTTTCGTTCAATTCGTTGAAGAACTCTCGTATCTCGGACATCCGCGAGTGTCTCGCGTCGAAAACGTGGTCCCCGTCTCTTTTATACGCTATAAAAACGCGTATGACACCTTATTGGCACGAATCCGTTGAGAAATGGCCGAGATACGCCGTGTTACACTTCCGAACGATGAATTCGTTCAATTCATTCAAGAACTTTCGTATCTCGGACATCCGCGAGTGTTTCGCGTCGAAAACGTGGTCCCCGTCTGTTTTAGACGCTATAAACGCGTATGACACTTGATTCGCACGAATCCGTTGAGAAATGGTCGAGATACGCCGTGTTACACTTCGGACGATGAAATCTTGCTAGTTCTCACGTTTTGCAAGCTAAACGCACGATGCACCGCGTTTCGTTCAATTCGTTCAAGAACTTTCGTATCTCGGACATCCGCGAGTGTTTCGCGTCGAAAACGTGGTCCCCGTCTGTTTAGACGCTAAAGACGCGTATGACACTTGATTCGCACGAATCCGTTGAGAAATGGCCGAGATACGCCGTGTTACACTTCCGGACGATGAATTCGTTCAATTCGTTGAAGAACTTTCGTATCTCGGACATCCGCGAGTGTTTCGCGTCGAAAACGTGGTCCCCGTCTGTTTTAGACGCTATAAACGCGTATGACACTTGATTCGCACGAATCCGTTGAGAAATGGTCGAGATACGCCGTGTTACACTTTCGGACGATGAAATCTTGCTAGTTCTCACGTTTTGCAAGCGAAACGCACGATGCACCGCGTTTCGTTCAATTCGTTCAAGAACTTTCGTATCTCGGACATCCGCGAGTGTTTCGCGTCGAAAACGTGGTCCCCGTCTGTTTTAGACGCTAAAGACGCGTATGACACTTGATTCGCACGAATCCGTTGAGAAATGGCCGAGATACGCCGTGTTACACTTCCGGACGATGAATTCGTTCAATTCGTTGAAGAACTTTCGTATCTTGGACATCCGCGAGTATTTTGCGTCGAAAACGTGGTCACCGTCTGTTTTAGACGCTAAAAACGCGTATGACACTTGATTCGCATGAATCCGTTGAGAAATGGCCGAGATACGCCGTGTTACGCTTCCGGACGATGAAATCTTGCTAGTTCTCACGTTTTGCAAGCGAAACGCACGAAGCACCGCGTTTCGTTCAAATCGTTGAAGAACTCTGGTATCTCGGACATCCGCGAGTGTTTCGCGTCGAAAACATGGTCCCCGTCTGTTTTAGACGCTAAAGACGCGTATGACACTTGATTCGCACGAATCCGTTGAGAAATGGCCGAGATACGCCGTGTTACACTTCCGGACGATGAATTCGTTCAATTCGTTGAAGAACTTTCGTATCTTGGACATCCGCGAGTGTTTCGCGTCGAAAACGTGGTCCCCGTCTGTTTTAGACGCTACAAACGCGTATGACACTTGATTCGCACGAATCCGTTGAGAAATGGCCGAGATACGCCTTGTTACACTTCCGGACGATGAAATCTTGCTAGTTCTCACGTTTTGCAAGCGAAAGGCACGATGTACCGCGTTTCGTTCGATTCGTTCAAGAACTCTCGTATCTCGGACATCCTCGAGTGTTTCGCGTCGAAAACGTGGTCCCCGTCTGTTTTAGACGCTAAAGACGCGTATGACACTTGATTCGCACGAATCCGTTGAGAAATGGCCGAGATACGCCGTGTTGCACTTCCGGACGATGAATTCGTTCAATTCGTTCAAGAACTCTCGTATCTCGGACATCCGCGAGTGTTTTGCGTCGAAAACGTGGTCACCGTCTGTTTTAGACGCTAAAAACGCGTATGACACTTGATTCGCATGAATCCGTTGAGAAATGGCCGAGATACGCCGTGTTACGCTTCCGGACGATGAAATCTTGCTAGTTCTCACGTTTTGCAAGCGAAACGCACGAAGCACCGCGTTTCGTTCAAATCGTTGAAGAACTCTGGTATCTCGGACATCCGCGAGTGTTTCGCGTCGAAAACATGGTCCTCGTCTGTTTTAGACGCTAAAAACGCGTATGACACTTGATTCGCACGAATCCGTTGAGAAATGGCCGAGATACGCCGTGTTGCACTTCCGGACGATGAATTCGTTCAATTCGTTCAAGAACTCTCGTATCTCGGACATCCGCGAATGTTTTGCGTCGAAAACGTGGTCACCGTCTGTTTTAGACGCTAAAAACGCGTATGACACTTGATTCGCATGAATCCGTTGAGAAATGGCCGAGATACGCCGTGTTACGCTTCCGGACGATGAAATCTTGCTAGTTCTCACGTTTTGCAAGCGAAACGCACGAAGCACCGCGTTTCGTTCAAATCGTTGAAGAACTCTGGTATCTCGGACATCCGCGAGTGTTTCGCGGCAAAAACGTGGTCTCCGTCTGTTTTAGACGCTAAAAACGCGTATGACACTTGTTTCGCACGAATCCGTTGAGAAATGGCCGAGATACGCCGTGTTACACTTCCTGTTGAGGATTGGGACTTGTACACCTCAGAGGTTAAATTGCGCGTCCGTTCTATTAAGCGCGTGAGCGTGACGTGACGCACTGCCGTTGGTACGCGGGTTAGCGCCATGCGGCAGACTGCATGGCGCCCAGAAGACACCGCGTTCCCGCGCTCACAGTCAGGGACCACCGTTGATGTGTGTGTGTACATCAGCCGTATTAGGCGTCTGATTGGCGCACACACCACCTTGTCGTACACAGACGAGCCTGGGAAGACGAATGAGCGGTTTCCCCTTCCCAGGCGCGGCTGTCTTCTTGTTCCGTCATCGAAAGCGAAAGCACGTGCTTCTCGAGACAGTGAAAACTTTTGTACGTAGTGTACCATTCTTTTGTTGTGAATTCAAACTCCTACGCGCGCCGGCCACATTGCTGATATCTCGCGCTTATTAGAAACCAGGTGTGTAGAAGGTACAAATAAAGAACAAGAACACAGGTTGTGCATCAAAATCGTGTCAGATCAATTCTCGCCCGCACTTTTCAAGAGGCTCTTCCCAGTCTCCTGCCGGCAGCCACGGATCGAGCAAAAACTCGATCGCGATAACACCTCCGGACGCTGAAATCTTGCTAGTTCTCACGTTTTGCAAGCGAAACGCACGATGCACCGCGTTTCGTTCAATTCGTTCAAGAACTCTCGTATCTCGGACATCCGCGAGTGTTTTGCGTCGAAAACGTGGTCCCCGTCTGTTTCAGACGCTAAAACGCGTATGACACTTGATTCGCACGAATCCGTTGAGAAATGCCCGAGATACGCCGTGTTACACTTCCGGCCGATGAAATCTTGCTAGTTCTCACGTTTTGCAAGCGAAACGCACGATGCACCGTGTTTCGTTCAATTCGTTCAAGAACTCTCGTATCTCGGACATCCGCGAGTGCTTCGCGACGAAAAAGTGATCCCCGTCTGTTTTAGACGCTAAAGACGCGTATGTCACTTGATTCGCACGAATCCGTTGAGAAATGGCCGAGATACGCCGTGTTACACTTCCGAACGATGAATTCGTTCAATTCGTTCAAGAACTTTCGTATCTCGGACATCCGCGAGTGTTTCGCGTCGAAAACGTGGTCCCCGTCTGTTTTAGACTCTAAAGACGCGTATGACACTTGATTCGCACGAATCCGTTGAGAAATGGCCGAGATCGCCGTGTTACACTTCCGGACGATGAATTCGTTCAATTCGTTGAAGAACTTTCGTATCTCGGACATCCGCGAGTGTTTCGCGTCGAAAACGTGGTCCCCGTCTGTTTTAGACGCTATAAACGCGTATGACACTTGATTCGCACGAATCCGTTGAGAAATGGCCGAGATACGCCGTGTTACACTTCCGGACGATGAAATCTTGCTAGTTCTCACGTTTTGCAAGCGAAATGCACGATGCACCGCGTTTCGTTCAATTCGTTCAAGAACTCTCGTATCTCGGACATCCGCGAATGTTTCGCGTCGAAAACGTGGTCCCCGTCTGTTTTAGACGCTAAAAACGCGTATGACACTTGATTCGCACGAATCCGTTGAGAAATGGCAGAGATACGCCTTGTTACACTTCCGGACGATGAAATCTTGCTAGTTCTCACGTTTTGCAAGCGAAAGGCACGATGTACCGCGTTTCGTTCAATTCGTTGAAGAACTCTCGTATCTCGGACATCCGCGAGTGTCTCGCGTCGAAAACGTGGTCCCCGTCTCTTTTATACGCTAAAAACGCGTATGACACCTTATTGGCACGAATCCGTTGAGAAATGGCCGAGATACGCCGTGTTACACTTCCGAACGATGAATTCGTTCAATTCATTCAAGAACTTTCGTATCTCGGACATCCGCGAGTGTTTCGCGTCGAAAACGTGGTCCCCGTCTGTTTTAGACGCTATAAACGCGTATGACACTTGATTCGCACGAATCCGTTGAGAAATGGCCGAGATACGCCGTGTTACACTTCCGGACGATGAAATCTTGCTAGTTCTCACGTTTTGCATGCGACACGTACGATGGACGGCGTTTCGTTCATTTCGTTCAAGAACTCTCGTATCTCGGACATCCGCAAGTGTTTCGCGTCGAAAACGTGGTCCCCGTCTGTTTTAGACGCTAAAAACGCATATAACACTTGATTCGCACGAATCCGTGAGAAATGGCCGAGATACGCCGTGTTGCACTTCCGGACGATGAATTCGTTAAATTCGTTCAAGAACTCTCGTATCTCGGACATCCGCGACTGTTTCGCGTCGAAAACGTGGTCCCCGTCTGTTTTAGACTCTAAAAACGCGTATGACACTTGATTCGCACGAAACCGTTGAGAAATGGCCGAGATACGCCGTGTTACACTTCCGGACGATTAATTCGTTCAAGAAATCTCGTATCTCGGACATCCGCGAGTGTTTCGCGTCGAAATCGTGGTCCCCGTCTGTTTTGAAGCTAAAAACGCGTATGACACTTGATTCGCACGAATCCGTTGAGAAATGGCCGAGATACGCCGTGTTACGCTTCCGGACGATGAAATCTTGCTAGTTCTCACGTTTTGCAAGCGAAAAGCACGATGCACCGCGTTTCGTTCAATTCGTTCAAGAACTCTCGTATCTCGGACATCCGCTAGTGTCTCGCGTCGAGAACGTGGACCCCGTCTGTTTTATACCCAAAAAACGCATATGACACCTTATTGGCACGAATCCGTTGAGAAATGCCCGAGATACGCCGTGTTACACTTCCGAACGATGAATTCGTTCAATTCGTTCAAGAACTTTCGTATCTCGGACATCCGCGAGTGTTTCGCGTCGAAAACGTGGTCCCCGTCTGTTTTAGACGCTAAAGACGCGTATGACACTTGATTCGCACGAATCCGTTGAGAAATGGCCGAGATACGCCGTGTTACACTTCCGGACGATGAATTCGTTCAATTCGTTGAAGAACTTTCGTATCTCGGACATCCGCGAGTGTTTCACGTCGAAAACGTGGTCCCCGCCTGTTTTAGACGCTAAAAACGCGTGTGACACTTGATTCGCACGAATCCGTTAAGAAATGGCCGAGATACGCCGTGTTACACTTCCGGACGATGAATTCTTGCTAGTTCTCACGTTTTGCAAGCGAAACGCACGATGCACCGTGTTTCGTTCAATTCGTTCAAGAACTCTCGTATCTCGGACATCCGCGAGTGTTTCGCGTCGAAAACGTGGTCCCCGTCTGTTTTAGACGCTAAAAACGCGTATGACACTTGATTCGCACGAATCCGTTGAGAAATGGCCGAGATACGCCGTGTTGCACTTCCGGTCGACGAATTCGTTCAATTCGTTCAAGAATTCTCGTATCTCGGACATCCGCGAGTGCTTCGCGTTGAAAAAGTGATCCCCGTCTGTTTTAGACGCTATAGACGCGTATGTCACTTGATTCGCACGAATCCGTTGAGAAATGGCCGAGATACGCCGTGTTACACTTCCGGACGATGAATTCGTTCAATTCGTTGAAGAACTCTCGTATCTCGGACATCCGCGAGTGTGTAACCGCCGAGCGGACAGACGAGGAAGCGGAGCGTCTTCGCGCGAGAGAGAGGAGTGGGGCAACGCGAGGCTCGACGAATTTGAGGTGTCGCGTGCCGCGACACACCCGGAAAACTAGTCGTAGAGAAAGCACAGATTATAATAACCGAGAAAGGGCAGTCTTTATATATATATTCGTTCGATGTTTGTCGGTCCAAGATTTATGGTGTACTCTAATGAATAAAAGTGTTATTTAATATACATATGTGCCGTGAAGTCGTGACCGTTCGAATTGCGTATTTTCTCTAAAACTACCGTACCGCACCGTTCCCTCGTGAGGACCGAAACCCTCCCGTTACAATTATCAGAAGTGGGATTATCTCTAAAGCCTTCTACGTCGTAATTTACCGAAAATGGCAGAATCAGGACCGCCACGAAAGTTTAGCGATTTGAAATTAAGCCTACTGAAAGACATCTGTGTGAATCGAAATCTGAAACAAACGGGACTGAAAACAGAAGTGATCACGCGTTTAATCGAACATTTCGGCACGGACGAAATACCGGAACAGTTAGAAAAAGAAATCGACGATGATGCCAGTGAAGATGCTGTCGCCCTCAGTGTACTCCGTATAGAAATCGAACAGTTAAAAGAACTCGTCGGGTCATTATCGCGTATGCAATTACAACGACAAGTGCCATACCAAGAACAAGGGCGAGGCGCTGTGAATCGGAGTCAACCGCCATTACAGGAACAAACACGGCCGACAGAGCCAGAGAGGTCACCGAGCACTAGCCGCCCAGCTAGCAGACAAGGACGCAACGAAAACAACGCTCCTTTTCGTGGATACGCTCCGAACGACGAAGCGGAGGTATCGCGTTTTTCTAGTCGCCTACCGGGTGATCGAAATCGTTTTGTTTCAGATCGCGGAGCAGAATATGAGAACAGTACCGCTTTTAATCGTGTAAGAGATATAATTGAAATTTTACCGGAATTTCATCCGATGAAGTCGACGTCTTTGAATAGCCGACAGTTTGTCACGCGTGTAAATAGACTGCAGCAAGTGTATAAATGGGATGAGAGGGTGTTATTGTTTGCAGTACAATCGAAGTTACAAGGACAAGCAAAAATTTGGAACGATGGGCAAATAGAGGTTTTTACTGACTGGCGTATTTTCAGCGAATTACTGATCCGAGATTTCCCGGTATACGAGAGCGACGCCGATATTCATATCCAGATGATTGGCAGCTCACGAAGATACGACGAACCTGTCGAAGAATATATGTACCGGATGTGCGCTCAGGGTCGCCGAGGAGGTTTGAACGATGCCGCCATAATTAAGTATATTCGCAACGGACTACGGTACGCAGGTTTACAGAACACAATCGCTAGTCAAGAGTTTGATACAGTTAACGACTTATTCGTGGCCGTAAAAAGATATGTTCAGAATGTACAGCCATTCGCAGAAACCCGTCGGAGCGCGAGTCGGACAGAGTGCTATAATATAAGGGGCAAAAACATTGTAAACACAGTAAATTCTACCGGTACCGGAACGACTAGAAACGCACAGGAACGCACCGAGAATACCGTCGACAACTTCAAGCCGCCGCCGTATAGAACGACTCCGAATGACGCGAGCGCCCCGAGTACCACCCGTTATGGTCGTCAAGTTGATCGGAATCCCGCCGTATGTTATAATTGTTTTGAACCGGGGCACCTATCGATAAATTGCCCAAAGCCACAACGGCGCGCTAGATGCAACCGGTGCTTAAAGTCAGGACACGCCGAAGAAACCTGCCCGAATCCGACGCCATCGGCGCTTGTATCATCGAATCCTGTCCGACGGATCACCGAAACCGAACCGAAAACGATAACAAAGATCGTGACCGTTGATAATACTCTCATGACCGCTATTGTTGATCCAGGCAGCGTACGATCCCTTATCCGAAACCGAGACGCTACGGGATTGAGCCGATGTACCGAAGATACGAAAATATGTTTGAAAGGATTTGCAGGCGGGACGTACGAATGCCGCGAAGGAGTTGATGTCCGTTTAATCATCGATGAAGAAGAAATAGATTGTTGTCTATGTGTTGTCGAGGACGACATGCTACCGGAACCGCTACTTTTGGGAGCAGATGTTCTTTGTCGTGACGAAACGCGCTTAATTATCGAATCATCGAAGTGCCGTCTTGAACGAGTAGATATCCGACGTTTGAATGTATCCACCGGACTCACCGCCGAAGAGAGGAAACGATTTTATACAATGGTGCGCAGGTACGCCGATTGCTTCGCCGAGAACCTGTCGCAGTTAGGCCGATGCAAGACCGCTGAGTTGCAAATTCGCCTGACGACCGAAAAACCAATAAACCGCCGTCCTTACCGCCTTCCCTTTGCCAAACGCCAAATCGTACAAGACATCGTGCAGGAGTTGATGGACACCGGGATCGTCAGGCCAAGCGAATCGCCATATTCGTCACCAATTGTACTCGTACCGAGGAAAAACGGAGGAGATCGTCTTTGTGTTGACTATCGCCTCTTAAATTCGATAACCGTAAAACAACCCTTTCCCATGCCAGTCGGGGAAGAGCAGTTAGCGTCTTTATCGGGAAACACATATTTCACGTCACTCGATCTGATGAGCGGATACTATCAGGTGCTCGTGGAGGAAGAGAGTCGCGCATACACTGCGTTTAGTACTCACAATGGGCATTATGAGTTCAACAGCATGCCGTTTGGGCTGGTAAACGCTCCCAGGGTTTTCCAACGAATGATTAATAACTTAATTCGACAGATGCTGCCAGGCGAGGCTATCGCATATTTGGACGATGTCATCATTCCCAGCCATACCGTACGACAGGGACTTGACCGATTCGAACGTTTTCTCGAAGTGTTGCGTCAAGCGGGACTGACATTGAGACCGGACAAGTGTGTATTTTTCGCCACGGAACTGAATTACCTAGGCCACGAGGTGAGCAAAAACGGAATCCGCCCCGGAGAAGCGAAGGTCGCCTGTATCAAAAATTTTCCGAAGCCACACGACGTACCCTCCGTCCGTAGATTCTTAGGACTTTGTGGATTCTTCCGTAAGTTTATAAAGGGCTTCGCTCAGATAGGACAACCATTGACGCAATTGTTAAAAACGAAGAACGGACAACAATTTATATGGTCAGTCGAACAAGATAAAGCGTTCGATACACTGAGAAACTTACTGTGCTCGGAACCGATTCTCGCACTGTACGATCCGACGCGCGAGCACGAGTTGCACACCGATGCTAGCTCGGAAGGGCTTGCCGGAGTGTTACTCCAGAAAGATGATGAAGACCGACTACGAGTTGTGTATTATTATAGCCGGCAGTGCACGCCAACCGAAAGACTGTACCACAGCTACGAGTTAGAAGTACTCGCGATTGTCGAATCAGTCGAACGATTTCGGGTCTATCTGCTCGGGAAACCTTTTAGAATTGTTACAGATTGTTCGGCCGTAAGCAGCGCTAAAAATACGAAACCGCTTGTTCCGAGAGTCGCCCGCTGGTTCTTGAAATTACAAGAATACGATTTTGAATTACTCCACCGATCCGCCGAGAAGATACCGCACGCCGATTCATTGAGCCGGGCTCCGTACGAACCCCCTACCGAACCAACAGTAGTTACCGAGACAATTATGAGAGTCGATTTAAGCCAGGAAGAGTGGTTAAGTATTTTGCAGATGCAAGATCCGAAGTTACAAGAGATTTGCCGCATTATTAAAGGTGAGATCGCTTCAGAACAAGAAAAACAAATAAAAACGGACTACGAAATAAAGCATAATCGTTTATATCGGAGAGACGGATCCGAAATTAAGTTTGTGTTACCAGCGAATGTTCGATGGAAAGTTCTACAGTTGTACCACGACCAGATGGGACACTACGGCGTCGAGAAAACGTTACAAAGAATCCGCCGGGACTTTTGGTTCCCAAAAATGCGTAAAACGGTCAAGCAATACGTGGCCGCTTGTTTGGAGTGTTGCTATAATAAAGGTAAAGGAGGAAAGGCAGAAGGTGAACTGCACGTCGACGAATTTATACCGATTCCGTTTGCCACTTTACACGTCGACCATCTTGGGCCGTTTCCGAAGTCAAAAAAGCAAAATAGCTACCTACTTGTCGTCGTGGATGCATTCAGCAAATTTGTCATCATTCGAGCTGTTCGAAATACTAAGAGTCAGCCGGTGATTAGCCTACTTAACGATCTTACTGCATTTTTTGGACTACCGAGGCGAATCATTACGGACCGAGGCACCGCGTTTACATCGCATCAATTTGAAAATTATTGCCGAGATAATCGTCTGATTCATGTTAAAAATGCCGTTAGAACACCCCGAGCCAATGGACAAGTAGAGCGATTTAACCGAACGATCATGACATACTTGAAGAGCAGCACCGAAATTAATAAAAATTGGGACGAGAAAATACGAGAGATGCAATGGGTGCTAAATACGCAGAAGAACGAAACCACGGGGTTCACCCCGAATGAGTTGATTTTCGACTTCCAACTTCGTGATTTAATTCCCAACCGGCTGGTGGAAGCCTTACACGATGATCAATTTCGAGAGCACGACATGACGACTACCGAAAAAAGAAGGGAAGCTGAAGCAAGAATTCTCGAACAACGCCAGAAATGGAAAGTACGCTACGACGGTCATCATCGTACACCGCTTACTTATCGGGAAGATGACCTCGTTGTAATCGAACATGTACCCCCTGCGACTGGAGATTCGCGCAAGCTCGAGCCAAAATACCGAGGGCCTTATGTTATCCGAAAATCCCTAGGCCGAGACCGATATCTTATCGAGGACATTGACGGTATGAAACGTACACAAAAACGGTTTAGTTCTGTTTATTCCGCAGAGAAATTGAAGCCATGGTGCGCCACAATCCCAGGCGCCCTCGAGGATGAAGCTGATACCGACGCGGACGACTTCCCAGAGCCGAGGACGGCTTGATGTCAGGAGAGGCCGAATGTAACCGCCGAGCGGACAGACGAGGAAGCGGAGCGTCTTCGCGCGAGAGAGAGGAGTGGGGCAACGCGAGGCTCGACGAATTTGAGGTGTCGCGTGCCGCGACACACCCGGAAAACTAGTCGTAGAGAAAGCACAGATTATAATAACCGAGAAAGGGCAGTCTTTATATATATATTCGTTCGATGTTTGTCGGTCCAAGATTTATGGTGTACTCTAATGAATAAAAGTGTTATTTAATATACATATGTGCCGTGAAGTCGTGACCGTTCGAATTGCGTATTTTCTCTAAAACTACCGTACCGCACCGTTCCCTCGTGAGGACCGAAACCCTCCCGTTACAAGTGTTTCGCGTCGAAAACGTGGTCCCCGTCTTTTTTAGACTCTAAAGACGCGTATGACACTTGATTCGCACGAATCCGTTGAGAAATGGCCGAGATACGCCGTGTTACACTTCCGGACGATGAATTCGTTCAATTCGTTGAAGAACTTTCGTATCTCGGACATCCGCGAGTGTTTCGCGTCGAAAACGTGGTCCCCGTCTGTTTTAGACGCTATAAACGCGTATGACACTTGATTCGCACGAATCCGTTGAGAAATGGCCGAGATACGCCGTGTTACACTTCCGGACGATGAAATCTTGCTAGTTCTCACGTTTTGCAAGCGAAATGCACAATGCACCGCGTTTCGTTCAATTCGTTCAAGAACTCTCGTATCTCGGACATCCGCGAATGTTTCGCGTCGAAAACGAGGTCCCCGTCTGTTTTAGACGCTAAAAACGCGTATGACACTTGATTCGCACGAATCCGTTGAGAAATGGCCGAGATACGCCGTGTTACACTTCCGGACGATGAATTCGTTCAATTCGTTGAAGAACTCTCGTATCTCGGACATTCGCGAGTGTTTCGCGTCGAAAACATGGTCCCTGTCAGTTTTAGACGCTAAAAACGCGAATAACACTTGATTCGCACGAATCCGTTGAGAAATGGCCGAGATACGCCGTGTAACACTTCCGGACGATGAAATCTTGCTAGTTCTCACGTTTTGCAAGCGAAATGCACAATGCACCGCGTTTCGTTCAATTCGTTCAAGAACTCTCGTATCTCGGACATCCGCGAATGTTTCGCGTCGAAAACGAGGTCCCCGTCTGTTTTAGACGCTAAAAACGCGTATGACACTTGATTCGCACGAATCCGTTGAGAAATGGCCGAGATACGCCGTGTTACACTTCCGGACGATGAATTCGTTCAATTCGTTGAAGAACTCTCGTATCTCGGACATTCGCGAGTGTTTCGCGTCGAAAACATGGTCCCTGTCAGTTTTAGACGCTAAAAACGCGAATAACACTTGATTCGCACGAATCCGTTGAGAAATGGCCGAGATACGCCGTGTAACACTTCCGGACGATGAAATCTTGCTAGTTCTCACGTTTTGCTAGCGAAACGTACGATGCACCGCGTTTCGTTCATTTCGTTCAAGAACTCTCGTATCTCGGACATCCGCGAGTGTTTCGCGTCGAAAACGTGGTCCTCGTGCGTTTTAGACGCTAAAAACGCGAATGACACTTGAAGCGCACGAATCCGTTGAGAAATGGCCGAGATACGCCGTGTTACACATCCGGACGATGAAATCTTGCTAGTTCTCACGTTTTGCAAGCGACACGCACGATGCACCGCGTTTCGTTCAATTCGTTCAAGAACTCTCGTATCTCGGACATCCGCGAGTGTTTCGCGTCGAAAACGCGGTCCCCGTCTGTTTTAGACGCTAAAAACGCGTATGACACTTGATTCGCATGAATCCGTTGACAAATGGCCGAGATACGCCGTGTTACACTTCCGGACGATGAAATCTTGCTAGTTCTCACGTTTTGCAAGCGAAACGCACGATGCACCGCGTTTCGTTCATTTCGTTCAAGAACTCTCGTATCTCGGACATCCGCGAGTATTTCGTAATCGAAAACGTCGCTCCCGTCTGTTTTAGACGCTAAAAACGCGTATGACAATTGATTCGCACGAACCCGTTGAGAAATGGCCGAGATACGCCGTGTTGCACTTCCGGACGATGAATTCGTTCAATTCGTTGCAGAACTCTCGTATCTCGGACATCCGCGAGTGTTTCGCGTCGAAAACGTCGTCCCCGTCTGTTTTAGACGCTAACAACGCGTATGACACTTGATTCGCACGAATCCGTTGAGAAATGGCCGAGATACGCCGTGTTACACTTCCGGACGATGAAATCTTGCTAGTTCTCACGTTTTGCATGCGACACGTACGATGGACGGCGTTTCGTTCATTTCGTTCAAGAACTCTCGTATCTCGGACATCCGCAAGTGTTTCGCGTCGAAAACGTGGTCCCCGTCTGTTTTAGACGCTAAAAACGCATATGACACTTGATTCGCACGAATCCGTTGAGAAATGGCCGAGATACGCCGTGTTGCACTTCCGGACGATGAATTCGTTCAAGAACTCTCGTATCTCAGACATCCGCGACTGTTTCGCGTCGAAACCGTGGTCCCCGTCTGTTTTAGACTCTAAAAACGCGTATGACACTTGATTCGCACGAATCCGTTGAGAAATGGCCGAGATACGCCGTGTTACACTTCCGGACGATTAATTCGTTCAAGAAATCTCGTATCTCGGACATCCGCGACTGTTTCGCGTCGAAAACGTGGTCCCCGTCTGTTTTAGACGCTAAAAACGCGTATGACACTTGATTCGCACGAATCCGTTGAGAAATGGCCGAGATACGCCGTGTTACACTTCCGGACGATTAATTCGTTCAAGAAATCTCGTATCTCGGACATCCGCGAGTGTTTCGCGTCGAAATCGTGGTCCCCGTCTGTTTTAGAAGCTAAAAACGCGTATGACACTTGATTCGCACGAATCCGTTGAGAAATGGCCGAGATACGCCGTGTTACACTTCCGGACGATGAAATCTTGCTAGTTCTCACGTTTTGCAAGCGAAACGCACGATGCACCGCGTTTCGTTCAATTCGTTCAAGTCCTCTCGTATCTCGGACATCCGCGAGTGTTTCGCGTCGAAAACGTGGTCCCCGTCTGTTTTAGACGCTAAAAACGCGTATGACACTTGATTCGCACGAATCCGTTGAGAAATGGCCGAGATACGCAGTGTTACACTTCCGGACGATGAATTCGTTCAATTCGTTCAAGAACTCTCTTATCTCGGACATCCGCGAGTGTTTCGCGTCGAAAACGTTGTCCCCGTCTGTTTTAGACGCTAAAAACGCGTATGACACTAAATTCGCACGAATCCGTTGATAAATGGCCGAGATACGCCGTGTTACACTTCCGGACGATGAATTCGTTCAATTCGTTGAAGAACTCTCGTATCTCGGACATCCGCGAGTGTTTCGCGTCGAAAACGTGATCCCCGTCTGTTTTAGAAGCTAAAAACGCGTATGACACTTTATTCGCACGAATCCGTTGAGAAATGGCCGAGATACGCCGTGTTACACTTCCGGACGATGAAATCTTGCTAGTTCTCACGTTTTGCAAGCGAAACGCACGATGCACCGCGTTTCGTTCAATTCGTTCAAGTACTCTCGTATCTCGGACATCCGCGAGTGTTTCGCGTCGAAAACGTGGTCCCCGTCTGTTTTTGACGCTAAAAACGCGTATGACACTTGATTCGCACGAATCCATTGAGAAATGGCCGAGATACGCCGTGTTACACTTCCGGACGATGAAATCTTGCTAGTTCTCACGTTTTGCAAGCGAAACGCACAATGCACCGCGTTTCGTTCAATTCGTTCAAGTACTCTCGTATCTCGGACATCCACGAGTGTTTCGCGTCGAAAACGTGGTCCCCGTCTGTTTTAGATGCTAAAAACGCGCAACACACTTGATTCGCACGAATCCGTTGAGAAATGGCCGAGATACGCCGTGTTACACTTCCGGACGATGAAATCTTGCTTGTTCTCACGTTTTGCAAGCGAAACGCATGATGCACCGCGTTTCGTTCAATTCGTTCAAGAACTCTCGTATCTCGGACATCCGCGAGTGTTTCGCGTCGAAAACGTGGTCCCCGTCTGTTTTAGACGCTAAAAACGCGTATGACACTTGATTCGCACGAATCCGTTGAGAAATGGCCGAGATACGCCGTGTTACACTTCCGGACGATGAAATCGTTCAATTCGTTCAAGAACTCTCGTATCTCGGACATCCGCAAGTGTTTCGCGTCGAAAATGTGGTCCCCGTGCGGTTTAGACGCTAAAAACGCGTATGACATATGTTTCGCACGAATCCGTTGAGAAATGGCCGAGAAACGCCGTGTTACACTTCCGGACGATGAAATCTCGTTAGTTCTCACGTTTTGCAAGCGACACGCACGATGCACCGCGTTTCGTTCAGTTCGTTCAAGAACTCTCGAATCTCGGACATCCTCGAGTATTTCGCGTCGAAAACGCTTTCCCCGTCTGTTTTAGACGCTAAAAACGCGTATGACACTTGATTCGCACGAATCCGGTGAGAAATGGCCGAGATACCCCGTGTTACACTTCCGGACGGTGAAATCTTGCTAGTTCTCACGTTTTACAAGCGAAACGCACGATGCACCGCGTTTCGTTCAATTCGTTCAAGTACTCTCGTATCTCGGACATCCGGGAGTGTTTCGCGTCGAAGACGTGGTCCCCGTCTGTTTTAGACGCTAAAAACGCGTATGACACTTGATTCGCACGAATCCGTTGAGAAATGGCCGAGATACGACGTGTTACACTTCCGGACGATGAATTCGTTCAATTCGTTGAAGAACTCTCGTATCTCGGACATCCGCGAGTGTTTCGCGTCGAAAACGTGGTCCCCGTCTGTTTTAGACGCTATAAACGCGTATGACACTTGATTCGCACGAATCCGTTGAGAAATGGGCGAGATACGCCGTGTTATACTTCCGGACGATGAAATCTTGCTAGTTCTCTCGTTTTGCAAGCGAAACGCACGATGCACCGCGTTTCGTTCAATTCGTTCAAGAACTCTCGTATCTCGGACTTCCGCGAGTGTATCGCGTCGAAAACGTGGTCCCCGTCTGTTTTAGACGCTAAAGACGCGTATGACACTTGATTCGCACGAATCCGTTGAGAAATGGCCGA
Organism: Priocnemis perturbator; assembly: GCA_963942575.1. Classification (NCBI taxonomy): domain Eukaryota; kingdom Metazoa; phylum Arthropoda; class Insecta; order Hymenoptera; family Pompilidae; genus Priocnemis; species Priocnemis perturbator. The sequence continues at coordinate 2,453 of CAWWDK010000217.1, read as the reverse complement.
TATACGCCGTGTTACACTTCCGAACGATGAATTCGTTCAATTCGTTGAAGAGCTTTCGTATCTCGGACATCCGGGAGTGTTTCGCGTCGAAAACGTGGTCCCCGTCTGTTTTAGACGCTATAAACGCGTATGACACTTGATTCGCACGAATCCGTTGAGAAATGGCCGAGATACGCCGTGTTACACTTCCGGACGATGAATTCGTTCAATTCGTTCAAGAACTCTCGTATCTCGGACATCCGCGAGTGTTTCGTGTCGAAAACGTGATCCCTGTCTGTTTTAGACGCTAAAAACGCGTATGACACTTGATTCGCACGAATCCGTTCTGAAATGGCCGAGATACGCCGTGTTACACTTCCGGACGATGAAATCTTGCTAGTTCTCACGTTTTGCTAGCGAAACGTACGATGCACCGCGTTTTGTTCAATTCGTTCAAGAACTCTCGTATCTCGGACATCCGCGAGTGTTTCGCGTCGAAAACGTGGTCCCCGTGCGTTTTAGACGCTAAAAACGCGAATGACACTTGATACGCACGAATCCGTTGAGAAATGGCCGAGATACGCCGTGTTACACTTCCGGACGATGAAATCTTGCTAGTTCTCACGTTTGCAAGCGAAACGCACGATGCACCGCGTTTCGTTCAATTCGTTCAAGAACTCTCGTACCTCGGACATCCGCGAGTGGTTCGCGTCGAAAACGTGGTCCCCGTGCATTTCAGACGCTAAAAACGCGTATGACACTAGATTCGCACGAATCCGTTGAGAAATGGCCGAGATACGTCGTGTTACACTTCCGGACGATGAAATCTTGCTAGTTCTCACGTTTTGCAAGCGAAACACACGATGCACCGCGTTTCGTTCAATTCTTTCAAGAACTCTCGTATCTCGGACATCCGCGAGTGTTTCGCGTCGAAGACGTGGTCCCCGTCTGTTTTAGACGCTAAAAACGCGTATGACACTTGATTCGCACGAATCCGTTGAGAAATGGCCGAGATACGCCGTGTTACACTTCCGGACGATGAAATCTTGCTAGTTCTCACGTTTTGCAAGCGAAACGCACGATGCACCGCGTTTCGATCAATTCGTTCAAGAACTCTCGTATCTCGGACATCCGCGAGTGTTTCGCGTCGAAAACGTGGTCCCCGTCTGTTTTAGACGCTAAAAACGCGTATGACACTTGATTCGCACCAATCCGTTGAGAAATGGCCGAGATACGCCGTGTTACACTTCCGGACGATGAAATCTTGCTAGTTCTCAAGTTTTGCAACCGAAACGCACCAATGCACCGCGATTCGTTCAATTCGTTCAAGAACTCTCGTATCTCGGACATCCGCGAGTGTTTCGCGTCGAAAACGTGGTCCTCGTGCGTTTTAGACGCTAAAAACGCGAATGACACTTGATGCGCACGAATCCGTTGAGAAATGGCCAAGATACGCCGTGTTACAATTCCGGACGATGAATTCGTTCAATTCGTTCCAGAACTCTCGTATCTCGGACATCCGCGAGTGTTTCGCGTCGAATACGTGGTCCCCGTGCGTTTTAGACGCTAAAAACGCGTATGACACTAAATTCGCACGAATCCGTTGATAAATGGCCGAGATACGCCGTGTTACACTTCCGGACGATGAATTCGTTCAATTCGTTGAAGAACTCTCGTATCTCGGCGTCCGCGAGTGTTTCGCGTCGAAAACGTGGTCCCCATCTGTTTTAGAAGCTAAAAACGCGTATGACACTTGATTCGCACGAATCCGTTGAGAAATGGCCGAGATACGCCGTGTTACACTTCCGGACGATGAAATCTTGCTAGTTCTCACGTTTTGCAAGCGAAACGCACGATGCACCGCGTTTCGTTCAATTCGTTCAAGTACTCTCGTATCTCGGACATCCGCGAGTGTTTCGCGTCGAAAACTTGGTCCCCGTCTGGTTTTGACGCTAAAAACGCGTATGACACTTGATTCGCACGAATCCGTTGAGAAATGGACGAGATACGCCGTGTTACACTTCCGGACGATGAAATCTCGTTAGTTCTCACGTTTTGCAAGCGACACGCACGATGCACCGCGTTTCGTTCAGTTCGTTCAAGAACTCTCGTATCTCGGACATCCTCGAGTATTTCGCGTCGAAAACGCTTTCCCCGTCTGTTTTAGACGCTAAAAACGCGTATGACACTTGATTCGCACGAATCCGGTGAGAAATGGCCGAGATACCCCGTGTTACACTTCCGGACGGTGAAATCTTGCTAGTTCTCACGTTTTACAAGCGAAACGCACGATGCACCGCGTTTCGTTCAATTCGTTCAAGTACTCTCGTATCTCGGACATCCGGGAGTGTTTCGCGTCGAAGACGTGGTCCCCGTCTGTTTTAGACGCTAAAAACGCGTATGACACTTGATTCGCACGAATCCGTTGAGAAATGGCCGAGATACGCCGTGTTACACTTCCGGACGATGAAATC
>CAWWDK010000216.1:0-427760 GCA_963942575.1 Priocnemis perturbator | reverse complement strand
GAATTGAACGAATTCATCGTCCGGAAGTGTAACACGGCGTATCTCTTCCTTTTCTCATCGGATTCGTGCGAATCAAGTGTCATACTCGTTTTTAGCGTCTAAAACAGACGGGGACCATTTTTTCAACGCGAAACACTCACGGATGTCCGAGATACGAGAGTTCTTGAACGAATTGAACGAATTCATCGTCCGGAAGTGTAACACGGCGTATCTCGGCCATTTCTCAACGGATTCGTGCGAATCAAGTGTCATACGCGTTTTTAGCGTCTACAACAGACGGGGACCACGTTTTCGACGCGAAACGCTCGCGGATGTCCGAGATACGAGAGTTCTTGAACGAATTGAACGAATTCATCGTCCGGAAGTGTAATACGGCGTATCTCGGCCATTTCTCAACGGATTCGTGCGAATCTAGTGTCATACGCGTTTTTAGTGTCTAAAACACACGGGGACCATGTTTTCGACGTGAAACACTCGCGGATGTCCGAGATACGAGAGTTCTTGAACCAATTGAACGAAACGCGGTGCATCGTGCGTTTCGCTTGCAAAACGTGAGAACTAGCAAGATTTCACCGTCCGGAAGTGTAACACGGCGTATCTCTTCCATTTCTCATCGGATTCGTGCGAATCAAGTGTCATACGCGTTTTTAGCGTCTAAAACAGACGGGGACCATTTTTTCAACGCGAAACACTCACGGATGTCCGAGATACGAGAGTTCTTGAACGAATTGAACGAATTCATCGTCCGGAAGTGTAACACGGCGTATCTCGGCCATTTCTCAACGGATTCGTGCGAATCAAGTGTCATACGCGTTTTTAGCGTCTAAAACAGACGTGGACCACGTTTTCGGCGCGAAACACTCGCGGATGTCCGAGATACGAGAGTTCTTGAACGAATTGAACGAAACGCGGTGCATCGTGCGTTTTGCTTGCAAAACGTGAGAGCTAGCAAGATTTCATCGTCCGGAAGTGTAACACGGTGTATCTCGGCCATTTCTCAACGGATTCGTGCGAATCAAGTGTCATACGCGTTTTTAGCGTCTAAAACAGACGGGGACCATGTTTTCGACGCGAAACACTCGCGGATGTCCGAGATACGAGAGTTCTTGAAAGAATTGAACGAAACGCGGTGCATCGTGCGTTTCGCTTGCAAAACGTGAGAACTAGCAAGATTTCATCGTCCGGAAGTGTAACACGGCGTAACTCGGCCACTTCTCAACGGATTCGTGCGAATCAAGTGTCATACGCGTTTTTAGCGTCTACAACAGGCGGGGACCACGTTTTCGACGCGAAACACTCACGGATGTCCGAGATACGAGAGTTCTTGAACGAATTGAACGAAACGCGTTGCATCGTGCGTTTCGCTTGCAAAACGTGAGAACTAGCAAGATTTCACCGTCCGGAAGTGTAACACGGCGTATCTCTTCCATTTCTCATTCGATTCGTGCGAATCAAATGTTCTCGCGATCGAGCTGATCGCTAGCTGTCTCAGCGGACGACGTTTAGGTTAGCTGGTTGCGACACACACACACACACACACACACACACGGAGCAGTGCCTCGTAAGCACTGTCTCAGAGAGATTCTGCTATGCCTTTTGTTCAGGTGTATTCGTATATCAGTTTATTTGACAAGTGCTCAGTACAGTGGTTTTAATTCGACTGACCGCTCCTTGCTCATAAATTGCTCGTCAGTACAGGGAAGGAGAGGGCAGGAGAGCAGGTAAAGGGTTTCGGTAAGTAAGAGAGGGGGGACAACAGAAACACTAGCGGTGGACATAGCGAAGAAAGAGAAAGAGAGAAACAGTGTGAAACGGAGAAGGAGACAGATAGGGAGAGTCGAGGCAGAAGCAAAACAAACACGACATTTAAAAGGCTGCTCGTTGGGCTTTGCCCCAGCTGATCTTGGCGTTGCAACACAAGTGTCATACGCGTTTTTAGCGTCTAAAACAGACGGGGACCATTTTTTCAACGCGAAACACTCACAGATGTCCGAGATACGAGAGTTCTTGAACGAATTGAACGAATTCATCGTCCCGAAGTGTAACACGGCGTATCTCGGCCATTTCTCAACGGATTCGTGCGAATCAAGTGTCATACGCGTTTTTAGCGTCTACAACAGGCGGGGACCACGTTTTCGACGCGAAACACTCACGGATGTCCGAGATACGAGAGTTCTTGAACGAATTGAACGAATTCATCGTCCGGAAGTGTAACACGGTGTATCTCGGCCATTTCTCAACGGATTCGTGCGAATCAAGTGTCATACGCGTTTTTAGCGTCTAAAACAGACGGGGACCATGTTTTCGACGCGAAACACTCGCGGATGTCCGAGATACGAGAGTTCTTGAACGAATTGAACGAATACATCGTCCGGAAGTGTAACAAGGCGTATCTCGGCCATTTCTCAACGGATTCGTGCGAATCAAATGTCGTACGCGTTTTTAGCGTCTAAAACAGACGGGGAGCATGTTTTCAACGCGAAACACTCGCCGATGTCCGAGATACGAGAGTTCTTGAACGAATTGAACGAAACGCTGTGCATCGTGCGTTTCGCTTGCAAAACGTGAGAACTAGCAAGATTTCATCGTCCGGAAGTGTAACACGGCGTATCTCGGCCATTTCTCAACGGATTTGTGCGAATCAAGTGTCATACGCGTTTTTAGCGTCTACAACAGACGGGGACCATGTTTTCGACGCGAAACATTCGCGGATGTCCGAGATACGAGAGTTCTTGAATGAATTGAACGAACACATCGTCCGGAAGTGTAACACGGCGTATATCGGCCATTTCTCAACGGATTCGTGCGAATCAAGTGTCATACGCGTTTTTAGCGTCTAAAACAGACGTGGACCACGTTTTCGACGCGAAACACTCGCGGATGTCCGAGATACGAGAGTTCTTAAACGAATTGAACGAAACGCGGTGCATCGTGCGTTTTGCTTGCAAAACGTGAGAGCTAGCATGATTTCATCGTCCGGAAGTGTAACACGGCGTATCTCTTCCATTTCTCATCGGATTCGTGCGAATCAAGTGTCGTACGCGTTTTTAGCGTCTAAAACAGACGGGGAGCATGTTTTCAACGCGAAACACTCGCCGATGTCCGAGATACGAGAGTTCTTGAACGAATTGAACGAAACGCGGTGCATCGTGCGTTTCGCTTGCAAAACGTGAGAACTAGCAAGATTTCATCGTCCGGAAGTGTAACACGGCGTATCTCGGCCACTTCTCAACGGATTCGTGCGAATCAAGTGTCGTACGCGTTTTTAGCGTCTAAAACAGACGGGGACCACGTTTCCGACGCGCAACACTCGCGGATGTCCGAGATACGAGAGCATGCTGTACAAGTTTCATAAACTTCGTACGGCTGGAAGCGGAGTTTGAAAAAAATTGTCATCATCCGAATTTCCGCTCAGCGACCAAGTCCCGTCGTAGCTGTATGTAAGTTCATCGAGACATGCGAACCGACCGTACGATCTTCTTCAAACTTGCAGGAGTGCTCTCGATTGGCGACACGAGCATTCTCTACAAGTTTCATAAACTTCTTACGGCTGGAAGGGGAGTTAGACACAAATTGTCATCATCCCAATTTCCGCTCAGCGACCAAGTCCCTACGTAGCTGCATGTAAGTTCATCGAGAACTCTGAACCAACCGTACGATCATCTTCAAACTTGCAGGAGTGCTCTCGATTGGCGACACGAGCATTCTCTACAAGTTTCATAAACTTCGTATGGCTGGAAGGGGAGTTAGACACAAATTGTCATCTACGACGCAGTTTCCGCTCAGCGACCAAGTCCCGTCGTAGCTGTATGTAAGTTCATCGAGAAATGCGAACCGACCGTACGATCTTCTTCAAACTTGCAGGAGTGGTCTCGATTGGCGACACGAGCATTCTCTACAAGTTTCATAAACTTCTTACGGCTGGAAGGGGAGTTAGACACAAATTGTCTTCATCCGAATTTCCGCTCAGCGACAAAGTCCCTACGTAGGTGCATGTAAGTTCATCGAGAAATCTGAACCGACCGTACGATCGCCTTCAAACTTGCAGCAGTGCTCTCGATTGGCGACACGACCAGTCTGTACAAGTTTCATAAACTTCGTACGGCTGGTAGGGGAGTTAGACACAAATTGTCATCTACAACGCAGTTTCCGCTCAGCGACCAAGTCCCGTCGTAGCTGTATGTAAGTTCATCGAGAAATGCGAACCGACCGTACGATGTTCTTCAAACTTGTAGGAGTGCTCTCGATTGGCGACACGAGCATTCTGTACAAGTTTCATAAACATCGTGCGGCTGGAAGGGGAGTTACACACAAATTGTCATCTAAACGCAGTACTGGATACTTCCCGTACAGCGACTAAGTCCCGTCGTAGCTGCATGTAAGTTCATCGAGAAATGTGAACCGACCGTACGATCTTCTTCAAACTTGCAGGAGTGCTCTCGATTGACGACACGCGCATGCTGTACAAGTTTCATAAACTTCGTACGGCTGGAAGGGGAGTTAGACACAAATTGTCATTATCCGAATTTCCGCTCAGCGACCAAGTCCCTTCGTAGCTGCATGTAAGTTCATCGAGAAATCTGAACCGGCCGTACGGTCATCTTCAAACTTGCAGGAGTGCTCTCGATAGGCGATACGAGCATTCTGTACAAGTTTCATAAACTTCGTACGGCTGGAAGGGGAGTTAGACACAAATTGTCATCATCCGAATTTCCGCTCAGCGACCAAGTCCCTTCGTAGCTGCATGTAAGTTCATCGAGAAATCTGAACCAGCCGTACGGTCATCTTCAAACTTGCAGGAGTGTTCTCGATAGGCGACACGAGCATTCTGTACAAGTTTCATAAACTTCGTACGGCTGGAAGGGGAGTTAGACACAAATTGTCATCTACAACGCAGTTTCCGCTCAGCGACCAAGTCCCGTCGTGGCTGTATGTAAGTTCATCGAGAAATGCAAACCGACAGTACGATCTTCTTCAAACTTGCAGGAGTGCTCTCGATTGGCGAAACGAGCATTCTGTATAAGTTTCATCAACTTCGTACGGCTGGAAGGGGAGTTAGACACAAATTGTCATCTACAACGCAGTTTCCGACAGCGACCAAGTCCCGTCGCAGCTGTATGTAAGTTCATCGAGAAATGCGAACCGACCGTACGATCATCTTCAAACTTGCAGGAGTGCTCTCGATAGGCGACACGAGCATGCTGTACAAGTTTCATAAACTTCGTACGGCTGGAAGGGGAGTTAGACACAAATTGTCATCATCCGAATTTCCGCTCAGCGACCAAGTCACTTCGTAGCTGCATGTAAGTTCATCGAGAAATCTGAACCGACCGTACGATCATCTTCAAACTTGCAGGAGTGCTCTCGATTGGCGATACGCCTGTGCTTGCTGCCCGTGCTTGCTGTGCTGCCGGTGCTTGCTGCCCGTGCTTGCTGTGCTCCATCTGCTTGCTGCCTGTGCTTGCTGTGCTGCCTATGTTTGCTGTGCTGCCTGTACTTGCTGCCTGTGCTTGCTGTGCTGCCTGTGCTTGCTGCCTGTGCTTGCTGTGCTGCCTATGCTTGCTGCCTGTGCTTGCTGCCTGTGCTTGCTGTGCTGCCTGTGCTTGCTGCCTGTGCTTGCTGTGCTTGCTATGCTGCCTATGCAAGCTGCCTGTGCTTGCTGCCTGTGCTTGCTGTGCTGCCTGTGCTTGATGTGCTGCCTGTGCTTGCTGCGCTGCCTCTGCTTGCTGTGCTGCCTGTGTTTGCTGTGCTGCCTGTGCTTGCTGCCTGTGCTTACTGTGCTGCCTGTGTTTGCTGCCTGTGCTTGCTGTGCTGCCCGTGCTGCCTGTGCTTGCTGCCTGTGCTTGCTGTGCTGCCTGTGCTTGCTGCCTGTGCTTGCTGCGCTGCGTGTGCCTGCTGTGCTGCCTGTGCTTGCTGCCGGTGCTTGCTGTGCTGCCTGAGCTGCCTGTGCTTGCTGCCTGTGCTTGCTGTGCTGCCTGTGCTTGCTGCCTGTGCTTGCTGTGCTGCCTGTGCTTGCTGCCTGTGCTTGCTGTGCTGCCTGTGCTTGCTGTGCTGTCTGTGCTTGCTGACTGTGCCTGCTGCCTGTGCTTGCTGCGCTGCGTGTGTTTGCTGTGCTGCCCGTGCTTGCTGCCTGTGCTTACTGTGCTGCCTGTGCTTGCTGCCTGTGCTTGCTGTGCTGCCTGTTAGCGATGCATTTGAATTCGCCCATAACACGCGGTAATTCGACAGTGGCACACGACAGTGCGTTGCTGTGTCACCTGCTTTTGGAGGCGCCGAGAGTCGCGGATCATATGTTTACCTCGGCGGCCGGTGCATTGACCTGCGTCTCAGTAAGAGTAAGCATTGTAAACAAATGCGAGAGTGAATCTCGCCGAAGATCGGAGCAGGCTTTGCCTGTTGGAAAGAGGACGGAGCTTGACCTCTCTGCACTTCCCCAAGAATCGCTAAAAAACGAACACATCTCGTCGAGCTATTTTGCGGGTTTCTAACATGCCTGTGCTGCCTGTGCTTGCTGTGCTGCCTGTGCTTGCTGCCTGGGCTTGCTGCCTGTGCTTGCTGTGCTGCCTGTGCTTGCTGCCTGTGCTTACTATGCTGCCTGTGCTTGCTGCCTGTGCTGCCTGTGCTGCCTGTGCTTGCTGCCTGTGCTTGCTGTGCTGCCTGTGCTTGCTGCCTGTGCTTGCTGTGCTGCCTGTGCTTGCTGCCTCTGCTTGCTGTGCTGCCTGTGTTTGCTGTGCTGCCTGTGCTTGCTGCCTGTGCTTGCTGTGCTGCCTGTGCTTGCTGCCTGTGCTACCTGTGCTGCCTGTGCTTGCTGTGCTGCCTGTGCTTGCTGCCTGTGCTTGCTGCCTGTGCTGCCTATGCTTGCTGCCTATGCTTGCTGCCTGTGCTTGCTGTGCTGCCTGTGCTTGCTGTGCTGCCTGTGCTGCCTGTGCTTGCTGCCTTTGCTTGCTGTGCTGCCTGTGCTTGCTGTCTGTGCTTGCTGTGCTGCCTGTGCTTGCTGTGCTGCCTGTGCTTGCTGCCTGTGCTGCCTGTGCTTGCTGCCTGTGCTTGCTGCCTGTGCTGCCTGTGCTTGCTGCCTTTGATTGCTGTGCTGCCTGTGCTTGCTGTCTGTGCTTGCTGTGCTGCCTGTGCTTGCTGCCTGTGCTTGCTATGCTGCCTGTGCAAGCTGCCTGTGCTTGCTGTGCTGCCTGTGCTTGCTGTGCTGCCTGTGCTGTGCTGCCTGTGCTTGCTGCCTGTGCTTGCTGTGCTGCCTTTGCTTGCTGCCTGTGCTTGCTGTGCTGCCTGTGTTTGCTGTGCTGCCTATGCTTGCTGCCTGTGCTTGCTGTGCTGCCTGTGCTTGCTGCCTGTGCTTGCTGTGCTGCCTGTGCTTGCTACCTGAGCTTGCTGTGCTGCCTGTGCTTGCTGCCTGTGCTGCCTGTGCTTGCTGTGCTGCCTGTGCTGCCTTTGCTTGATGCCTTTGCTTGCTGTGCTGCCTGTGCTTGCTGTCTGTGCTGCCTGTGCTTGCTGCCTGTGCTTGCTGTGCTTGCTATGCTGCCTGTGCAAGCTGCCTGTGCTTGCTGTGCTGCCTGTGCTTGCTGTGCTGCCTTTGCTTGCTACATGTGCTTGCTGCCTGTGCTTGCTGCCTGTGCTTGCTGTGCTGCCTGTGCAGTGCTGCCTGTGCTGTGCTGCCTGTGCTTGCTGTGCTGCCTGTGCTTGCTGCCTGTGCTTGCTGTGCTGCCTGTGCTTGCTGCCTGTGCTTGCTGTGCTGCCTGTGCTTGCTGCGCTGCCTGTGCTTGCTGTGCTGCCTGTGCTGCCTGTGCTGTGCTGCCTGTGCTTGCTGTGCTGCCTGTGCTTGCTGCCTGTGCTTGCTGTGCTGCCTGTGCTTGCTGCTTGTGCTTGCTGTGCTGCCTGTGCTTGCTGTGCTGCCTGTGCTGTGCTGCCTGTGCTTGCTGTGCTGCCTGTGTTTGCTGCCTGTGCTGTCTGTGCTTGCTGTGCTGCCTGTGCTTGCTGCCTGTGCTTGCTGTGCTGCATGTGTTTGCTGTTCTGCCTGTGCTTGCTGCCTGTGCTTGCTGTGCTGCCTGTGCTTGCTGCCTGTGCTTGCTGTGCTGCCTGTGCTTGCTGCCTGTGCCTGCTGCCTGTGCTTGCTGTGCCGCCTGTGCTTCTTGGGCTGCCTGTGCTTGCTGTGCTGTCTGTGCTTGCTGTGCTGCGTGTGCCTGCTGCGCTGCGTGTGCCTGTGCTTGCTGTGCTGCCTGTGCTTGCTGCCTGTGCTTGCTGTGCTGCCGGTGCTTGCTGCCCGTGCTTGCTGTGCTGCCTGTGTTTGCTGTGCTGCCTGTGCTTGCAGCCTGTGCTGTCTGTGCTTGCTGTGCTGCCTGTGCTTGCTGCCTGTGCTTGCTGTGCTGCCTGTGCTTGCTGTGCTGCCTGTGCTGTGCTGCCTGTGCTTGCTGCCTGTGCTTGCTGTGCTGCCTGTGCTTGCTGCGCTGCCTGTGCTTGCTGTGCTGCCTGTGCTTGCTGCCTGTGCTTGCTGTGCTGCCTGTGCTGCCTGTGCTTGCTGTCTGTGCGTGCTGTGCTGCCTGTGCTTGCTGTGCTGCCTTTGCTTGCTGCCTGTGCCTGCTGCCTGTGCTTGCTGTGCCGCCTGTGCTTGTTGGGCTGCCTGTGCTTGCTGTGCTGTCTGTGCTTGCTGAGCTGCGTGTGCCTGCTGTGCTGCCTGTGCTGGCTGTGCTGCCTGTGCTTGCTGCCTGTGCTTGCTGTGCTGCCTGTGCTTGCTGCCTGTGCTGCCTGTGCTTGCTCTGCTGCCTGTGCTGCCTTTGCTTGATGCCTTTGCTTGCTGTGCTGCCTGTGCTTGCTGTCTGTGCTTGCTGTGCTGCCTGTGCTTGCTGCATGTGCTTGCTGCCTGTGCTTGCTGCCTGTGCTTGCTGTGCCGCCTGTGCTTGTTGTGCTGCCTGTGCTTGCTGTGCTGCCTGTGCTTGCTGTGCTGCCTATGCTTGCTGCCTGTGCTTGCTGTGCTGCCTGTGCTTGCTGTGCTGCCTGTGCTGTCTGTGCTTGCTGCCTTTGATTGCTGTGCTGCCTGTGCTTGCTGTCTGTGCTTGCTGTGCTGCCTGTGCTGCCTGTGCTTGCTGCCTGTGCTTGCTATGCTGCCTGTGCAAGCTGCCTGTGCTTGCTGTGCTGCCTGTGCTTGCTGTGCTGCCTGTGCTGTGCTGCCTGTGTTTGCTGCCTGTGCTGTCTGTGCTTGCTGTGCTGCCTGTGCTTGCTGCCTCTGCTTGCTGTGCTGCCTGTGTTTGCTGTGCTGCCTATGCTTGCTGCCTGTGCTTGCTGTGCTGCCTGTGCTTGCTGCCTGTGCTTGCTGTGCTGCCTGTGCTTGCTACCTGAGCTTGCTGTGCTGCCTGTGCTTGCTGCCTGTGCTGCCTGTGCTTGCTGTGCTGCCTGTGCTGCCTTTGCTTGATGCCTTTGCTTGCTGTGCTGCCTGTGCTTGCTGTCTGTGCTTGTTATGCTGCCTGTGCTTGCTGTCTGTGCTTGTTATGCTGCCTGTGCTTACTGTGCTGCCTGTACTTGCTGCCTGTGCCTGCTGTGCTTGCTATGCTGCCTGTGCAAGCTGCCTGTGCTTGCTGTGCTGCCTGTGCTTGCTGTGCTGCCTTTGCTTGCTACATGTGCTTGCTGCCTGTGCTTGCTGCCTGTGCTTGCTGTGCTGCCTGTGCAGTGCTGCCTGTGCTGTGCTGCCTGTGCTTGCTGTGCTGCCTGTGCTTGCTGCCTGTGCTTGCTGTGCTGCCTGTGCTTGCTGCCTGTGCTTGCTGTGCTGCCTGTGCTTGCTGCGCTGCCTGTGCTTGCTGCGCTGCCTGTGCTGCCTGTGCTTGCTGTCTGTGCGTGCTGTGCTGCCTGTGCTTGCTGTGCTGCCTGTGCTTGATGCCTGTGCTTGCTGTGCTTGCTATGCTGCCTGTGCAAGCTGCCTGTGCTTGCTGTGCTTGCTATGCTGCCTGTGCAAGCTGCCTGTGCTTGCTGTGCTGCCTGTGCTTGCTGCCTGTGCTTGCTGTGCTGCCTATGCTTGCTGCCTGTGCTTGCTGTGCTGCCTGTGCTTGCTGTCTGTGCTGCCTGTGCTGCCTGTGCTTGCTGCCTGTGCTTGCTGTGCTGCCTGTGCTTGCTGTGCTGCCTGAGCTGCCTGTGCTTGCTGCCTGTGCTTGCTGTGCTGCTTGTGCTTGCTGCCTGTGCTTGCTGTGCTTGCTGCGCTGCGTGTGCTTGCTGTGCTGCCTGTGCTTGCTGCCTGTGCTTGCTGTGCTGCCTTTGCTTGCTGCCTGTGCTTGCTGCCTGTGCTTGCTGTGCCGCCTGTGCTTGTTGGGCTGCCTGTGCTTGCTGCGCTGCTTGTGCTTGCTGCCTGTGCTAGCTGTGCTGCCTGTGCTTGCTGTCTGTGCTTGCTGTGCTGCCTGTGCTTGCTGTGCTGCCTGTGCTTGCTATGCTTGCTATGCTGCCTGTGCAAGCTGCCTGTGCTTGCTGTGCTGCCTGTCCTTGCTGTGCTGCCTTTGCTTGCTGCATGTGCTTGCTGCCTGTGCTTGCTGCCTGTGCTTGCTGTACCGCCTGTGCTTGTTGTGCTGCCTGTGCTTGTTGTGTTGCCTGTGCTTGCTGCTTGTGCTTGCTGTGCTGCCTGTGTTTGCTGTGCTGCCTGTGCTTGCTGTGCTGCCTGTGCTGTGCTGCCTGTGCTTGCTGTGCTGCCTGTGTTTGCTGCCTGTGCTGTCTGTGCTTGCTGTGCTGCCTGTGCTTGCTGCCTGTGCTTGCTGTGCTGCCTGTGTTTGCTGTTCTGCCTGTGCTTGCTGTGCTGCCTGTGCTTGCTGCCTGTGCTTGCTGTGCTGCCTGTGCTTGCTGCCTGTGCCTGCTGCCTGTGCTTGCTGTGCCGCCTGTGCTTGTTGGGCTGCCTGTGCTTGCTGTGCTGTCTGTGCTTGCTGTGCTGCGTGTGCCTGCTGCGCTGCGTGTGCCTGTGCTTGCTATGCTGCCTGTGCTTGCTGCCTGTGCTTGCTGTGCTGCCGGTGCTTGCTGCCCGTGCTTGCTGTGCTGCCTGTGTTTGCTGTGCTGCCTGTGCTTGCAGCCTGTGCTGTCTGTGCTTGCTGCCTGTGCTTGCTGTGCTGCCTGTGCTTGCTGTGCTGCCTGTGCTGTGCTGCCTGTGCTTGCTGCCTGTGCTTGCTGTGCTGCCTGTGCTTGCTGCGCTGCCTGTGCTTGCTGTGCTGCCTGTGCTTGCTGCCTGTGCTTGCTGTGCTGCCTGTGCTGCCTGTGCTTGCTGTCTGTGCGTGCTGTGCTGCCTGTGCTTGCTGTGCTGCCTTTGCTTGCTGCCTGTGCCTGCTGCCTGTGCTTGCTGTGCCGCCTGTGCTTGTTGGGCTGCCTGTGCTTGCTGTGCTGTCTGTGCTTGCTGAGCTGCGTGTGCCTGCTGTGCTGCCTGTGCTTGCTGTGCTGCCTGTGCTTGCTGCCTGTGCTTGCTGTGCTGCCTGTGCTTGCTGCCTGTGCTGCCTGTGCTTGCTCTGCTGCCTGTGCTGCCTTTGCTTGATGCCTTTGCTTGCTGTGCTGCCTGTGCTTGCTGTCTGTGCTTGCTGTGCTGCCTGTGCTTGCTGCATGTGCTTGCTGCCTGTGCTTGCTGCCTGTGCTTGCTGTGCCGCCTGTGCTTGTTGTGCTGCCTGTGCTTGCTGTGCTGCCTGTGCTTGCTGTGCTGCCTATGCTTGCTGCCTGTGCTTGCTGTGCTGCCTGTGCTTGCTGTGCTGCCTGTGCTGTCTGTGCTTGCTGCCTTTGATTGCTGTGCTGCCTGTGCTTACTGTCTGTGCTTGCTGTGCTGCCTGTGCTGCCTGTGCTTGCTGCCTGTGCTTGCTATGCTGCCTGTGCAAGCTGCCTGTGCTTGCTGTGCTGCCTGTGCTTGCTGTGCTGCCTGTGCTGTGCTGCCTGTGTTTGCTGCCTGTGCTGTCTGTGCTTGCTGTGCTGCCTGTGCTTGCTGCCTCTGCTTGCTGTGCTGCCTGTGTTTGCTGTGCTGCCTATGCTTGCTGCCTGTGCTTGCTGTGCTGCCTGTGCTTGCTGCCTGTGCTTGCTGTGCTGCCTGTGCTTGCTACCTGAGCTTGCTGTGCTGCCTGTGCTTGCTGCCTGTGCTGCCTGTGCTTGCTGTGCTGCCTGTGCTGCCTTTGCTTGATGCCTTTGCTTGCTGTGCTGCCTGTGCTTGCTGTCTGTGCTTGTTATGCTGCCTGTGCTTGCTGTGCTGCCTGTACTTGCTGCCTGTGCCTGCTGTGCTTGCTATGCTGCCTGTGCAAGCTGCCTGTGCTTGCTGTGCTGCCTGTGCTTGCTGTGCTGCCTTTGCTTGCTACATGTGCTTGCTGCCTGTGCTTGCTGCCTGTGCTTGCTGTGCTGCCTGTGCAGTGCTGCCTGTGCTGTGCTGCCTGTGCTTGCTGTGCTGCCTGTGCTTGCTGCCTGTGCTTGCTGTGCTGCCTGTGCTTGCTGCCTGTGCTTGCTGTGCTGCCTGTGCTTGCTGCGCTGCCTGTGCTTGCTGCGCTGCCTGTGCTGCCTGTGCTTGCTGTCTGTGCGTGCTGTGCTGCCTGTGCTTGCTGTGCTGCCTGTGCTTGATGCCTGTGCTTGCTGTGCTTGCTATGCTGCCTGTGCAAGCTGCCTGTGCTTGCTGTGCTTGCTGTGCTTGCTGTGCTGCCTGTGCTTGCTGTCTGTGCTGCCTGTGCTGCCTGTGCTTGCTGCCCGTGCTTGCTGTGCTGCCTGTGTTTGCTGTGCTGCCTGTGCTTGCAGCCTGTGCTGTCTGTGCTTGCTGTGCTGCCTGTGCTTGCTGCGCTGCCTGTGCTTGCTGTGCTGCCTGTGCTTGCTGCCTGTGCTTGCTGTGCTGCCTGTGCTGCCTGTGCTTGCTGTCTGTGCGTGCTGTGCTGCCTGTGCTTGCTGTGCTGCCTTTGCTTGCTGCCTGTGCCTGCTGCCTGTGCTTGCTGTGCCGCCTGTGCTTGTTGGGCTGCCTGTGCTTGCTGTGCTGTCTGTGCTTGCTGAGCTGCGTGTGCCTGCTGTGCTGCCTGTGCTTGCTGTGCTGCCTGTGCTTGCTGCCTGTGCTTGCTGTGCTGCCTGTGCTTGCTGCCTGTGCTGCCTGTGCTTGCTCTGCTGCCTGTGCTGCCTTTGCTTGATGCCTTTGCTTGCTGTGCTGCCTGTGCTTGCTGTCTGTGCTTGCTGTGCTGCCTGTGCTTGCTGCATGTGCTTGCTGCCTGTGCTTGCTGCCTGTGCTTGCTGTGCCGCCTGTGCTTGTTGTGCTGCCTGTGCTTGCTGTGCTGCCTGTGCTTGCTGTGTTGCCTATGCTTGCTGCCTGTGCTTGCTGTGCTGCCTGTGCTGTCTGTGCTTGCTGCCTTTGATTGCTGTGCTGCCTGTGCTTACTGTCTGTGCTTGCTGTGCTGCCTGTGCTGCCTGTGCTTGCTGCCTGTGCTTGCTATGCTGCCTGTGCAAGCTGCCTGTGCTTGCTGTGCTGCCTGTGCTTGCTGTGCTGCCTGTGCTGTGCTGCCTGTGTTTGCTGCCTGTGCTGTCTGTGCTTGCTGTGCTGCCTGTGCTTGCTGCCTCTGCTTGCTGTGCTGCCTGTGTTTGCTGTGCTGCCTATGCTTGCTGCCTGTGCTTGCTGTGCTGCCTGTGCTTGCTGCCTGTGCTTGCTGTGCTGCCTGTGCTTGCTACCTGAGCTTGCTGTGCTGCCTGTGCTTGCTGCCTGTGCTGCCTGTGCTTGCTGTGCTGCCTGTGCTGCCTTTGCTTGATGCCTTTGCTTGCTGTGCTGCCTGTGCTTGCTGTCTGTGCTTGTTATGCTGCCTGTGCTTGCTGTGCTGCCTGTACTTGCTGCCTGTGCCTGCTGTGCTTGCTATGCTGCCTGTGCAAGCTGCCTGTGCTTGCTGTGCTGCCTTTGCTTGCTACATGTGCTTGCTGCCTGTGCTTGCTGCCTGTGCTTGCTGTGCTGCCTGTGCAGTGCTGCCTGTGCTGTGCTGCCTGTGCTTGCTGTGCTGCCTGTGCTTGCTGCCTGTGCTTGCTGTGCTGCCTGTGCTTGCTGCCTGTGCTTGCTGTGCTGCCTGTGCTTGCTGCGCTGCCTGTGCTTGCTGCGCTGCCTGTGCTGCCTGTGCTTGCTGTCTGTGCGTGCTGTGCTGCCTGTGCTTGCTGTGCTGCCTGTGCTTGATGCCTGTGCTTGCTGTGCTTGCTATGCTGCCTGTGCAAGCTGCCTGTGCTTGCTGTGCTTGCTATGCTGCCTGTGCAAGCTGCCTGTGCTTGCTGTGCTGCCTGTGCTTGCTGCCTGTGCTTGCTGTGCTGCCTATGCTTGCTGCCTGTGCTTGTTGTGCTGCCTGTGCTTGTTGTGCTGCCTGTGCTTGTTGTGCTGCCTGTGCTTGCTGTGCTGCCTGTGCTTGCTGCCTGTGCTTGCTGTGCTGCCTGTCCTTGCTGCCTGTGCTGCCTGTGCTTGCTGTGCTGCCTGTGCTGCCTGTGCTGTGCTGCCTGTGCTTGCTGTGCTGCCTGTGCTTGCTGCCTGTGCTTGCTGTGCTGCCTGTGCTTGCTGCTTGTGCTTGCTGTGCTGCCTGTGTTTGCTGTGCTGCCTGTGCTTGCTGTGCTGCCTGTGCTGTGCTGCCTGTGCTGTGCTGCCTGTGCTTGCTGTGCTGCCTGTGTTTGCTGCCTGTGCTGTCTGTGCTTGCTGTGCTGCCTGTGCTTGCTGCCTGTGCTTGCTGTGCTGCCTGTGTTTGCTGTTCTGCCTGTGCTTGCTGCCTGTGCTTGCTGTGCTGCCTGTCCTTGCTGCCTGTGCTTGCTGTGCTGCCTGTCCTTGCTGCCTGTGCTTGCTGTGCTGCCTGTGCTTGCTGCCTGTGCCTGCTGCCTGTGCTTGCTGTGCCGCCTGTGCTTGTTGGGCTGCCTGTGCTTGCTGCCTGTGCTTGCTGTGCTGCCTGTGCTTGCTGCCTGTGCAAGCTGCCTGTGCTTGCTGTGCTGCCTGTCCTTGCTGTGCTGCCCGTGCTTGCTGCCTGTGCTTGCTGTGCTGCCTGTGCTTGCTGCCTGTGCTTGCTGTGCTGCCTGTGCCGCCTGTGCTTGTTGTGCTGCCTGTGCTAGCTGTGCTTGCTGCCTGTGCTTGCTGTGCTGCCTGTGCTGCCTGTGCTTGCTGTCTGTGCGTGCTGTGCTGCCTGTGCTTGCTGTGCTGCCTGTGCTTGATGCCTGTGCTTGCTGTGCTTGCTATGCTGCCTGTGCAAGCTGCCTGTGCTTGCTGTGCTGCCTGTGCTTGCTGCCTGTGCTTGCTGTGCTGCCTATGCTTGCTGCCTGTGCTATCTGTGCTGCCTGTGCTTGCTCCCTGTGCTTGCTGTGGTGCCTGTGCTTGCTGCCTGTGCTTGCTGTGTTGCCTGTGCTTGCTGCGCTGCCTGTGCTTGTTGTGCTGCCTGTGCTTTATGTGCTGCCTGCGCTTGCTGCCTGTGCTTGCTGTGCTGCCTGTGCTTGCTGCCTGTGCAAGCTGCCTGTGCTTGCTGTGCTGCCTGTGCTTGTTGTGCTGCCTGTGATAGCTGTGCTGCCTGTGCTTGCTGCCTGTGCTTGGTGTGCTGCCTGTGCTGCCTGTGCTTGCTGCCTGTGCTTGCTGTGCTGCCTGTGATAGCTGTGCTGCCTGTGCTTGCTGCCTGTGCTTGGTGTGCTGCCTGTGCTGCCTGTGCTTGCTGCCTGTGCTTGCTGTCTGTGCATGCTGTGTTGCCTGTGCTTGCTGTGCTGCCTGTGCTTGCTGCCCGTGCTTGCTGTGCTGTCGGTGCTTGCTGCCCGTGCTTGCTGTGCTGCCTGTGTTTGCTGTGCTGCCTGTGCTTGCTGCCAGTGCTGTCTGTGCTGCCTGTGCTTGCTGTGCTGCCTGTGCTTGCTGTGCTGCCTGTGCTGTGCTGCCTGTGCTTGCTGTGCTGCCTGTGCTTGCTGCCTATGCTTGCTGTGCTGCCTGTGCTTGCTGTGCTGCCTGTGCTGTGCTGCCTGTGCTTGCTGTGCTGCCTGTGCTTGCTGCCTGTGCTTGCTGTGCTTGCTATGCTGCCTGTGCAAGCTGCCTGTGCTTGCTGTGCTGCCTGTGCTTGCTGTGCTGCCTTTGCTTGCTGTGCTGCCTTGCTTGCTACATGTGCTTGCTGCCTGTGCTTGCTGCCTGTGCTTGCTGTGCTGCCTGTGCAGTGCTGCCTGTGCTGTGCTGCCTGTGCTTGCTGTGCTGCCTGTGCTTGCTGCCTGTGCTTGCTGTGCTGCCTGTGCTTGCTGCCTGTGCTTGCTGTGCTGCCTGTGCTTGCTGCGCTGCCTGTGCTTGCTGCGCTGCCTGTGCTGCCTGTGCTTGCTGTCTGTGCGTGCTGTGCTGCCTGTGCTTGCTGTGCTGCCTGTGCTTGATGCCTGTGCTTGCTGTGCTTGCTATGCTGCCTGTGCAAGCTGCCTGTGCTTGCTGTGCTTGCTATGCTGCCTGTGCAAGCTGCCTGTGCTTGCTGTGCTGCCTGTGCTTGCTGCCTGTGCTTGCTGTGCTGCCTATGCTTGCTGCCTGTGCTTGCTGTGCTGCCTGTGCTTGCTGTCTGTGCTGCCTGTGCTGCCTGTGCTTGCTGCCTGTGCTTGCTGTGCTGCCTGTGCTTGCTGTGCTGCCTGAGCTGCCTGTGCTTGCTGCCTGTGCTTGCTGTGCTGCTTGTGCTTGCTGCCTGTGCTTGCTGTGCTTGCTGCGCTGCGTGTGCTTGCTGTGCTGCCTGTGCTTGCTGCCTGTGCTTGCTGTGCTGCCTTTGCTTGCTGCCTGTGCTTGCTGCCTGTGCTTGCTGTGCCGCCTGTGCTTGTTGGGCTGCC
This sequence comes from Priocnemis perturbator, assembly GCA_963942575.1. NCBI lineage: Eukaryota > Metazoa > Arthropoda > Insecta > Hymenoptera > Pompilidae > Priocnemis > Priocnemis perturbator. The sequence goes on along the minus strand of CAWWDK010000216.1, from coordinate 411,023 downwards.
TGTGCTTGCTGCGCTGCTTGTGCTTGCTGCCTGTGCTAGCTGTGCTGCCTGTGCTTGCTGTCTGTGCTTGCTGTGCTGCCTGTGCTTGCTGTGCTGCCTGTGCTTGCTATGCTTGCTATGCTGCCTGTGCAAGCTGCCTGTGCTTGCTGTGCTGCCTGTGCTTGCTGTGCTGCCTTTGCTTGCTGCATGTGCTTGCTGCCTGTGCTTGCTGCCTGTGCTTGCTGTACCGCCTGTGCTTGTTGTGCTGCCTGTGCTTGTTGTGCTGCCTGTGCTTGCTGCTTGTGCTTGCTGTGCTGCCTGTGTTTGCTGTGCTGCCTGTGCTTGCTGTGCTGCCTGTGCTGTGCTGCCTGTGCTTGCTGTGCTGCCTGTGTTTGCTGCCTGTGCTGTCTGTGCTTGCTGTGCTGCCTGTGCTTGCTGCCTGTGCTTGCTGTGCTGCCTGTGTTTGCTGTTCTGCCTGTGCTTGCTGTGCTGCCTGTGCTTGCTGCCTGTGCTTGCTGTGCTGCCTGTGCTTGCTGCCTGTGCCTGCTGCCTGTGCTTGCTGTGCCGCCTGTGCTTGTTGGGCTGCCTGTGCTTGCTGTGCTGTCTGTGCTTGCTGAGCTGCGTGTGCCTGCTGTGCTGCCTGTGCTTGCTGTGCTGCCTGTGCTTGCTGCCTGTGCTTGCTGTGCTGCCTGTGCTTGCTGCCTGTGCTGCCTGTGCTTGCTCTGCTGCCTGTGCTGCCTTTGCTTGATGCCTTTGCTTGCTGTGCTGCCTGTGCTTGCTGTCTGTGCTTGCTGTGCTGCCTGTGCTTGCTGCATGTGCTTGCTGCCTGTGCTTGCTGCCTGTGCTTGCTGTGCCGCCTGTGCTTGTTGTGCTGCCTGTGCTTGCTGTGCTGCCTGTGCTTGCTGTGCTGCCTATGCTTGCTGCCTGTGCTTGCTGTGCTGCCTGTGCTTGCTGTGCTGCCTGTGCTGTCTGTGCTTGCTGCCTTTGATTGCTGTGCTGCCTGTGCTTACTGTCTGTGCTTGCTGTGCTGCCTGTGCTGCCTGTGCTTGCTGCCTGTGCTTGCTATGCTGCCTGTGCAAGCTGCCTGTGCTTGCTGTGCTGCCTGTGCTTGCTGTGCTGCCTGTGCTGTGCTGCCTGTGTTTGCTGCCTGTGCTGTCTGTGCTTGCTGTGCTGCCTGTGCTTGCTGCCTCTGCTTGCTGTGCTGCCTGTGTTTGCTGTGCTGCCTATGCTTGCTGCCTGTGCTTGCTGTGCTGCCTGTGCTTGCTGCCTGTGCTTGCTGTGCTGCCTGTGCTTGCTACCTGAGCTTGCTGTGCTGCCTGTGCTTGCTGCCTGTGCTGCCTGTGCTTGCTGTGCTGCCTGTGCTGCCTTTGCTTGATGCCTTTGCTTGCTGTGCTGCCTGTGCTTGCTGTCTGTGCTTGTTATGCTGCCTGTGCTTGCTGTGCTGCCTGTACTTGCTGCCTGTGCCTGCTGTGCTTGCTATGCTGCCTGTGCAAGCTGCCTGTGCTTGCTGTGCTGCCTGTGCTTGCTGTGCTGCCTTTGCTTGCTACATGTGCTTGCTGCCTGTGCTTGCTGCCTGTGCTTGCTGTGCTGCCTGTGCAGTGCTGCCTATGCTGTGCTGCCTGTGCTTGCTGTGCTGCCTGTGCTTGCTGCCTGTGCTTGCTGTGCTGCCTGTGCTTGCTGCCTGTGCTTGCTGTGCTGCCTGTGCTTGCTGCGCTGCCTGTGCTTGCTGCGCTGCCTGTGCTGCCTGTGCTTGCTGTCTGTGCGTGCTGTGCTGCCTGTGCTTGCTGTGCTGCCTGTGCTTGATGCCTGTGCTTGCTGTGCTTGCTATGCTGCCTGTGCAAGCTGCCTGTGCTTGCTGTGCTTGCTGTGCTGCCTGTGCTTGCTGTCTGTGCTGCCTGTGCTGCCTGTGCTTGCTGCCTGTGCTTGCTGTGCTGCCTGTGCTTGCTGTGCTGCCTGAGCTGCCTGTGCTTGCTGCCTGTGCTTGCTGTGCTGCTTGTGCTTGCTGCCTGTGCTTGCTGTGCTTGCTGCGCTGCGTGTGCTTGCTGTGCTGCCTGTGCTTGCTGCCTGTGCTTGCTGTGCTGCCTTTGCTTGCTGCCTGTGCTTGCTGCCTGTGCTTGCTGTGCCGCCTGTGCTTGTTGGGCTGCCTGTGCTTGCTGCGCTGCTTGTGCTTGCTGCCTGTGCTAGCTGTGCTGCCTGTGCTTGCTGTCTGTGCTTGCTGTGCTGCCTGTGCTTGCTGTGCTGCCTGTGCTTGCTATGCTTGCTATGCTGCCTGTGCAAGCTGCCTGTGCTTGCTGTGCTGCCTGTGCTTGCTGTGCTGCCTTTGCTTGCTGCATGTGCTTGCTGCCTGTGCTTGCTGTGCTGCCTGTGCTTGCTGCCTGTGCTGCCTGTGCTTGCTCTGCTGCCTGTGCTGCCTTTGCTTGATGCCTTTGCTTGCTGTGCTGCCTGTGCTTGCTGTCTGTGCTTGCTGTGCTGCCTGTGCTTGCTGCATGTGCTTGCTGCCTGTGCTTGCTGCCTGTGCTTGCTGTGCCGCCTGTGCTTGTTGTGCTGCCTGTGCTTGCTGTGCTGCCTGTGCTTGCTGTGTTGCCTATGCTTGCTGCCTGTGCTTGCTGTGCTGCCTGTGCTTGCTGTGCTGCCTGTGCTGTCTGTGCTTGCTGCCTTTGATTGCTGTGCTGCCTGTGCTTACTGTCTGTGCTTGCTGTGCTGCCTGTGCTGCCTGTGCTTGCTGCCTGTGCTTGCTATGCTGCCTGTGCAAGCTGCCTGTGCTTGCTGTGCTGCCTGTGCTTGCTGTGCTGCCTGTGCTGTGCTGCCTGTGTTTGCTGCCTGTGCTGTCTGTGCTTGCTGTGCTGCCTGTGCTTGCTGCCTCTGCTTGCTGTGCTGCCTGTGTTTGCTGTGCTGCCTATGCTTGCTGCCTGTGCTTGCTGTGCTGCCTGTGCTTGCTGCCTGTGCTTGCTGTGCTGCCTGTGCTTGCTACCTGAGCTTGCTGTGCTGCCTGTGCTTGCTGCCTGTGCTGCCTGTGCTTGCTGTGCTGCCTGTGCTGCCTTTGCTTGATGCCTTTGCTTGCTGTGCTGCCTGTGCTTGCTGTCTGTGCTTGTTATGCTGCCTGTGCTTGCTGTGCTGCCTGTACTTGCTGCCTGTGCCTGCTGTGCTTGCTATGCTGCCTGTGCAAGCTGCCTGTGCTTGCTGTGCTGCCTTTGCTTGCTACATGTGCTTGCTGCCTGTGCTTGCTGCCTGTGCTTGCTGTGCTGCCTGTGCAGTGCTGCCTGTGCTGTGCTGCCTGTGCTTGCTGTGCTGCCTGTGCTTGCTGCCTGTGCTTGCTGTGCTGCCTGTGCTTGCTGCCTGTGCTTGCTGTGCTGCCTGTGCTTGCTGCGCTGCCTGTGCTTGCTGCGCTGCCTGTGCTGCCTGTGCTTGCTGTCTGTGCGTGCTGTGCTGCCTGTGCTTGCTGTGCTGCCTGTGCTTGATGCCTGTGCTTGCTGTGCTTGCTATGCTGCCTGTGCAAGCTGCCTGTGCTTGCTGTGCTTGCTATGCTGCCTGTGCAAGCTGCCTGTGCTTGCTGTGCTGCCTGTGCTTGCTGCCTGTGCTTGCTGTGCTGCCTATGCTTGCTGCCTGTGCTTGTTGTGCTGCCTGTGCTTGTTGTGCTGCCTGTGCTTGCTGTGCTGCCTGTGCTTGCTGCCTGTGCTTGCTGTGCTGCCTGTCCTTGCTGCCTGTGCTGCCTGTGCTTGCTGTGCTGCCTGTGCTGCCTGTGCTGTGCTGCCTGTGCTTGCTGTGCTGCCTGTGCTTGCTGCCTGTGCTTGCTGTGCTGCCTGTGCTTGCTGCTTGTGCTTGCTGTGCTGCCTGTGCTGTGCTGCCTGTGCTTGCTGTGCTGCCTGTGTTTGCTGCCTGTGCTGTCTGTGCTTGCTGTGCTGCCTGTGCTTGCTGCCTGTGCTTGCTGTGCTGCCTGTGTTTGCTGTTCTGCCTGTGCTTGCTGTGCTGCCTGTGCTTGCTGCCTGTGCTTGCTGTGCTGCCTGTGCTTGCTGCCTGTGCCTGCTGCCTGTGCTTGCTGTGCCGCCTGTGCTTGTTGGGCTGCCTGTGCTTGCTGTGCTGTCTGTGCTTGCTGTGCTGCGTGTGCCTGCTGCGCTGCGTGTGCCTGTGCTTGCTGTGCTGCCTGTGCTTGCTGCCTGTGCTTGCTGTGCTGCCGGTGCTTGCTGCCCGTGCTTGCTGTGCTGCCTGTGTTTGCTGTGCTGCCTGTGCTTGCAGCCTGTGCTGTCTGTGCTTGCTGTGCTGCCTGTGCTTGCTGCCTGTGCTTGCTGTGCTGCCTGTGCTTGCTGTGCTGCCTGTGCTGTGCTGCCTGTGCTTGCTGCCTGTGCTTGCTGTGCTGCCTGTGCTTGCTGCGCTGCCTGTGCTTGCTGTGCTGCCTGTGCTTGCTGCCTGTGCTTGCTGTGCTGCCTGTGCTGCCTGTGCTTGCTGTCTGTGCGTGCTGTGCTGCCTGTGCTTGCTGTGCTGCCTTTGCTTGCTGCCTGTGCCTGCTGCCTGTGCTTGCTGTGCCGCCTGTGCTTGTTGGGCTGCCTGTGCTTGCTGTGCTGTCTGTGCTTGCTGAGCTGCGTGTGCCTGCTGTGCTGCCTGTGCTTGCTGTGCTGCCTGTGCTTGCTGCCTGTGCTTGCTGTGCTGCCTGTGCTTGCTGCCTGTGCTGCCTGTGCTTGCTCTGCTGCCTGTGCTGCCTTTGCTTGATGCCTTTGCTTGCTGTGCTGCCTGTGCTTGCTGTCTGTGCTTGCTGTGCTGCCTGTGCTTGCTGCATGTGCTTGCTGCCTGTGCTTGCTGCCTGTGCTTGCTGTGCCGCCTGTGCTTGTTGTGCTGCCTGTGCTTGCTGTGCTGCCTGTGCTTGCTGTGCTGCCTATGCTTGCTGCCTGTGCTTGCTGTGCTGCCTGTGCTTGCTGTGCTGCCTGTGCTGTCTGTGCTTGCTGCCTTTGATTGCTGTGCTGCCTGTGCTTACTGTCTGTGCTTGCTGTGCTGCCTGTGCTGCCTGTGCTTGCTGCCTGTGCTTGCTATGCTGCCTGTGCAAGCTGCCTGTGCTTGCTGTGCTGCCTGTGCTTGCTGTGCTGCCTGTGCTGTGCTGCCTGTGTTTGCTGCCTGTGCTGTCTGTGCTTGCTGTGCTGCCTGTGCTTGCTGCCTCTGCTTGCTGTGCTGCCTGTGTTTGCTGTGCTGCCTATGCTTGCTGCCTGTGCTTGCTGTGCTGCCTGTGCTTGCTGCCTGTGCTTGCTGTGCTGCCTGTGCTTGCTACCTGAGCTTGCTGTGCTGCCTGTGCTTGCTGCCTGTGCTGCCTGTGCTTGCTGTGCTGCCTGTGCTGCCTTTGCTTGATGCCTTTGCTTGCTGTGCTGCCTGTGCTTGCTGTCTGTGCTTGTTATGTTGCCTGTGCTTGCTGTGCTGCCTGTACTTGCTGCCTGTGCCTGCTGTGCTTGCTATGCTGCCTGTGCAAGCTGCCTGTGCTTGCTGTGCTGCCTGTGCTTGCTGTGCTGCCTTTGCTTGCTACATGTGCTTGCTGCCTGTGCTTGCTGCCTGTGCTTGCTGTGCTGCCTGTGCAGTGCTGCCTATGCTGTGCTGCCTGTGCTTGCTGTGCTGCCTGTGCTTGCTGCCTGTGCTTGCTGTGCTGCCTGTGCTTGCTGCCTGTGCTTGCTGTGCTGCCTGTGCTTGCTGCGCTGCCTGTGCTTGCTGCGCTGCCTGTGCTGCCTGTGCTTGCTGTCTGTGCGTGCTGTGCTGCCTGTGCTTGCTGTGCTGCCTGTGCTTGATGCCTGTGCTTGCTGTGCTTGCTATGCTGCCTGTGCAAGCTGCCTGTGCTTGCTGTGCTTGCTGTGCTGCCTGTGCTTGCTGTCTGTGCTGCCTGTGCTGCCTGTGCTTGCTGCCTGTGCTTGCTGTGCTGCCTGTGCTTGCTGTGCTGCCTGAGCTGCCTGTGCTTGCTGCCTGTGCTTGCTGTGCTGCTTGTGCTTGCTGCCTGTGCTTGCTGTGCTTGCTGCGCTGCGTGTGCTTGCTGTGCTGCCTGTGCTTGCTGCCTGTGCTTGCTGTGCTGCCTTTGCTTGCTGCCTGTGCTTGCTGCCTGTGCTTGCTGTGCCGCCTGCGCTTGTTGGGCTGCCTGTGCTTGCTGCGCTGCTTGTGCTTGCTGCCTGTGCTAGCTGTGCTGCCTGTGCTTGCTGTCTGTGCTTGCTGTGCTGCCTGTGCTTGCTATGCTTGCTATGCTGCCTGTGCAAGCTGCCTGTGCTTGCAATGCTGCCTGTGCTTGCTGTGCTGCCTTTGCTTGCTGCATGTGCTTGCTGCCTGTGCTTGCTGTGCTGCCGGTGCTTGCTGCCCGTGCTTGCTGTGCTGCCTGTGTTTGCTGTGCTGCCTGTGCTTGCAGCCTGTGCTGTCTGTGCTTGCTGTGCTGCCTGTGCTTGCTGCCTGTGCTTGCTGTGCTGCCTGTGCTTGCTGTGCTGCCTGTGCTGTGCTGCCTGTGCTTGCTGCCTGTGCTTGCTGTGCTGCCTGTGCTTGCTGCGCTGCCTGTGCTTGCTGTGCTGCCTGTGCTTGCTGCCTGTGCTTGCTGTGCTGCCTGTGCTGCCTGTGCTTGCTGTCTGTGCGTGCTGTGCTGCCTGTGCTTGCTGTGCTGCCTTTGCTTGCTGCCTGTGCCTGCTGCCTGTGCTTGCTGTGCCGCCTGTGCTTGTTGGGCTGCCTGTGCTTGCTGTGCTGTCTGTGCTTGCTGAGCTGCGTGTGCCTGCTGTGCTGCCTGTGCTTGCTGTGCTGCCTGTGCTTGCTGCCTGTGCTTGCTGTGCTGCCTGTGCTTGCTGCCTGTGCTGCCTGTGCTTGCTCTGCTGCCTGTGCTGCCTTTGCTTGATGCCTTTGCTTGCTGTGCTGCCTGTGCTTGCTGTCTGTGCTTGCTGTGCTGCCTGTGCTTGCTGCCTGTGCTTGCTGTGCCGCCTGTGCTTGTTGTGCTGCCTGTGCTTGCTGTGCTGCCTGTGCTTGCTGTGTTGCCTATGCTTGCTGCCTGTGCTTGCTGTGCTGCCTGTGCTTGCTGTGCTGCCTGTGCTGTCTGTGCTTGCTGCCTTTGATTGCTGTGCTGCCTGTGCTTACTGTCTGTGCTTGCTGTGCTGCCTGTGCTTGCTGCCTCTGCTTGCTGTGCTGCCTGTGTTTGCTGTGCTGCCTATGCTTGCTGCCTGTGCTTGCTGTGCTGCCTGTGCAAGCTGCCTGTGCTTGCTGTGCTGCCTTTGCTTGCTACATGTGCTTGCTGCCTGTGCTTGCTGCCTGTGCTTGCTGTGCTGCCTGTGCAGTGCTGCCTGTGCTGTGCTGCCTGTGCTTGCTGCCTGTGCTTGCTGTGCTGCCTGTGCTTGCTGCCTGTGCTTGCTGTGCTGCCTGTGCTTGCTGCGCTGCCTGTGCTTGCTGCGCTGCCTGTGCTGCCTGTGCTTGCTGTCTGTGCGTGCTGTGCTGCCTGTGCTTGCTGTGCTGCCTGTGCTTGATGCCTGTGCTTGCTGTGCTTGCTATGCTGCCTGTGCAAGCTGCCTGTGCTTGCTGTGCTTGCTATGCTGCTTGTGCAAGCTGCCTGTGCTTGCTGTGCTGCCTGTGCTTGCTGCCTGTGCTTGCTGTGCTGCCTATGCTTGCTGCCTGTGCTTGTTGTGCTGCCTGTGCTTGTTGTGCTGCCTGTGCTTGTTGTGCTGCCTGTGCTTGCTGTGCTGCCTGTGCTTGCTGCCTGTGCTTGCTGTGCTGCCTGTCCTTGCTGCCTGTGCTGCCTGTGCTTGCTGTGCTGCCTGTGCTGCCTGTGCTGTGCTGCCTGTGCTTGCTGTGCTGCCTGTGCTTGCTGCCTGTGCTTGCTGTGCTGCCTGTGCTTGCTGCTTGTGCTTGCTGTGCTGCCTGTGTTTGCTGTGCTGCCTGTGCTTGCTGTGCTGCCTGTGCTGTGCTGCCTGTGCTGTGCTGCCTGTGCTTGCTGTGCTGCCTGTGTTTGCTGCCTGTGCTTGCTGTGCTGCCTGTGATAGCTGTGCTGCCTGTGCTTGCTGCCTGTGCTTGGTGTGCTTGGTGTGCTGCCTGTGCTTGCTGCCTGTGCTTGCTGTCTGTGCATGCTGTGTTGCCTGTGCTTGCTGTGCTGCCTGTGCTTGCTGCCCGTGCTTGCTGTGCTGTCGGTGCTTGCTGCCCGTGCTTGCTGTGCTGCCTGTGTTTGCTGTGCTGCCTGTGCTTGCTGCCAGTGCTGTCTGTGCTGCCTGTGCTTGCTGCCTGTGCTTGCTGTGCTGCCTGTGCTTGCTGTGCTGCCTGTGCTGTGCTGCCTGTGCTTGCTGTGCTGCCTGTGCTTGCTGCCTATGCTTGCTGTGCTGCCTGTGCTTGCTGTGCTGCCTGTGCTGTGCTGCCTGTGCTGCCTGTGCTTGCTGCCTGTGCTTGCTGTGCTTGCTGCCTGTGCTTGCTGTGCTGCCTGTGCTTGCTGCGCTGCCTGTGCTTGCTGTGCTGCCTGTGCTTGCTGCCTGTGCTTGCTGTGCTGCCTGTGCTTGCTGCGCTGCCTGTGCTTGCTGTGCTGCCTGTGCTGCCTGTGCTTGCTGTCTGTGCGTGCTGTGCTGCCTGTGCTTGCTGTGCTGCCTTTGCTTGCTGCCTGTGCTTGCTGCCTGTGCTTGCTATGCCGCCTGTGCTTGTTGGGCTGCCTGTGCTTGCTGTGCTGTCTGTGCTGCGTGTGCCTGCTGCGCTGCGTGTGCCTGCTGTGCTGCCTGTGCTTGCTGTGCCGCCTGTGCTTGCTGCCTGTGCTTGCTGTGCTGCCTGTGCTGCCTGTGCTTGCTGTGCTGCCTGTGCTGCCTTTGCTTGATGCCTTTGCTTGCTGTGCTGCCTGTGCTTGCTGTCTGTGCTTGCTGTGCTGCCTGTGCTTGCTATGCTGCCTGTGCAAGCTGCCTGTGCTTGCTGTGCTGCCTGTGCTTGCTGTGCTGCCTTTGCTTGCTGCATGTGCTTGCTGCCTGTGCTTGCTGCCTGTGCTTGCTGTGCCGCCTGTGCTTGTTGTGCTGCCTGTGCTTGCTGTGCTGCCTGTGCTGTGCTGCCTGTGCTTGCTGTGCTGCCTGTGCTTGCTGCCTGTGCTGCCTGTGCTTGCTGCCTGTGCTTGCTGCGCTGCCTGTGTTTGCTGTGCTGCCTGTGCTGTGCTGCCTGTGCTTGCTGTGCTGCCTGTGTTTGCTGTGCTGCCTGTGCTTGCTGCCTGTGCTGTCTGTGCTTGCTGTGCTGCCTGTCCTGCCTTTGCTTGCTGCCTGTGCTTGCTGTGCTGCCTGTGCTTGCTCCCTGTGTTTGCTGTGCTGCCTGTGCTTGCTGCCTGTGCTTGCTGTGCTGTCTGTGCTGCGTGTGCCTGCTGCGCTGCGTGTGCCTGCTGTGCTGCCTGTGCTTGCTGTGCTGCCTGTGCTTGCTGCCTGTGCTTGCTGTGCTGCCTGTGCTGCCTGTGCTTGCTGTGCTGCCTGTGCTGCCTTTGCTTGATGCCTTTGCTTGCTGTGCTGCCTGTGCTTGCTGTCTGTGCTTGCTGTGCTGCCTGTGCTTGCTGTGCTGCCTGTGCTTGCTGCCTGTGCTTGCTGTGCTTGCTATGCTGCCTGTGCAAGCTGCCTGTGCTTGCTGTGCTGCCTTTGCTTGCTGCATGTGCTTGCTGCCTGTGCTTGCTGCCTGTGCTTGCTGTGCCGCCTGTGCTTGTTGTGCTGCCTGTGCTTGCTGTGCTGCCTGTGCTTGCTGTGCTGCCTGTGCTTGCTGCCTGTGCTGCCTGTGCTTGTTGCCTGTGCTTGCTGCGCTGCCTGTGTTTGCTGTGCTGCCTGTGCTGTGCTGCCTGTGCTTGCTGTGCTGCCTGTGCTTGCTGCGCTGCCTGTGCTTGCTGTGCTGCCTTTGCTTGCTGCATGTGCTTGCTGCCTGTGCTTGCTGCCTGTGCTTGCTGTGCCGCCTGTGCTTGTTGTGCTGCCTGTGCTTGCTGTGCTGCCTGTGCTGTGCTGCCTGTGCTTGCTGTGCTGCCTGTGCTTGCTGCCTGTGCTGCCTGTGCTTGCTGCCTGTGCTTGCTGCGCTGCCTGTGTTTGCTGTGCTGCCTGTGCTTGCTGCCTGTGCTGTCTGTGCTTGCTGTGCTGCCTGTCCTGCCTTTGCTTGCTGCCTGTGCTTGCTGTGCTGCCTGTGCTTGCTCCCTGTGTTTGCTGTGCTGCCTGTGCTTGCTGCCTGTGCTTGCTGTGCTGCCTGTGCTTGCTGCGCTGCCTGTGCTTGCTGTGCTGCCTGCGCTTGCTGCCTGTGCTTGCTGTGCTGCCTGCGCTTGCTGCCTGTGCTTGCTGTGCTGCCTGTGCTTGCTGTGCTGCCTGTGCTTGCTGCCTGTGCAAGCTGCCTGTGCTTGCTGTGCTGCCTGTCCTTGCTGTGCTGCCCGTGCTTGCTGCCTGTGCTTGCTGTGCTGTCTGTGCTTGCTGTGCTGCCTGTGCTTGCTGTGCTGCCTCTGCTTGCTGCCTGTGCTTGCTGTGCTGCCTGTGCTTGCTGTGCTGCCTGTGCTTGCTGTGCCGCCTGTGCTTGTTGTGCTGCCTGTGCTAGCTGTGCTTGCTGCCTGTGCTTGCTGTGCTGCCTGTGCTTGCTGTCTGTGCGTGCTGTGCTGCCTGTGCTTGCTGTGCTGCCTGTGCTTGATGCCTGTGCTTGCTGTGCTTGCTATGGTGCCTGTGCAAGCTGCCTGTGCTTGCTGTGCTGCCTGTGCTTGCTGTGCTGCCTATGCTTGCTGCCTGTGCTATCTGTGCTGCCTGTGCTTGCTCCCTGTGCTTGCTGTGGTGCCTGTGCTTGCTGTGCTGCCTGTGCTTGCTGCGCTGCCTGTGCTTGTTGTGCTGACTGTGCTTGCTGTGCTGCCTGCGCTTGCTGCCTGTGCTTGCTGTGCTGCCTGTGCTTGCTGCCTGTGCAAGCTGCCTGTGCTTGCTGTGCTGCCTGTGCTAGCTTTGCTGCCTGTGCTTGCTGCCTGTGCTTGGTGTGCTGCCTGTGCTGCCTGTGCTTGCTGCCTGTGCTTGCTGTGCTGCCTGTGCTGCCTGTGCTTGCTGTCCGTGCATGCTGTGCTTCCTGTGCTTGCTGTGCTGCCTGTGCTTGATGCCTGTGCTTGCTGTGCTTGCTATGCTGCCTGTGCAAGCTGCCTGTGCTTGCTGTGCTGCCTGTGCTGGCTGCCTGTGCTTGCTGTGCTGCCTCTGCTTGCTGCCTGTGCTTGCTGTGCTGCCTGTGCTTGCTGTGCTGCCTGTGCTTGCTGTGCCGCCTGTGCTTGTTGTGCTGCCTGTGCTAGCTGTGCTTGCTGCCTGTGCTTGCTGTGCTGCCTGTGCTTGCTGTCTGTGCGTGCTGTGCTGCCTGTGCTTGCTGTGCTGCCTGTGCTTGATGCCTGTGCTTGCTGTGCTTGCTATGGTGCCTGTGCAAGCTGCCTGTGCTTGCTGTGCTGCCTGTGCTTGCTGTGCTGCCTATGCTTGCTGCCTGTGCTATCTGTGCTGCCTGTGCTTGCTCCCTGTGCTTGCTGTGGTGCCTGTGCTTGCTGTGCTGCCTGTGCTTGCTGCGCTGCCTGTGCTTGTTGTGCTGACTGTGCTTGCTGTGCTGCCTGCGCTTGCTGCCTGTGCTTGCTGTGCTGCCTGTGCTTGCTGCCTGTGCAAGCTGCCTGTGCTTGCTGTGCTGCCTGTGCTAGCTTTGCTGCCTGTGCTTGCTGCCTGTGCTTGGTGTGCTGCCTGTGCTGCCTGTGCTTGCTGCCTGTGCTTGCTGTGCTGCCTGTGCTGCCTGTGCTTGCTGTCCGTGCATGCTGTGCTTCCTGTGCTTGCTGTGCTGCCTGTGCTTGATGCCTGTGCTTGCTGTGCTTGCTATGCTGCCTGTGCAAGCTGCCTGTGCTTGCTGTGCTGCCTGTGCTGGCTGCCTGTGCTTGCTGTGCTGCCTATGCTTGCTGCTTGTGCTTGCTGTGCTGCCTATGCTTGCTCCCTGTGCTTGCTGTGCTGCCTGTGCTTGCTGCCTGTGCTTGCTGTGCTGCCTGTGCTTGCTGCGCTGCCTGTGCTTGTTGTGCTGCCTGTGCTTGCTGTGCTGCCTGCGCTTGCTGCCTGCGCTTGCTGCCTGTGCTTGCTGTGCTGCCTGTGCAAGCTGCCTGTGCTTGCTGTGCTGCCTGTCCTTGCTGTGCTGCCCGTGCTTGCTGCCTGTGCTTGATGTGCTGCCTGTGCTTGCTGCGTGTGCTTGCTGTGCTGCCTGTGCTTGCTGCCTGTGCTTGCTGTGCTGCCTGTGCTTGCTGTGCTGCCTGTGCTTGCTGCCTGTGCTTGCTGTGGTGCCTGTGCTTGCTCCCTGTGCTTGCTGTGGTGCCTGTGCTTGCTGCCTGTCCTTGCTGTGCTGCCTGTGCTTGCTGCGCTGCCTGTGCTTGTTGTGCTGCCTGTGCTTGCTGTGCTGCCTGTGCTTGCTGCGCTGCCTGTGCTTGTTGTGCTGCCTGTGCTTGCTGTGCTGCCTGTGCTTGCTGCCTGTGCTTGCTGTGCTGCCTATGCTTGCTGCTTGTGCTTGCTGTGCTGCCTGTGCTTGCTCCCTGTGCTTGCTGTGCTGCCTGTGCTTGCTGCCTGTGCTTGCTGTGCTGCCTGTGCTTGCTGCCTGTGCTGCCTGTGCTTGCTGTGCTGCCTGTGCTGCCTTTGCTTGATGCCTTTGCTTGCTGTGCTGCCTGTGCTTGCTGTCTGTGCTTGCTGTGCTGCCTGTGCTTGCTGTGCTGCCTGTGCTTGCTGCCTGTGCTGCCTGTGCTTGCTATGCTGCCTGTGCAAGCTGCCTGTGCTTGCTGTGCTGCCTGTGCTTGCTGTGCTGCCTTTGCTTGCTGCATGTGCTTGCTGCCTGTGCTTGCTGCCTGTGCTTGCTGTGCCGCCTGTGCTTGTTGTGCTGCCTGTGCTTGCTGTGCTGCCTGTGTTTGCTGTGCTGCCTGTGCTTGCTGCCTGTGCTGTCTGTGCTTGCTGTGCTGCCTGTCCTGCCTTTGCTTGCTGCCTGTGCTTGCTGTGCTGCCTGTGCTTGCTCCCTGTGTTTGCTGTGCTGCCTGTGCTTGCTGCCTGTGCTTGCTGTGCTGCCTGTGCTTGCTGCGCTGCCTGTGCTTGCTGTGCTGCCTGCGCTTGCTGCCTGTGCTTGCTGTGCTGCCTGTGCTGCCTGTGCTTGCTGTCTGTGCGTGCTGTGCTGCCTGTGCTTGCTGTGCTGCCTGTGCTTGATGCCTGTGCTTGCTGTGCTTGCTATGGTGCCTGTGCAAGCTGCCTGTGCTTGCTGTGCTGCCTGTGCTTGCTGCCTGTGCTTGCTGTGCTGCCTATGCTTGCTGCCTGTGCTATCTGTGCTGCCTGTGCTTGCTCCCTGTGCTTGCTGTGGTGCCTGTGCTTGCTGCCTGTGCTTGCTGTGCTGCCTGTGCTTGCTGCGCTGCCTGTGCTTGTTGTGCTGCCTGTGCTTGCTGTGCTGCCTGCGCTTGCTGCCTGTGCTTGCTGTGCTGCCTGTGCTTGCTGCCTGTGCAAGCTGCCTGTGCTTGCTGCGCTGCCTGTGCTTGTTGTGCTGCCTGTGCTTGCTGTGCTTGCTATGCTGCCTGTGCTTGCTGCCTGTGCTTGCTGTGCTGCCTGTGCTTGCTGCCTGTTAGCGATGCTTTTGATTTCGCCCATGACACGCGGTAATTCGACAGTGGCACACGACTGTGCGTTGCTGTGTCACCTGTTTTTGGAGGCGCCGAGAGTCGCGGATCATATGTTTACCTCGGCGGCCGGTGCATTGACCTGCGTCTCAGTAAGAGTAAGCATTGTAAACAAATGCGAGAGTGAATTTCGCCGAAGATCGGAGCAGGCTTTGCCTGTTGGAAAGAGGACGGAGTTTGACCCCTCTGCACTTCCCCCAGAATCGCTAAAACGAACAGATCTCGTGGAGCTATTTTGTGGGTTTCTAACATGCCTGTGCTTGCTGCCTGTGCTTGCTGTGTTGCCTGTGCTGCCTGTGCTTGCTGCCTGTGCTTGCTTGCTGCCTGTGCTTGCTGTGCTTGCTATGCTGCCTGTGCAAGCTGCCTGTGCTTGCTGTGCTGCCTTTGCTTGCTGCATGTGCTTGCTGCCCGTGCTTGCTGCCTGTGCTTGCTGTACCGCCTGTGCTTGTTGTGCTGCCTGTGCTTGCTGTGCTGCCTGTGCTTGCTGCCTGTGCTTGCTGTGCTGCCTGTCCTTGCTTCCTGTGCTGCCTGTGCTTGCTGTGCTGCCTGTGCTTTCTGTGCTGCCTGTGCTTGCTATGCTGCCTGTGCAAGCTGCCTGTGCTTGCTGTGCTGTCTGTGCTTGCTGACTGTGCTTGCTGTGCTGCCTGTGCTTGCTGCCTGTGCTTGCTGCGCTGCCTGTGCTTGCTGTGCTGCCTGTGCTTGCTGCCTGGGCTTGCTGCCTGGGCTTGCTGCCTGTGCTTGCTGCCTGTGCTTGCTGTGCTGCCTGTGCTTGCTGCCTGTGCTTGCTGTGCTGCCTATGCTTGCTGCCTGTGCTTGCTGTGCTGCCCGTGCTTGCTGCCTGTGCTTGCTGTGCTGCCTGTGCTTGCTGTGCTGCCTGTGCTTGCTGCCTGTGCTGCCTGTGCTTGCTATGCTGCCTGTGCAAGCTGCCTGTGCTTGCTGTGCTGCCTGTGCTTGCTGTGCTGCCTTTGCTTGCTGCATGTGCTTGCTGCCTGTGCTTGCTGCCTGTGCTTGCTGTGCCGCCTGTGCTTGTTGTGCTGCCTGTGCTTGCTGTGCTGCCTGTGTTTGCTGTGCTGCCTGTGCTTGCTGCCTGTGCTGTCTGTGCTTGCTGTGCTGCCTGTCCTGCCTTTGCTTGCTGCCTGTGCTTGCTGTGCTGCCTGTGCTTGCTCCCTGTGTTTGCTGTGCTGCCTGTGCTTGCTGCCTGTGCTTGCTGTGCTGCCTGTGCTTGCTGCGCTGCCTGTGCTTGCTGTGCTGCCTGCGCTTGCTGCCTGTGCTTGCTGTGCTGCCTGTGCTGTCTGTGCTTGCTGTCTGTGCGTGCTGTGCTGCCTGTGCTTGCTGTGCTGCCTGTGCTTGATGCCTGTGCTTGCTGTGCTTGCTATGGTGCCTGTGCAAGCTGCCTGTGCTTGCTGTGCTGCCTGTGCTTGCTGCCTGTGCTTGCTGTGCTGCCTATGCTTGCTGCCTGTGCTATCTGTGCTGCCTGTGCTTGCTCCCTGTGCTTGCTGTGGTGCCTGTGCTTGCTGCCTGTGCTTGCTGTGCTGCCTGTGCTTGCTGCGCTGCCTGTGCTTGTTGTGCTGCCTGTGCTTGCTGTGCTGCCTGCGCTTGCTGCCTGTGCTTGCTGTGCTGCCTGTGCTTGCTGCCTGTGCAAGCTGCCTGTGCTTGCTGCGCTGCCTGTGCTTGTTGTGCTGCCTGTGCTTGCTGTGCTTGCTATGCTGCCTGTGCTTGCTGCCTGTGCTTGCTGTGCTGCCTGTGCTTGCTGCCTGTTAGCGATGCTTTTGATTTCGCCCATGACACGCGGTAATTCGACAGTGGCACACGACTGTGCGTTGCTGTGTCACCTGTTTTTGGAGGCGCCGAGAGTCGCGGATCATATGTTTACCTCGGCGGCCGGTGCATTGACCTGCGTCTCAGTAAGAGTAAGCATTGTAAACAAATGCGAGAGTGAATTTCGCCGAAGATCGGAGCAGGCTTTGCCTGTTGGAAAGAGGACGGAGCTTGACCCCTCTGCACTTCCCCCAGAATCGCTAAAACGAACAGATCTCGTGGAGCTATTTTGTGGGTTTCTAACATGCCTGTGCTTGCTGCCTGTGCTTGCTGTGTTGCCTGTGCTGCCTGTGCTTGCTGCCTGTGCTTGCTTGCTGCCTGTGCTTGCTGTTCTGCCTGTGCTTGCTGCCTGTTCTTGCTGTGCTGCCTGTGCTTGCTGCCTGTGCTTGCTGTGCTGCCTGTGCTTGCTGCCTGTGCCTGCTGCCTGTGCTTGCTGTGCTGCCTGTGTTTGCTGCCTGTGCTGTCTGTGCTTGCTGTGCTGCCTGTGCTTGCTGCCTGTGCTGCCTGTGCTTGCTGTGCTGCCTGTGCTTTCTGTGCTGCCTGTGCTTGCTATGCTGCCTGTGCAAGCTGCCTGTGCTTGCTGTGCTGCCTTTGCTTGCTGCATGTGCTTGCTGCCCGTGCTTGCTGCCTGTGCTTGCTGTACCGCCTGTGCTTGTTGTGCTGCCTGTGCTTGCTGTGCTGCCTGTGCTTGCTGCCTGTGCTTGCTGTGCTGCCTATGCTTGCTGCCTGTGCTTGCTGTGCTGCCTGTGCTTGCTGCCTGTGCTTGCTGTGCTGCCTGTGCTTGCTGTGCTGCCTGTGCTTGCTGCCTGTGCTTGCTGTGCTGCCTGTGCTTGCTGCCTGTGCTTGCTGTGCTGCCTGTTAGCGATGCATTTGATTTCGCCCATAACACGCGGTAATTCGACAGTGGCACACGACAGTGCGTTGCTGTGTCACCTGTTTTTGGAGGCGCCGAGAGTCGCGGATCATATGTTTACCTCGGCGGCCGGTGCATTGACCTGCGTCTCAGTAAGAGTAACCATTGTAAACAAATGCGAGAGTGAATTTCGCCGAAGATCGGAGCAGGCTTTGCCTGTTGGAAAGAGGACGGAGCTTGACCCCTCTGCACTTCCCCCAGAATCGCTAAAACCAACACATCTCGTCGAGCTATTTTGCGGGTTTCTAACATGCCTGTGCTTGCTGCCTGTGCTTGCTGTGCTGCCTGTGCTTGCTGCCTGTGCTTGCTGTGCTGCCTTTGCTTGCTGCCTGTGCTTGCTGCCTGTGCTTGCTGTGCCGCCTGTGCTTGTTGTGCTGCCTGTGCTTGCTGCCTTTGCTTGCTGTGCTACCTGTGCTTGCTGTCTGTGCTTGCTGTGCTGCCTGTGCTTGCTATGCTGCCTGTGCAAGCTGCCTCTGCTTGCTGTGCTGTCTGTGCTTGCTGACTGTGCTTGCTGTGCTGCCTGTGCTTGCTGCCTGTGCTTGCTGCGCTGCCTGTGCTTGCTGTGCTGCCTGTGCTTGCTGCCTGGGCTTGCTGCCTGTGCTTGCTGCCTGTGCTTGCTGTGCCGCCTGTGCTTGTTGTGCTGCCTGTGCTTGCTGTGCTGCCTGTGCTTGCTGCCTGTGCTTGCTGCCTGTGCTTGCTGTGCTGCCTGTGCTTGCTGCCTGTGCTTGCTGCCTGTGCTTGCTGTGCTGCCTGTGCTTGCTGCCTGTGCTTGCTGTGCTGCCTGTGCTTGCTGCCTGTGCTTGCTGTGCTGCCTGTGCTTGCTCTGCTGCCTGTGCTTGCTGCCTGTTCGGATTTGTAATTCGCGCGTGCCGGCGACATGTGTCGCCGGCAGCAAGCGTCTTCGGAGCTCCTCGCCGAACCTCGGCCGACATCGGGTGGATCGAGCAGCTCGGTGGTCGGTCGGGGAGAGGCGAGGGGGGTCCGATTTTCGGCACAGCGACGGTGACTAACGGCTTCCCCGTTCTTAGTATACGACCCGTGATTCTGAGAAGCCGCAAGTAAGAGTTTTTGCATCGAGCCGTTAGACACCGCCGTTGTGCCTCCTTTTCTCTTTCGCCTTATCTTTTCGCTTTGCCGTCGCTTTCCTTCACTTTCTTTCCCGCCTTGCCTCACTTTCGCTTATTACTTTATCATTTTCATTGCTTTTCTTCTTTTTACTTTACTTTACTTTACTTTACATTACTTTTCCTTCTTCACCTTTAGCTTTAACGTTTTGCCAGAGTTGCACCTTTTTAGTTCCGTTTCGTCCTTATAGTTAAGTTTATTGTATATATAGCTTTATTCCTTATGTATCGTTGTATATTCGCGTAGATCTTAATTGTACATATTTAGTTTATCATTAAAATTACGTTAGCCTAATCGCGTGTTCGTTACGTCCCGTCTGTCCTTCGTCCTGTCCTTGTCCTTCGCCACAACAGCGAAACGACCGTTGGGTTTCGCCCTCGTCCGTTCGCTACGGAGTCTCCCGCTTTTAATTCGGGCCTCCTCGCGAAAACACTGCCTGTTAGCGATGCTTTTGATTTTGCCCATAACACGCGGTAATTCGACAGTGGCACACGACAGTGCGTTGCTGTGTCACCTGTTTTTGGAGGCGCCGAGAGTCGCGGATAATATGTTTACCTCGGCGGCCGGTGCATTGACCTGCGTCTCAGTAAGAGTAAGCATTGTAAACAAATTGCGAGAGTGAATCTCGCCCAAGATCGGAGCAGGCTTTGCCTGTTGGAAAGAGGACGGAGCTTGACCCCTCTGCACTTCCCCCAGAATCGCTAAAACCAACACATCTCGTCGAGCTATTTTGCGGGTTTCTAACATGCCTGTGCTTGTTGCCTGTGCTTACTGTGCTGCTTGTCCTTGCTGCCTGTGCTAGCTGTGCTGCCTGTGCTTGCTTCCTGTGCTGCCTGTGCTTGCTGTGCTGCCTGTGCTTTCTGTGCTGCCTGTGCTTGCTATGCTGCCTGTGCAAGCTGCCTGTGCTTGCTGTGCTGTCTGTGCTTGCTGACTGTGCTTGCTGTGCTGCCTGTGCTTGCTGCCTGTGCTTGCTGCGCTGCCTGTGCTTGCTGTGCTGCCTGTGCTTGCTGCCTGGGCTTGCTGCCTGGGCTTGCTGCCTGTGCTTGCTGCCTGTGCTTGCTGCGCTGCCTGTGCTTGCTGCCTGTGCTTGCTGTGCTGCCTATGCTTGCTGCCTGTGCTTGCTGTGCTGCCTGTGCTTGCTGCCTGTGCTTGCTGTGCTGCCTGTGCTTGCTGTGCTGCCTGTGCTTGCTGCCTGTGCTTGCTGTGCTGCCTGTTAGCGATGCATTTGATTTCGCCCATAACACGCGGTAATTCGACAGTGGCACACGACAGTGCGTTGCTGTGTCACCTGTTTTTGGAGGCGCCGAGAGTCGCGGATCATATGTTTACCTCGGCGGCCGGTGCATTGACCTGCGTCTCAGTAAGAGTAACCATTGTAAACAAATGCGAGAGTGAATTTCGCCGAAGATCGGAGCAGGCTTTGCCTGTTGGAAAGAGGACGGAGCTTGACCCCTCTGCACTTCCCCCAGAATCGCTAAAACCAACACATCTCGTCGAGCTATTTTGCGGGTTTCTAACATGCCTGTGCTTGCTGCCTGTGCTTGCTGTGCTGCTTGTGCTTGCTGCCTGTGCTAGCTGTGCTGCCTGTGCTTGCTGTGCTGCGTGTGCCTGCTACGCTGCGTGTGCCTGCTGTGCTGCCTGTGCTTGCTGCCTGTGCTTGCTGCCTGTGCTTGCTGTGCTGCCTTTGCTTGCTGCCTGTGCTGCCTGTGCTGCCTGTGCTGCCTGTGCTTGATGCCTTTGCTTGCTGTGCTGCCTGTGCTTGCTGCCTGTGCTTGCTGTGCTGCCTGTGCTTGCTGCCTGTGCTTGCTGTGCTGCCTTTGCTTGCTGCCTGTGCTTGCTGCCTGTGCTTGCTGTGCCGCCTGTGCTTGTTGTGCTGCCTGTGCTTGCTGCCTTTGCTTGCTGTGCTACCTGTGCTTGCTGTCTGTGCTTGCTGTGCTGCCTGTGCTTGCTATGCTGCCTGTGCAAGCTGCCTCTGCTTGCTGTGCTGTCTGTGCTTGCTGACTGTGCTTGCTGTGCTGCCTGTGCTTGCTGCCTGTGCTTGCTGCGCTGCCTGTGCTTGCTGTGCTGCCTGTGCTTGCTGCCTGGGCTTGCTGCCTGTGCTTGCTGCCTGTGCTTGCTGTGCCGCCTGTGCTTGTTGTGCTGCCTGTGCTTGCTGTGCTGCCTGTGCTTGCTGCCTGTGCTTGCTGCCTGTGCTTGCTGTGCTGCCTGTGCTTGCTGCCTGTGCTTGCTGCCTGTGCTTGCTGTGCTGCCTGTGCTTGCTGCCTGTGCTTGCTGTGCTGCCTGTGCTTGCTCTGCTGCCTGTGCTTGCTGCCTGTTCGGATTTGTAATTCGCGCGTGCCGGCGACATGTGTCGCCGGCAGCAAGCGTCTTCGGAGCTCCTCGCCGAACCTCGGCCGACATCGGGTGGATCGAGCAGCTCGGTGGTCGGTCGGGGAGAGGCGAGGGGGGTCCGATTTTCGGCACAGCGACGGTGACTAACGGCTTCCCCGTTCTTAGTATACGACCCGTGATTCTGAGAAGCCGCAAGTAAGAGTTTTTGCATCGAGCCGTTAGACACCGCCGTTGTGCCTCCTTTTCTCTTTCGCCTTATCTTTTCGCTTTGCCGTCGCTTTCCTTCACTTTCTTTCCCGCCTTGCCTCACTTTCGCTTATTACTTTATCATTTTCATTGCTTTTCTTCTTTTTACTTTACTTTACTTTACTTTACATTACTTTTCCTTCTTCACCTTTAGCTTTAACGTTTTGCCAGAGTTGCACCTTTTTAGTTCCGTTTCGTCCTTATAGTTAAGTTTATTGTATATATAGCTTTATTCCTTATGTATCGTTGTATATTCGCGTAGATCTTAATTGTACATATTTAGTTTATCATTAAAATTACGTTAGCCTAATCGCGTGTTCGTTACGTCCCGTCTGTCCTTCGTCCTGTCCTTGTCCTTCGCCACAACAGCGAAACGACCGTTGGGTTTCGCCCTCGTCCGTTCGCTACGGAGTCTCCCGCTTTTAATTCGGGCCTCCTCGCGAAAACACTGCCTGTTAGCGATGCTTTTGATTTTGCCCATAACACGCGGTAATTCGACAGTGGCACACGACAGTGCGTTGCTGTGTCACCTGTTTTTGGAGGCGCCGAGAGTCGCGGATAATATGTTTACCTCGGCGGCCGGTGCATTGACCTGCGTCTCAGTAAGAGTAAGCATTGTAAACAAATGCGAGAGTGAATCTCGCCCAAGATCGGAGCAGGCTTTGCCTGTTGGAAAGAGGACGGAGCTTGACCCCTCTGCACTTCCCCCAGAATCGCTAAAACCAACACATCTCGTCGAGCTATTTTGCGGGTTTCTAACATGCCTGTGCTTGTTGCCTGTGCTTACTGTGCTGCTTGTCCTTGCTGCCTGTGCTAGCTGTGCTGCCTGTGCTTGCTGTGCTGTCTGTGCTTGCTGTGCTCCGTGTGCCTGCTGCGCTGCGTGTGCCTGCTGTGCTGCCTGTGCTTGCTGTGCTGCCTCTGCTTGCTGCCTGTGCTTGCTGTGCTGCCTGTGCTTGCTGCCTGTGCTGCCTGTGCTTGCTGTGCTGCCTGTGCTGCCTGTGCTTGATGCCTTTGCTTGCTGTGCTGCCTGTGCTTGCTGTCTGTGCTTGCTATGCTGCCTGTGCTTGCTGCCTGTGCTTGCTGTGCTTGCTATGCTGCTTGTGCAAGCTGCCTGTGCTTGCTGTACTGCCTGTGCTTGCTGCCTGTGCTTGCTGTGCTGTCTGTGTTTGCTGTGCTGCCTGTGCTTGCTGTGCTGCCTGTGCTGTGCTGCCTGTGCTTGCTGTGCTGCCTGTGCTTGCTGCCTGTGCTGTCTTTGCTTGCTGCATGTGCTTGCTGCCTGTGCTTGCTGCCTGTGCTTGCTGTGCCGCCTGTGCTTGTTGTGCTGCCTGTGCTTGCTGTGCTGCCTGTGCTGTGCTGCCTGTGCTTGCTGTGATGCCTGTGCTTGCTGCCTGTGCTTGCTGTGCTGCCTGTGCTTGCTGCCTGTGCTTGCTGTGCTGTCTGTGTTTGCTGTGCTGCCTGTGCTTGCTGTGCTGCCTGTGCTATGCTGCCTGTGCTTGCTGTGCTGCCTGTGCTTGCTGCCTGTGCTGTCTGTGCTTGCTGTGCTGCCTGTGCTTGCTGCCTGTGCTTGCTGTGCTGCCTGTGTTTGCTGTGCTGCCTGTGCTTGTTGCCTGTGCTTGCTGTGCTGCCTGTGCTTGCTGCCCGTGCTTGCTGTGCTGCCGGTGCTTGCTGCCCGTGCTTGCTGTGCTGCCTGTGCTTTCTCTGCTGCCTGTGCTTGCTGCCTGTGCTTGCTGTGCTGCCTGTGCTTGCTTCCTGTGCTGCCTGTGCTTGCTATGCTGCCTGTGCTGCCTGTGCTTGCTGCCTTTGCTTGCTGTGCTGCCGGTGCTTGCTGCCCGTGCTTGCTGTGCTGCCTGTGCTTGCTGTGCTGCCTTTGCTTGCTGCCTGTGTGCTGCCTGTGCTTGCTGCCTGTGCTTGCTGTGCCGCCTGTGCTTGTTGTGCTGCCTGTGCTTGCTGTGCTGCCTGTGCTTGCTGACTGTGCTTGCTGTGCTGCTTGTGCTTGTTGCCTGTGCTTGCTGTGCTGCCTGTGCTTGCTGCCTGTGCTTGCTGCGCTGCGTGTGCTTGCTGTGCTGCCTGTGCTTGCTGCCTGTGCTTGCTGTGCTGCCTGTGCTTGCTGCCTCTGCTTGCTGTGCTGCCTGTGCTTGCTGCCTCTGCTTGCTGTGCTGCCTGTGCTTGCTGTGCTGCCTGTGCTTGCTGCCCGTGCTTGCTGTGCTGCCTGTGCTTGCTGCCTGTGCTTGCTGTGCTGCCGGTGCTTGCTGTGCCGCCTGTGCTTGTTGGGCTGCCTGTGCTTGCTGTGCTTGCTGCCTGTGCTTGCTGTGCTGCCTATGCTTGCTGTTTGTGCTTGCTGTGCTGCATGTGCTTGCTGTGCTGCCTGCGCTTGCTGCCTGTGCTTGCTGTGCTGCCTGTGCTTGCTGCCTGTGCTTGCTGCGCTGCGTGTGCTTGCTGTGCTGCCTGTGCTTGCTGCCTGTGCTTACTGTGCTGCCTTTGCTTGCTGCCTGTGCTTGCTGTACTGCCTGTGCTTGCTATGCTGCCTGTGCTTGCTGCCTGTGCTTGCTGCCTGTGCTTGCTGTGCTGCCTGTGCTTGCTGCCTCTGCTTGCTGTGCTGCCTGTGCTTGCTGCACTTGCTGTGCTGCCTGTGCTTGCTGCCCGTGCTTGCTGTGCTGCCTGTGCTTGCTGCCTGTGCTTGCTGTGCTGCCTGTGCTTGCTGTGCTGCCTGTGCTTGCTGTTTGTGCTTGCTGTGCTGCCTGTGCTTGCTGTGCTGCCTGTGCTTGCTGTTTGTGCTTGCTGTGCTGCCTGTGTTTGCTGTGCTGCCTGTGCTTGCTGTTTGTGCTTGCTCTGCTGCCTGTGCTTGCTGCCTGTGCTGCCTGTGCTGCCTGTGCTTGCTGCCTGTGCTTGCTGTGCTGCCTGTGCTTGCTGTGCTGCCTGAGCTGCCTGTGCTTGCTGCCTGTGCTTGCTGTGCTGCTTGTGCTTGCTGCCTGTGCTTGCTGTGCTGCCTGTGCTTGCTGTGCTGCCTGTGCTTGTTGCCTGTGCTTGCTGTGCTGCCTGTGCTTGCTGCCTGTGCTTGCTGTGCTGCCTGTGCTTGCTGCCTGGGCTTGCTGCCTGTGCTTGCTGTGCTGCCTGTGCTTGCTGCCTGTGCTTGCTGCCTGTTCGGATTTGTAATTCGCGCGTGCCGGCGACATGTGTCGCCGGCAGCAAGCGTCTTCGGAGCTCCTCGCCGAACCTCGGCCGACATCGGGTGGATCGAGCAGCTCGGTGGTCGGTCGGGGAGAGGCGAGGGGGGTCCGATTGTCGGCACAGCGACGGTGACTAACGGCTTCCCCGTTCTTAGTATACGACCCGTGATTCTGAGAAGCCGCAAGTAAGAGTTTTTGCATCGAGCCGTTAGACACCGCCGTTGTGCCTCCTTTTCTCTTTCGCCTTATCTTTTCGCTTTGCCGTCGCTTTCCTTCACTTTCTTTCCCGCCTTGCCTCACTTTCGCTTATTATTTTATCATTTTCATTGCTTTTCTTCTTTTTACTTTACTTTACTTTACTTTACATTACTTTTCCTTCTTCACCTTTAGCTTTAACGTTTTGCCAGAGTTGCACCTTTTTAGTTCCGTTTCGTCCTTATAGTTAAGTTTATTGTATATATAGCTTTATTCCTTATGTATCGTTGTATATTCGCGTAGATCTTAATTGTACATATTTAGTTTATCATTAAAATTACGTTAGCCTAATCGCGTGTTCGTTACGTCCCGTCTGTCCTTCGTCCTGTCCTTGTCCTTCGCCACAACAGCGAAACGACCGTTGGGTTTCGCCCTCGTCCGTTCGCTACGGAGTCTCCCGCTTTTAATTCGGGCCTCCTCGCGAAAACACTGCCTGTTAGCGATGCTTTTGATTTTGCCCATAACACGCGGTAATTCGACAGTGGCACACGACAGTGCGTTGCTGTGTCACCTGTTTTTGGAGGCGCCGAGAGTCGCGGATAATATGTTTACCTCGGCGGCCGGTGCATTGACCTGCGTCTCAGTAAGAGTAAGCATTGTAAACAAATGCGAGAGTGAATCTCGCCCAAGATCGGAGCAGGCTTTGCCTGTTGGAAAGAGGACGGAGCTTGACCCCTCTGCACTTCCCCCAGAATCGCTAAAACCAACACATCTCGTCGAGCTATTTTGCGGGTTTCTAACATGCCTGTGCTTGTTGCCTGTGCTTACTGTGCTGCTTGTGCTTGCTGCCTGTGCTAGCTGTGCTGCCTGTGCTTGCTGTGCTGTCTGTGCTTGCTGTGCTCCGTGTGCCTGCTGCGCTGCGTGTGCCTGCTGTGCTGCCTGTGCTTGCTGTGCTGCCTCTGCTTGCTGCCTGTGCTTGCTGTGCTGCCTGTGCTTGCTGTGCTGCCTGTGCTGCCTGTGCTTGATGCCTTTGCTTGCTGTGCTGCCTGTGCTTGCTGTCTGTGCTTGGTGTGCTGCCTGTGCTTGCTGTGCTGCCTGTGCTTGCTGCCTGTGCTTGCTGTGCTTGCTATGCTGCTTGTGCAAGCTGCCTGTGCTTGCTGTGCTGCCTGTGCTTGCTGCCTGTGCTTGCTGTGCTGTCTGTGTTTGCTGTGCTGCCTGTGCTTGCTGTGCTGCCTGTGCTGTGCTGCCTGTGCTTGCTGTGCTGCCTGTGCTTGCTGCCTGTGCTGTCTTTGCTTGCTGCATGTGCTTGCTGCCTGTGCTTGCTGCCTGTGCTTGCTGTGCCGCCTGTGCTTGTTGTGCTGCCTGTGCTTGCTGTGCTGCCTGTGCTGTGCTGCCTGTGCTTGCTGTGATGCCTGTGCTTGCTGCCTGTGCTTGCTGTGCTGCCTGTGCTTGCTGCCTGTGCTTGCTGTGCTGTCTGTGTTTGCTGTGCTGCCTGTGCTTGCTGTGCTGCCTGTGCTATGCTGCCTGTGCTTGCTGTGCTGCCTGTGCTTGCTGCCTGTGCTGTCTGTGCTTGCTGTGCTGCCTGTGCTTGCTGCCTGTGCTTGCTGTGCTGCCTGTGTTTGCTGTGCTGCCTGTGCTTGTTGCCTGTGCTTGCTGTGCTGCCTGTGCTTGCTGCCCGTGCTTGCTGTGCTGCCGGTGCTTGCTGCCCGTGCTTGCTGTGCTGCCTGTGCTTTCTCTGCTGCCTGTGCTTGCTGCCTGTGCTTGCTGTGCTGCCTGTGCTTGCTTCCTGTGCTGCCTGTGCTTGCTATGCTGCCTGTGCTGCCTGTGCTTGCTGCCTTTGCTTGCTGTGCTGCCGGTGCTTGCTGCCCGTGCTTGCTGTGCTGCCTGTGCTTGCTGTGCTGCCTTTGCTTGCTGCCTGTGTGCTGCCTGTGCTTGCTGCCTGTGCTTGCTGTGCCGCCTGTGCTTGTTGTGCTGCCTGTGCTTGCTGTGCTGCCTGTGCTTGCTGACTGTGCTTGCTGTGCTGCTTGTGCTTGTTGCCTGTGCTTGCTGTGCTGCCTGTGCTTGCTGCCTGTGCTTTCTGCGCTGCGTGTGCTTGCTGTGCTGCCTGTGCTTGCTGCCTGTGCTTGCTGTGCTGCCTGTGCTTGCTGCCTCTGCTTGCTGTGCTGCCTGTGCTTGCTGCACTTGCTGTGCTGCCTGTGCTTGCTGTGCTGCCTGTGCTTGCTGCCCGTGCTTGCTGTGCTGCCTGTGCTTGCTGCCTGTGCTTGCTGTGCTGCCTGTGCTTGCTGTGCTGCCGGTGCTTGCTGTGCCGCCTGTGCTTGTTGGGCTGCCTGTGCTTGCTGTGCTTGCTGCCTGTGCTTGCTGTGCTGCCTATGCTTGCTGTTTGTGCTTGCTGTGCTGCATGTGCTTGCTGTGCTGCCTGCGCTTGCTGCCTGTGCTTGCTGTGCTGCCTGTGCTTGTTGCCTGTGCTTGCTGTGCTGCCTGTGCTTGCTGCCTGTGCTTGCTGCGCCGCGTGTGCTTGCTGTGCTGCCTGTGCTTGCTGCCTGTGCTTACTGTGCTGCCTTTGCTTGCTGCCTGTGCTTGCTGTACTGCCTGTGCTTACTATGCTGCCTGTGCTTGCTGCCTGTGCTTGCTGCCTGTGCTTGCTGTGCTGCCTGTGCTTGCTGCCTCTGCTTGCTGTGCTGCCTGTGCTTGCTGCACTTGCTGTGCTGCCTGTGCTTGCTGCCCGTGCTTGCTGTGCTGCCTGTGCTTGCTGCCTGTGCTTGCTGTGCTGCCTGTGCTTGCTGCCTGTGCTTGCTGTGCTGCCTGTGCTTGCTGCCTCTGCTTGCTGTGCTGCCTGTGCTTGCTGCACTTGCTGTGCTGCCTGTGCTTGCTGCCCGTGCTTGCTGTGCTGCCTGTGCTTGCTGCCTGTGCTTGCTGTGCTGCCTGTGCTTGCTGTTTGTGCTTGCTGTGCTGCCTGTGCTTGCTGTGCTGCCTGTGCTTGCTGTTTGTGCTTGCTGTGCTGCCTGTGCTTGCTGTGCTGCCTGTGCTTGCTGTTTGTGCTTGCTCTGCTGCCTGTGCTTGCTGCCTGTGCTGCCTGTGCTGCCTGTGCTTGCTGCCTGTGCTTGCTGTGCTGCCTGTGCTTGCTGTGCTGCCTGGGCTTGCTGCCTGTGCTTGCTGTGCTGCCTGTGCTTGCTGCCTGTGCTTGCTATGCTGCCTGTGCTTGCTGTGCTGCCTGTGCTTGCTGCCTGTGCTTGCTGTGCTGCCTGTGCTTGCTGCCTCTGCTTGCTGTGCTGCCTGTGCTTGCTGCACTTGCTGTGCTGCCTGTGCTTGCTGCCCGTGCTTGCTGTGCTGCCTGTGCTTGCTGTTTGTGCTTGCTGTGCTGCCTGTGCTTGCTGTGCTGCCTGTGCTTGCTGCCTGTGCTTGCTGCGCTGCGTGTGCTTGCTGTGCTGCCTGTGCTTGCTGCCTGTGCTTACTGTGCTGCCTTTGCTTGCTGCCTGTGCTTGCTGTACTGCCTGTGCTTGCTATGCTGCCTGTGCTTGCTGCCTGTGCTTGCTGCCTGTGCTTTCTGTGCTGCCTGTGCTTGCTGCCTGTGCTTGCTGTGCTGCCTGTGCTTGCTTCCTGTGCTGCCTGTGCTTGCTATGCTGCCTGTGCTGCCTGTGCTTGCTGCCTTTGCTTGCTGTGCTGCCTGTGCTTGCTGCCTGTGCTTGCTGTGCTGCCTGTGCTTGTTGCCTGTGCTTGTTGCCTGTGCTTGCTGTGCTGCCTGTGCTTGCTGCCTGTGCTTGCTGCGCTGCCTGGGCTTGCTGTGCTGCCTGTGCTTGCTGTTTGTGCTTGCTGTGCTGCCTGTGCTTGCTGTGCTGCCTGTGCTTGCTGTTTGTGCTTACTGTGCTGCCTGTGCTTGCTGTGCTGCCTGTGCTTGCTGTTTGTGCTTGCTGTGCTGCCTGTGCTTGCTGCCTGTGCTTGCTGAGCTGCCTGTGCTTGCTGTTTGTGCTTGCTGTGCTGCCTGTGCTTGCTGTGCTGCCTGTGCTTGCTGTTTGTGCTTGCTGTGCTGCCTGTGCTTGCTGCCTGTGCTGCCTGTGCTGCCTGTGCTTGCTGCCTGTGCTTGCTGTGCTGCCTGTGCTTGCTGTGCTGTCTGTGCTTGCTGTGCTGCCTCTGCTTGCTACGCTGCGTGTGCTTGCTGTGCTGCCTGTGCTTGCTGCCTGTGCTTGCTGCCTGTGCTTACTGTGCTGCCTTTGCTTGCTGTCTGTGCTTGCTGTGCTGCCTGTGCTTGCTGTGCTGCCTGTGCTTGCTGTTTGTGCTTGCTGTGCTGCCTGTGCTTGCTGCCTGTGCTTGCTGTGCTGCCTGTGCTTGCTGCCTGTGCTTGCTGTGCTGCCTGTGCTTGTTGCCTGTGCTTGCTGTGCTGCCTGTGCTTGCTGCCTGTGCTTGCTGCGCTGCCTGTGCTTGCTGTGCTGCCTGTTAGCGATGCATTTGATTTCGCCCATAACACGCGGTAATTCGACAGTGGCACACGACAGTGCGTTGCTGTGTCACCTGTTTTTGGAGGCGCCGAGAGTCGCGGATCATATGTTTACCTCGGCGGCCGGTGCATTGACCTGCGTCTCAGTAAGAGTAACCATTGTAAACAAATGCGAGAGTGAATCTCGCCGAAGATCGGAGCAGGTTTTGCCTGTTGGAAAGAGGACGGAGCTTAACCCCTCTGCACTTCCCCCAGAATCGCTAAAACCAACACAGCTCGTCGAGCTATTTTGCGGGTTTCTAACATGCCTGTGCTTGCTGCCTGTGCTTGCTGTGCTGCTTGTGCTTGCTGCCTGTGCTAGCTGTGCTGCGTGTGCTTGCTGTGCTGTCTGTGCTTGCTGTGCTGCGTGTGCCTGCTGCGCTGCGTGTGCCTGCTGTGCTGCCTGTGCTTGCTGCCTGTGCTTGCTGTGCTGCCTTTGTTTGCTGCCTGTGCTGCCTGTGCTGCCTGTGCTGCCTGTGCTTGATGCCTTTGCTTGCTGTGCTGCCAGTGCTTGCTGTCTGTGCTTGCTGTGCTGCCTGTGCTTGCTGCCTGTGCTTGCTGTGCTTGCTATGCTGCCTGTGCTTGCTGTACTGCCTGTGCTTGCTGTGCTGCCTGTGCTTGCTGTACTGCCTGTGCTTGCTATGCTGCCTGTGCTTGCTGCCTGTGCTTGCTGCCTGTGCTTGCTGCCTGTGCTTGCTGTGCTGCCTGTGCTTGCTGCCTCTGCTTGCTGTGCTGCCTGTGCTTGCTGCACTTGCTGTGCTGCCTGTGCTTGCTGCCCGTGCTTGCTGTGCTGCTTGTGCTTGCTGCCTGTGCTTGCTGTGCTGCCTGTGCTTGCTGTTTGTGCTTGCTGTGCTGCCTGTGCTGCCTGTGCTTGCTGTGCTGCCTGTGCTTGCTGTTTGTGCTTGCTGTGCTGCCTGTGCTGCCTGTGCTGCCTGTGCTGCCTGTGCTTGCTGCCTGTGCTTGCTGTGCTGCCTGTGCTTGCTGTGCTGCCTGTGCTTGCTGTTTGTGCTTGCTGTGCTGCCTGTGCTTGCTGCCTGTGCTTGCTGTGCTGCCTGTGCTTGTTGCCTGTGCTTGCTGTGCTGCCTGTGCTTGCTGCCTGTGCTTGCTGCGCTACGTGTGCTTGCTGTGCTGCCTGTGCTTGCTGCCTGTGCTTGCTGTGCTGCCTTTGCTTGCTGCCTGTGCTTGCTGCCTGTGCTTGTTGTGCTGCCTGTGCTTGTTGTGCTGCCTGTGCTTGTTGTGCTGCCTGTGCTTGCTGTGCTTGCTGTGCTGCCTGTGCTTGCTGCCTGTGCTTGCTGCCTGTGCTTGCTGTGCTGCCTGTGCTTGCTGTGCTGCCTGTGCTTGCTGCCTGTGCTTGCTGTGCTGCCTGTGCTTGCTGCCTGTTAGCGATGCTTTTGATTTCGCCAATAACACGCGGTAATTCGACAGTGGCACACGACAGTGCGTTGCTGTGTCACCTGTTTTTGGAGGCGCCGAGAGTCGCGGATCATATGTTTACCTCGGCGGCCGGTGCATTGACCTGCGTCTCAGTAAGAGTAAGCATTGTAAACAAATGCGAGAGTGAATTTCGCCGAAGATCGGAGCAGGCTTTGCCTGTTTTAAAGAGGACGGAGCTTGACCCCTCTGCACTTCCCCCAGAATCGCTAAAACGAACACATCTCGTCGAGCTATTTTGCGGGTTTCTAACATGCCTGTGCTTGCTGCCTGTGCTTGCTGTGCTGCCTGTGCTTCCTGTGCTTGCTGCCTGTGCTTACTGTGTTGCCTGTGCTTGCTGTGCTGCCAGTGCTTGCTGCCTGTGCTTGCTGTGCTGCCTGTGCTGTGCTGCCTGTGCTTGCTGCCTGTGCTTGCTGTGCTGCCTGTGCTTGCTTCCTGTGCTGCCTGTGCTTGCTTTGCTGCCTGTGCTGCCTGTGCTTGCTGCCTCTGCTTGCTGTGCTGCCTGTGCTTGCTGCACTTGCTGTGCTGCCTGTGCTTGCTGCCCGTGCTTGCTGTGCTGCCTGTGCTTGCTGCCTGTGCTTGCTGTGCTGCCTGTGCTTGCTGCCTGTGCTTGCTGTGCTGCCTGTGCTTGCTGCCTCTGCTTGCTGTGCTGCCTGTGCTTGCTGCACTTGCTGTGCTGCCTGTGCTTGCTGCCCGTGCTTGCTGTGCTGCCTGTGCTTGCTGTGCTGCCTGTGCTTGCTGTTTGTGCTTGCTGTGCTGCCTGTGCTTGCTGTGCTGCCTGTGCTTGCTGTTTGTGCTTGCTGTGCTGCCTGTGCTTGCTGTGCTGCCTGTGCTTGCTGTTTGTGCTTGCTCTGCTGCCTGTGCTTGCTGCCTGTGCTGCCTGTGCTGCCTGTGCTTGCTGCCTGTGCTTGCTGTGCTGCCTGTGCTTGCTGTGCTGCCTGGGCTTGCTGCCTGTGCTTGCTGTGCTGCCTGTGCTTGCTGCCTGTGCTTGCTATGCTGCCTGTGCTTGCTGTGCTGCCTGTGCTTGCTGCCTGTGCTTGCTGTGCTGCCTGTGCTTGCTGCCTCTGCTTGCTGTGCTGCCTGTGCTTGCTGCACTTGCTGTGCTGCCTGTGCTTGCTGCCCGTGCTTGCTGTGCTGCCTGTGCTTGCTGTTTGTGCTTGCTGTGCTGCCTGTGCTTGCTGTGCTGCCTGTGCTTGCTGCCTGTGCTTGCTGCGCTGCGTGTGCTTGCTGTGCTGCCTGTGCTTGCTGCCTGTGCTTACTGTGCTGCCTTTGCTTGCTGCCTGTGCTTGCTGTACTGCCTGTGCTTGCTATGCTGCCTGTGCTTGCTGCCTGTGCTTGCTGCCTGTGCTTTCTGTGCTGCCTGTGCTTGCTGCCTGTGCTTGCTGTGCTGCCTGTGCTTGCTTCCTGTGCTGCCTGTGCTTGCTATGCTGCCTGTGCTGCCTGTGCTTGCTGCCTTTGCTTGCTGTGCTGCCTGTGCTTGCTGCCTGTGCTTGCTGTGCTGCCTGTGCTTGTTGCCTGTGCTTGTTGCCTGTGCTTGCTGTGCTGCCTGTGCTTGCTGCCTGTGCTTGCTGCGCTGCCTGGGCTTGCTGTGCTGCCTGTGCTTGCTGTTTGTGCTTGCTGTGCTGCCTGTGCTTGCTGTGCTGCCTGTGCTTGCTGTTTGTGCTTACTGTGCTGCCTGTGCTTGCTGTGCTGCCTGTGCTTGCTGTTTGTGCTTGCTGTGCTGCCTGTGCTTGCTGCCTGTGCTTGCTGAGCTGCCTGTGCTTGCTGTTTGTGCTTGCTGTGCTGCCTGTGCTTGCTGTGCTGCCTGTGCTTGCTGTTTGTGCTTGCTGTGCTGCCTGTGCATGCTGCCTGTGCTGCCTGTGCTGCCTGTGCTTGCTGCCTGTGCTTGCTGTGCTGCCTGTGCTTGCTGTGCTGTCTGTGCTTGCTGTGCTGCCTCTGCTTGCTACGCTGCGTGTGCTTGCTGTGCTGCCTGTGCTTGCTGCCTGTGCTTGCTGCCTGTGCTTACTGTGCTGCCTTTGCTTGCTGTCTGTGCTTGCTGTGCTGCCTGTGCTTGCTGTGCTGCCTGTGCTTGCTGTTTGTGCTTGCTGTGCTGCCTGTGCTTGCTGTTTGTGCTTGCTGTGCTGCCTGTGCTTGCTGCCTGTGCTTGCTGTTCTGCCTGTGCTTGCTGCCTGTGCTTGCTGTGCTGCCTGTGCTTGTTGCCTGTGCTTGCTGCCTGTGCTTGCTGCGCTGCCTGTGCTTGCTGTGCTGCCTGTTAGCGATGCATTTGATTTCGCCCATAACACGCGGTAATTCGACAGTGGCACACGACAGTGCGTTGCTGTGTCACCTGTTTTTGGAGGCGCCGAGAGTCGCGGATCATATGTTTACCTCGGCGGCCGGTGCATTGACCTGCGTCTCAGTAAGAGTAACCATTGTAAACAAATGCGAGAGTGAATCTCGCCGAAGATCGGAGCAGGTTTTGCCTGTTGGAAAGAGGACGGAGCTTAACCCCTCTGCACTTCCCCCAGAATCGCTAAAACCAACACATCTCGTCGAGCTATTTTGCGGGTTTCTAACATGCCTGTGCTTGCTGCCTGTGCTTGCTGTGCTGCTTGTGCTTGCTGCCTGTGCTAGCTGTGCTGCGTGTGCTTGCTGTGCTGTCTGTGCTTGCTGTGCTGCGTGTGCCTGCTGCGCTGCGTGTGCCTGCTGTGCTGCCTGTGCTTGCTGCCTGTGCTTGCTGTGCTGCCTTTGTTTGCTGCCTGTGCTGCCTGTGCTGCCTGTGCTGCCTGTGCTTGATGCCTTTGCTTGCTGTGCTGCCAGTGCTTGCTGTCTGTGCTTGCTGTGCTGCCTGTGCTTGCTGCCTGTGCTTGCTGTGCTTGCTATGCTGCCTGTGCTTGCTGTACTGCCTGTGCTTGCTGTGCTGCCTGTGCTTGCTGTACTGCCTGTGCTTGCTATGCTGCCTGTGCTTGCTGCCTGTGCTTGCTGCCTGTGCTTGCTGCCTGTGCTTGCTGTGCTGCCTGTGCTTGCTGCCTCTGCTTGCTGTGCTGCCTGTGCTTGCTGCACTTGCTGTGCTGCCTGTGCTTGCTGCCCGTGCTTGCTGTGCTGCTTGTGCTTGCTGCCTGTGCTTGCTGTGCTGCCTGTGCTTGCTGTTTGTGCTTGCTGTGCTGCCTGTGCTGCCTGTGCTTGCTGTGCTGCCTGTGCTTGCTGTTTGTGCTTGCTGTGCTGCCTGTGCTGCCTGTGCTGCCTGTGCTGCCTGTGCTTGCTGCCTGTGCTTGCTGTGCTGCCTGTGCTTGCTGTGCTGCCTGTGCTTGCTGTTTGTGCTTGCTGTGCTGCCTGTGCTTGCTGCCTGTGCTTGCTGTGCTGCCTGTGCTTGTTGCCTGTGCTTGCTGTGCTGCCTGTGCTTGCTGCCTGTGCTTGCTGCGCTACGTGTGCTTGCTGTGCTGCCTGTGCTTGCTGCCTGTGCTTGCTGTGCTGCCTTTGCTTGCTGCCTGTGCTTGCTGCCTGTGCTTGTTGTGCTGCCTGTGCTTGTTGTGCTGCCTGTGCTTGTTGTGCTGCCTGTGCTTGCTGTGCTTGCTGTGCTGCCTGTGCTTGCTGCCTGTGCTTGCTGCCTGTGCTTGCTGTGCTGCCTGTGCTTGCTGTGCTGCCTGTGCTTGCTGCCTGTGCTTGCTGTGCTGCCTGTGCTTGCTGCCTGTTAGCGATGCTTTTGATTTCGCCCATAACACGCGGTAATTCGACAGTGGCACACGACAGTGCGTTGCTGTGTCACCTGTTTTTGGAGGCGCCGAGAGTCGCGGATCATATGTTTACCTCGGCGGCCGGTGCATTGACCTGCGTCTCAGTAAGAGTAAGCATTGTAAACAAATGCGAGAGTGAATTTCGCCGAAGATCGGAGCAGGCTTTGCCTGTTTTAAAGAGGACGGAGCTTGACCCCTCTGCACTTCCCCCAGAATCGCTAAAACGAACACATCTCGTCGAGCTATTTTGCGGGTTTCTAACATGCCTGTGCTTGCTGCCTGTGCTTGCTGTGCTGCCTGTGCTTCCTGTGCTTGCTGCCTGTGCTTACTGTGTTGCCTGTGCTTGCTGTGCTGCCAGTGCTTGCTGCCTGTGCTTGCTGTGCTGCCTGTGCTGTGCTGCCTGTGCTTGCTGCCTGTGCTTGCTGTGCTGCCTGTGCTTGCTTCCTGTGCTGCCTGTGCTTGCTTTGCTGCCTGTGCTGCCTGTGCTTGCTGCCTTTGCTTGCTGTGCTACCTGTGCTTGCTGTTTGTGCTTGCTGTGCTGCCTGTGCTTGCTGTGCTGCCTGTGCTTGCTATGCTGCCTGTGCAAGCTGCCTGTGCTTGCTGTGCTGTCTGTGCTTGCTGACTGTGCTTGCTGTGCTGCCTGTGCTTGCTGCCTGTGCTTGCTGCGCTGCCTGTGCTTGCTGTGCTGCCTGTGCTTGCTGCCTGGGCTTGCTGCCTGTGCTTGCTGCCTGTGCTTGCTGTGCTGCCTGTGCTTGCTGCCTGTGCTTGCTGTGCTGCCTATGCTTGCTGCCTGTGCTTGCTGTGCTGCCTGTGCTTGCTGCCTGTGCTTGCTGCCTGTGCTTGCTGTGCTGCCTGTGCTTGCTGCCTGTGCTTGCTGTGCTGCCTGTGCTTGCTGCCTGTGCTTGCTGTGCTGCCTGTTAGCGATGCATTTGATTTCGCCCATAACACGCGGTAATTCGACAGTGGCACACGACAGTGCGTTGCTGTGTCACCTGTTTTTGGAGGCGCCGGGAGTCGCGGATCATATGTTTACCTCGGCGGCCGGTGCATTGACCTGCGTCTCAGTAAGAGTAACCATTGTAAACAAATGCGAGAGTGAATCTCGCCGAAGATCGGAGCAGGCTTTGCCTGTTGGAAAGAGGACGGAGCTTGACCCCTCTGCACTTCCCCCAGAATCGCTAAAACCAACACATCTCGTCGAGCTATTTTGCGGGTTTCTAACATGCCTGTGCTTGCTGCCTGTGCTGCTTGTGCTTGCTGCCTGTGCTAGCTGTGCTGCCTGTGCTTGCTGTGCTGTCTGTGCTTGCTGTGCTGCGTGTGCCTGCTGCGCTGCGTGTGCCTGCTGTGCTGCCTGTGCTTGCTGTGCTGCCTGTGCTTGCTGCCTGTGCTTGCTGTGCTGCCTTTGCTTGCTGCCTGTGCTGCCTGTGCTGCCTGTGCTGCCTGTGCTTGATGCCTTTGCTTGCTGTGCTGCCAGTGCTTGCTGTCTGTGCTTGCTGTTCTGCCTGTGCTGCCTGTGCTTGCTGCCTGTGCTTGCTGTGCTTGCTATGCTGCCTGTGCAAGCTGCCTGTGCTTGCTGTGCTGCCTGTGCTTGCTGTGCTGCCGGTGCTTGCTGTGCTGCCTGTGCTTGCTGCCTGTGCTTGCTGTGCTGCCTTTGCTTGCTGCCTGTGCTTGCTGCCTGTGCTTGCTGTGCCGCCTGTGCTTGTTGGGCTGCCTGTGCTTGCTGTGCTTGCTATGCTGCCTGTGCTTGCTGTGCTGCCTTTGCTTGCTGCCTGTGCTTGCTGCCTGTGCTTGCTGTGCCGCCTGTGCTTGTTGGGCTGCCTGTGCTTGCTGTGCTTGCTATGCTGCCTGTGCTGTGCTGCCTGTGCTTGCTGTTTGTGCTTGCTGTGCTGCCTGTGCTTGCTGCCTGTGCTTGCTGTGCGGCGTTTGCTTGCTGCCTGTGCTTGCTGCCTGTGCTTGCTGTGCCGCCTGTGCTTGTTGTGCTGCCTGTGCTTGCTATGCTGCCTGTGCTTGCTGCCTGTGCTTGCTGTGCTGCCTGTGCTTGCTGCCTGTGCTTGCTGTGCTGCCTGTGCTTGCTGCCCGTGCTTGCTGCCTGTGCTTGCTGTGCTGCCTGTGCTTGCTGCCTGTGCTGTCTGTGCTTGCTGACTGTGCTTGCTGTGCTGCCTGTGCTTGCTGCCTGTGCTTGCTGCGCTGCCTCTGCTTGCTGTGCTGCCTGTGCTTGCTGCCTGGGCTTGCTGCCTGTGCTTGCTGTGCTCCCTGTGCTTGCTGCCTGTGCTTGCTGCCTGTGCTTGCTGTGCTGCCTGTGCTTGCTGCCTGTGCTTGCTGTGCTGCCTGTGCTTGCTGCCGGTGCTTGCTGTGCTGCCTGTGCTTGCTGCCTCTGCTTGCTGTGCTGCCTGTGCTTGCTGCACCTTCTGTGCTGCCTGTGCTTGCTGTGCTGCCTGTGCTTGCTGCCCGTGCTTGCTGTGCTGCCTGTGCTTGCTGCCTGTGCTTGCTGTGCTACCTGTGCTTGCTGTCTGTGCTTGCTGTGCTTCCTGTGCTTGCTGCCTGTGCTTACTGTGTTGCCTGTGCTTGCTGCCTGTGCTTGCTGTGCTGCCTGTGCTTGCTGCCTGTGCTGCCTGTGCTTGCTGTGCTGCCTGTTAGCGATGCATTTGATTTCGCCCATAACACACGGTAATTCGACAGTGGCATACGACAGTGCGTTGCTGTGTCACCTGTTTTTGGAGGCGCCGAGAGTCGCGGATCATATGTTTACCTCGGCGGCCGGTGCATTGACCTGCGTCTCAGTAAGAGTAAGCATTTTAAACAAATGCAAGAGTGAATCTCGCCGAAGATCGGAGCAGGCTTTGCCTGTTGGAAAGAGGACGGACCTTGACCCCTCTGCACTTCCCCCAGAATCGCTAAAACGAACACATGTCCTCGAGCTATTTTGCGGGTTTCTAACATGCCTGTGCTTGCTGTCTGTGCTTGCTGTGCTGCCTGTGTTTGCTGTGCTGCCTGTGCTTGCTGTGCTGCCTGTGTTTGCTGCCTGTGCTGGCTGGCTGTGCTTGCTGTGCTGCCTGTGCTTGCTGCCTGTGCTTGCTGTGCTGCCTGTGTTTGCTGTGCTGCCTGTGCTTGCTGTGCTGCCTGTGCTTGGTGTGCTGCCTGTGCTGCCTGTGCTTGCTGTGCTGCCTGTTAGCGATGCATTTGATTTCGCCCATAACACGCGGTAATTCGACAGTGGCACACGACAGTGCGTTGCTGTGTCACCTGTTTTTGGAGGCGCCGAGAATCGCGGATCATATGTTTACCTCGGCGGCCGGTGCATTGACCTGCGTCTCAGTAAGAGTAAGCATTGTAAACAAATGCGAGGGTGAATCTCGCCGAAGATCGGAGCAGGCTTTGCCTGTTGGAAAGAGGACGGAGCTTGACCCCTCTGCACTTCCCCCAGAATCGCTAAAACGAACACATCTCGTCGAGCTATTTTGCGGGTTTCTAACATGCCCGTGCTTGCTGCCTGTGCTTGCTGTGCTGCCTGTGCTTGCTGTCCTGCCTGTGCTGCCTGTGCTTGCTGTGCTGCCTGTGCTTGGTGTGCTGCCTGTGCTGCCTGTGCTTGCTGCCTGTGCTTGCTGTACTGCCTGTGCTGCCTGTGCTTGCTGCCC
Organism: Priocnemis perturbator; assembly: GCA_963942575.1. Classification (NCBI taxonomy): domain Eukaryota; kingdom Metazoa; phylum Arthropoda; class Insecta; order Hymenoptera; family Pompilidae; genus Priocnemis; species Priocnemis perturbator. Next base: position 374,420 of record CAWWDK010000216.1, on the reverse strand, counting down.
GTGCTTTCTGTGCTGCCTGTGCTTGCTGCCTGTGCTTGCTGTGCTGCCGGTGTTTGCTGTGCTGCCTGTGCTGCCTGTGCTTGCTGCCTGTGCTTGCTGTGCTGCCTGTGCTTGCTGCCTGTGCTTGCTGTGCTGCCTGTGCTTGCTGTGCTGCTTGTGCTTGCTGCCTGTGCTTGCTGCCTGTGCTTGCTGTGCTGCCTGTGCTTGCTGCCTGTGCTTGCTGTGCTGCCTGTGTTTGTTGTGTTGCCTGTGCTTGCTGCCTGTGCTTGCTGTGCTGCCTGTGCTTGCTGCCTGTGCTTGTTGTGCTGCCTGTGCTTGCTGCCTGTGCTTGCTCCCTGTGCTTGCTTCCTGTGCTTGCTGTGCTGCCTGTGCTTGCTGCCTGTGCTTGCTGTGCTGCCTGTGCTTGCTGCCCGTGCTTGCTGTGCTGCCTGTGTTTGCTGTGTTGCCTGTGCTTGCTGCCTGTGCTTGCTGTGCTACCTGTGCTTGCTGCCTGTGTTTGCTGTGCTGCCTGTGCTTGCTGTGCTGCCTGTGCTGTGCTGCCTGTGCTTGCTGTGCTGCCTGTGTTTGCTGTGCTGCCTGTTAGCGATGCATTTGATTTCGCCCATAACACGTGGTAATTCGACAGTGGCACACGACAGTGCGTTGCTGTGTCACCTGTTTTTGGAGGCGCCGAGAGTCGCGGATCATATGTTTACCTCAGCGGCCGGTGCATTGACCTGCGTCTCGGTAAGAGTAAGCATTGTAAACAAATGCGAGAGTGAACCTCGCCGAAGATCGGAGCAGGCTTTGCCTGTTGGAAAGAGGACGGATGTTGACCCCTCTGCACTTCCCCCAGAAGCGCTAAAACGAACACATCTCGTCGAGCTATTTTGCGGGTTTCTAACATGCCTGTGCTTGCTGCCTGTGCTTGCTGTGCTGCCTGTACTTGCTGTGCTGCCTGTGTTTGCTGTGCTACCTGTGCTTGCTGCTTGTGCTTGCTGTGCTGCCTGTGCTTGCTGTGCTTGCTGTGCTGCCTGTGCTTGCTGTGCTGCCTGTGCTTGCTGCCTGTGCTTGCTCTGCTGCCTGTGTTTGCCGCCTGTGCTTGCTCTGCTGCCTGTGTTTGCTGCCTGTGCTTGCTGTGCTGCCTGTGCTTGCTGTGCTTCCTGTGCTTGCTGCCTGTGCTTGCTGTGCTGCCTGTGCTTGCTGCCTGTGCTTGCAGTGCTGCCTGTGCTTGCTGTGCTGCCTGTGCTTGCTGCCTGTGCTTGCTGCCTGTGCTTGCTGCCTGTGCTTGCTGTGCTGCCTGTGCCTGCAGTGCTGCCTGTGCTTGTTGTGCTGCCTGTACTTGCTGCCTGTGCTTGCTGCCTGTGCTTGCAGTGCTGCCTGTGCTTGCTGTGCTGCCTGTGCTTGCTGCCTGTGCTTGCTGCCTGTGCTTGCTGCCTGTGCTTGCTGTGCTGCCTGTGCCTGCAGTGCTGCCTGTGCTTGTTGTGCTGCCTGTACTTGCTGCCTGTGCTTGCTGTGCTGCCTGTGCTTGCTGCCTGTGCTTGCTGTGCTGCCTGTGCTTGCTGCCTGTGCTTGCTGTGCTGCCTGTGCTTGCTGCCTGTGCTTGCTGTGCTGCCTGTGAGCGATGCATTTGATTTCGCCCATAACACGCGGTAATTCGACAGTGGCACACGACAGTGCGTTGCTGTGTCACCTGTTTTTGGAGGCGCCGAGAGTCGCGGATCATATGTTTACCTCGGCGGCCGGTGCATTGACCTGCGTCTCAGTAAGAGTAAGCATTGTAAACAAATGCGAGAGTGAATCTCGCAGAAGATCGGAGCAGGCTTTGCCTGTTGGAAAGAGGACGGAGCTTGACCCCTCTGCACTTCCCCCAGAATCGCCAAAACGAACTCGTCGAGCTATTTTTCGGGTTTCTAACATGCCTGTGCTTGCTGTGCTGCCTGTGCTTGCTGTGCTGCCTGTGCTTGCTGCCTGTGCTTGCTGTGCGGCCTGTGCTTGCTGCCTGTGCTTGCTGTGCTGCCTATGCTTGCTGAATGTGCTTGCTGTGCTGCCTGTGCTTGCTGCCTGTGTTTGCTGTGCTGCCTGTGCTTGCTGCCTGTGCTTGCTGTGCTGCCTGTGTTTGCTGTGCTGCCTGTGGTTGCTGCCTGTGCTTGCTGTGCTGCCTGTGTTTGCTGTGCTGCCTGTGCTGCCTGTGCTTGCTGTGCTTCCTGTGCTTGCTGCCTGTGCTTGCTGTGCTGCCTGTGCTTGCTGTGCTGCCTGTGCTTGCTGCCTGTGCTTGCTGTGCTGCCTGTGCTTGCTGCCTGTGCTTGCTGTGCTGCCTGTGCTTACTGTGCTGCCTGTGTTTGCTGTGCTGCCTGTGCTTGCTGCCTGTGCTTGCTGTGCTGCCTGTGCTTGCTGCCTGTGCTTGCTGTGCTGCCTGTGCTTGCTGCTTGTGCTTGCTGTGCTGCCTGTTAGCGATGCATTTGATTTCGCCCATAACACGCGGTAATTCGACAGTGGCACACGACAGTGCGTTGCTGTGTCACCTGTTTTTGGAGGCGCCGAGAGTCGCGGATCATATGTTTACCTCGGCGGCCGGTGCATTGACCTGCGTCTCAGTAAGAGTGAGCATTGTAAACAAATGCGAGAGTGAATCTCGCAGAAGATCGGAGCAGGCTTTGCCTGCTGGAAAGAGGACGGAGCTTGACCCCTCTGCACTTCCCCCAGAATCGCTAAAACGAACTCGTCGAGCTATTTTTCGGGTCTCTCACATGCCTGTGCTTGCTGTGCTGCCTGTGCTTGCTGCCTGTGCTTGCTGTGCTGCCCTTGCTTGCTGTGCTGCCTGTGCTTGCTGTGTTGCCTGTGCTTGCTGCCTGTGCTTGCTGTGCTGCCTGTGCTGCCTGTGCTTGCTGTGCTGCCTGTGCTGCCTGTGCTTGCTGCCTGTGCTTGCTGTACTGCCTGTGCTTGCTGTGCTGCCTGTTAGCGATGCATTTGATTTCGCCCATAACGCGTGGTAATTCGACAGTGGCACACGACAGTGCGTTGCTGTGTCACCTGTTTTTGGAGGCGCCGAGAGTCGCGGATCATATGTTTACCTCGGCGGCCGGTGCATTGACCTGCGTCTCGGTAAGAGTAAGCATTGTAAACAAATGCGAGAGTGAACCTCGCCGAAGATCGGAGCAGGCTTTGCCTGTTGGAAAGAGGACGGATGTTGACCCCTCTGCACTTCCCCCAGAAGCGCTAAAACGAACACATCTCGTCGAGCTATTTTGCGGGTTTCTAACATGCCTGTGCTTGCTGCCTGTGCTTGCTGTGCTGCCTGTGCTTGCTGTGCTGCCTGTGTTTGCTGTGCTGCCTGTGCTTGCTGCTTGTGCTTGCTGTGCTGCCTGTGCTTGCTGTGCTGCCTGTGCTTGCTGTGCTGCCTGTGCTTGCTGCCTGTGCTTGCTCTGCTGCCTGTGTTTGCCGCCTGTGCTTGCTCTGCTGCCTGTGTTTGCTGCCTGTGCTTGCTGTGCTGCCTGTGCTTGCTGTGCTTCCTGTGCTTGCTGCCTGTGCTTGCTGTGCTGCCTGTGCTTGCTGCCTGTGCTTGCAGTGCTGCCTGTGCTTGCTGTGCTGCCTGTGCTTGCTGCCTGTGCTTGCTGCCTGTGCTTGCTGCCTGTGCTTGCTGTGCTGCCTGTGCCTGCAGTGCTGCCTGTGCTTGTTGTGCTGCCTGTACTTGCTGCCTGTGCTTGCTGTGCTGCCTGTGCTTGCTGCCTGTGCTTGCTGTGCTGCCTGTGCTTGCTGTGCTGCCTGTACTTGCTGCCTGTGCTTGCTGTGCTGCCTGTGCTTGCTGCCTGTGCTTGCTGTGCTGCCTGTGCTTGCTGTGCTGCCTGTGTTTGCCGTGCTGCCTGTTAGCGATGCATTTGATTTCGCCCATAACACGCGGTAATTCGACAGTGGCACACGACAGTGCGTTGCTGTGTCACCTGTTTTTGGAGGCGCCGAGGGTCGCGGATCATATGTTTACCTCGGCGGCCGGTGCATTGACCTGCGTCTCAGTAAGAGTAAGCATTGTAAACAAATGCGAGAGTGAATCTCGCAGAAGATCGGAGCAGGCTTTGCCTGTTGGAAAGAGGACGGAGCTTGACCCCTCTGCACTTCCCCCAGAATCGCTAAAACGAACTCGTCGAGCTATTTTTCGGGTTTCTAACATGCCTGTGCTTGCTGTGCTGCCTGTGCTTGCTGCCTGTGCTTGCTGTGCGGCCTGTGCTTGCTGCCTGTGCTTGCTGTGCTGCCTATGCTTGCTGCCTGTGCTTGCTGTGCTGCCTGTGCTTGCTGCCCGTGTTTGCTGTGCTGCCTGTGCTTGCTGCCTGTGCTTGCTGTGCTGCCTGTGTTTGCTGTGCTGCCTGTGGTTGCTGCCTGTGCTTGCTGTGCTGCCTGTGTTTGCTGTGCTGCCTGTGCTGCCTGTGCTTGCTGCCTGTGCTTGCTGTGCTGCCTGTGCTTGGTGTACTGCCTGTGCTTGCTGTGCTGCCTGTGCTGCCTGTGCTTGCTGCCTGTGCTTGCTGTGCTGCCTGTGTTTGCTGTGCTGCCTGTGCTTGCTGCCTGTGCTTGCTCTGCTGCCTGTGTTTGCCGCCTGTGCTTGCTCTGCTGCCTGTGTTTGCTGCCTGTGCTTGCTGTGCTGCCTGTGCTTGCTGTGCTTCCTGTGCTTGCTGCCTGTGCTTGCTGTGCTGCCTGTGCTTGCTGCCTGTGCTTGCAGTGCTGCCTGTGCTTGCTGTGCTGCCTGTGCTTGCTGCCTGTGCTTGCTGTGCTGCCTGTGCTTGCTGCCTGTGCTTGCTGCCTGTGCTTGCTGTGCTGCCTGTGCCTGCAGTGCTGCCTGTGCTTGCTGTGCTGCCTGTACTTGCTGCCTGTGCTTGCTGTGCTGCCTGTGCTTGCTGTGCTGCCTGTGTTTGCCGTGCTGCCTGTGCTTGCTGCCTGTGCTTGCTGTGCTGCCTGTGCTTGCTGCCTGTGCTTGCTGTGCTGCCTGTTCTTGCTGTGCTGCCTGTTAGCGATGCATTTGATTTCGCCCATAACACGCGGTAATTCGACAGTGGCACACGACAGTGCGTTGCTGTGTCACCTGTTTTTGGAGGCGCCGAGAGTCGCGGATCATATGTTTACCTCGGCGGCCGGTGCATTGACCTGCGTCTCAGTAAGAGTAAGCATTGTAAACAAATGCGAGAGTGAATCTCGCAGAAGATCGGAGCAGGCTTTGCCTGTTGGAAAGAGGACGGAGCTTGACCCCTCTGCACTTCCCCCAGAATCGCTAAAACGAACTCGTCGAGCTATTTTTCGGGTTTCTAACATGCCTGTGCTTGCTGTGCTGCCTGTGCTTGCTGTGCTGCCTGTGCTTGCTGCCTGTGCTTGCTGTGCGGCCTGTGCTTGCTGTGCTGCCTATGCTTGCTGAATGTGCTTGCTGTGCTGCCTGTGCTTGCTGCCTGTGTTTGCTGTGCTGCCTGTGCTTGCTGCCTGTGCTTGCTGTGCTGCCTGTGTTTGCTGTGCTGCCTGTGGTTGCTGCCTGTGCTTGCTGTGCTGCGTGTGTTTGCTGTGCTGCCTGTGCTGCCTGTGCTTGCTGCCTGTGCTTGCTGTGCTGCCTGTGCTTGGTGTACTGCCTGTGCTTGCTGTGCTGTCTGTGCTGCCTGTGCTTGCTGCCTGTGCTTGCTGTGCTGCCTGTGTTTGCTGTGCTGCCTGTGCTTGCTGTGCTGCCTGTGCTTGCTGCCTGTGCTTGCTGTGCTGCCTGTGTTTGCTGTGCTGCCTGTGCTTGCTGTGCTGCCTGTGCTGCCTGTGCTTGCTGTGCTGCCTGTGCTTGGTGTGCTGCCTGTGCTTGCTGCCTGTGCTTGCTGTACTGCCTGTGCTTGCTGTGCTGCCTGTGCTTGCTGCCTGTGCTTGCTGTGCTGCCTGTGCTTGCTGCCTGTGCTTGCTGTGCTGCCTGTGCTTGCTGCCTGTGCTTGCTGTGCTGCCTGTGAGCGATGCATTTGATTTCGCCCATAACACGCGGTAATTCGACAGTGGCACACGACAGTGCGTTGCTGTGTCACCTGTTTTTGGAGGCGCCGAGAGTCGCGGATCATATGTTTACCTCGGCGGCCGGTGCATTGACCTGCGTCTCAGTAAGAGTAAGCATTGTAAACAAATGCGAGAGTGAATCTCGCAGAAGATCGGAGCAGGCTTTGCCTGTTGGAAAGAGGACGGAGCTTGACCCCTCTGCACTTCCCCCAGAATCGCTAAAACGAACTCGTCGAGCTATTTTTCGGGTTTCTAACATGCCTGTGCTTGCTGTGCTGCCTGTGCTTGCTGTGCTGCCTGTGCTTGCTGCCTGTGCTTGCTGTGCGGCCTGTGCTTGCTGCCTGTGCTTGCTGTGCTGCCTATGCTTGCTGAATGTGCTTGCTGTGCTGCCTGTGCTTGCTGCCTGTGTTTGCTGTGCTGCCTGTGCTTGCTGCCTGTGCTTGCTGTGCTGCCTGTGTTTGCTGTGCTGCCTGTGGTTGCTGCCTGTGCTTGCTGTGCTGCCTGTGTTTGCTGTGCTGCCTGTGCTGCCTGTGCTTGCTGCCTGTGCTTGCTGTGCTGCCTGTGCTTGGTGTACTGCCTGTGCTTGCTGTGCTGTCTGTGCTGCCTGTGCTTGCTGCCTGTGCTTGCTGTGCTGCCTGTGTTTGCTGTGCTGCCTGTGCTTGCTGTGCTGCCTGTGCTTGCTGCCTGTGCTTGCTGTGCTGCCTGTGTTTGCTGTGCTGCCTGTGCTTGCTGTGCTGCCTGTGCTGCCTGTGCTTGCTGTGCTGCCTGTGCTTGGTGTGCTGCCTGTGCTTGCTGCCTGTGCTTGCTGTACTGCCTGTGCTTGCTGTGCTGCCTGTGCTTGCTGCCTGTGCTTGCTGTGCTGCCTGTGCTTGCTGTGCTGCCTGTGAGCGATGCATTTGATTTCGCCCATAACACGCGGTAATTCGACAGTGGCACACGACAGTGCGTTGCTGTGTCACCTGTTTTTGGAGGCGCCCAGAGTCGCGGATCATATGTTTACCTCGGCGGCCGGTGCATTGACCTGCGTCTCAGTAAGAGTAAGCATTGTAAACAAATGCGAGAGTGAATCTCGCAGAAGATCGGAGCAGGCTTTGCCTGCTGGAAAGAGGACGGAGCTTGACCCCTGTGCACTTCCCCCAGAATCGCTAAAACGAACTCGTCGAGCTATTTTTCGGGTCTCTCACATGCCTGTGCTTGCTGTGCTGCCTGTGCTTGCTGTGCTGCCTGTGCTGCCTGTGCTTGCTGCCTGTGCTTGCTGTGCTGCCTGTGCTTGCTGCCTGTGCTTGCTGTGCTGCCCTTGCTTGCTGTGCTGCCTGTGCTTGCTGTGTTGCCTGTGCTTGCTGCCTGTGCTTGCTGTGCTGCCTGTGCTGCCTGTGCTGCCTGTGCTTGCTGCCTGTGCTTGCGGTACTGCCTGTGCTTGCTGTGCTGCCTGTTAGCGATGCATTTGATTTTGCCCATATCACGCGGTAATTCGACAGTGGCATACGACAGTGCGTTGCTGTGTCACCTGTTTTTGGAGGCGCCGAGAGTCGCGGATCATATGTTTACCTCGGCGGCCGGTGCATTGACCTGCGTCTCAGTAAGAGTAAGCATTGTAAACAAATGCGAGAGTGAATCTCGCCGAAGATCGGAGCAGGCTTTGCCTGTTGGAAAGAGGACGGAGCTTGAACCCTCTGCACTTCCCCCAGAATCGCTAAAACGAACACATCTCGTCGAGCAATTTTGCGGGTTTCTAACATGCCTGTGCTTGCTGCCTGTGCTTGCTGTGCTGCCTGTGCTTGCTGCCTGTGCTTGCTGCCTGTGCTTGCTGTGCTGCCTGTGCTTGCTGCCTGTGCTTGCTGCCTGTGCTTGCTGTGCTGCCTGTGCTTGCTGCCTGTGCTTGCTGCCTGTGCTTGCTGCCTGTGCTTGCTGTGCTGCCTATGCTTGCTGCCTGTGCTTGCTGTGCTGCCTGTGCTTGCTGCCTGTGTTTGCTGTGCTGCCTGTGCTTGCTGTCCTGCCTATGCTGCCTGTGCTGCCTGTGCTTGGTGTGCTGCCTGTGCTGCCTGTGCTGCCTGTGCTTGCTGCCTGTGCTTGCTGTACTGCCTGTGCTTGCTGCCTGAGCTTGCTGTGCTGCCTGTGCTGCCTGTGCTTGCTGCCTGTGCTTGCTGTGCTGCCTGTGCTTGCTGCCTGTGCTTGCTGCCTGTGCATGCTGTGCTGCCTGTGTTTGCTGTGCTGCCTGTGCTGCCTGTGCTTGCTGCCTGTGCTTGCTGCTTGTGCTTGCTGTGCTGCCTGTGCTTGCTCCCTGTGCTCACTGTGCTGCCTGTGCTTGCTGCCTGTGCTTGCTGTGCTGCCTGTGCTTGCTGCCTGTGCTTGCTGTGCTGCCTGTGCTTGCTGTCTGTGCTTGCTGTGCTGCCTGTGCTTGCTGCCTGTGCTTGCTGCCTGTGCTTGCTGCCTGTGCTTGCTGCCTGTGCTTGCTGTGCTGCCTATGCTTGCTGCCTGTGCTTGCTGTGCTGCCTGTGCTTGCTGCCTGTGTTTGCTGTGCTGCCTGTGCTTGCTGTCCTGCCTATGCTGCCTGTGCTGCCTGTGCTGCCTGTGCTGCCTGTGCTTGCTGCCTGTGCTTGCTGCCTGAGCTTGCTGTGCTGCCTGTGCTGCCTGTGCTTGCTGCCTGTGCTTGCTGTGCTGCCTGTGCTTGCTGCCTGTGCTTGCTGCCTGTGCATGCTGTGCTGCCTGTGTTTGCTGTGCTGCCTGTGCTGCCTGTGCTTGCTGCCTGTGCTTGCTGCTTGTGCTTGCTGTGCTGCCTGTGCTTGCTGCCTGTGCTCACTGTGCTGCCTGTGCTTGCTGCCTGTGCTTGCTGTGCTGCCTGTGCTTGCTGCCTGTGCTTGCTGTGCTGCCTGTGCTTGCTGTCTGTGCTTGCTGTGCTGCCTGTGCTTGCTGCCTGTGCTGCCTGTGCTTGCTGTGCTGCCTGTTAGCGATGCATTTGATTTCGCCCATAACACACGGTAATTCGACAGTGGCATACGACAGTGCGTTGCTGTGTCACCTGTTTTTGGAGGCGCCGAGAGTCGCGGATCATATGTTTACCTCGGCGGCCGGTGCATTGACCTGCGTCTCAGTAAGAGTAAGCATTTTAAACAAATGCAAGAGTGAATCTCGCCGAAGATCGGAGCAGGCTTTGCCTGTTGGAAAGAGGACGGACCTTGACCCCTCTGCACTTCCCCCAGAATCGCTAAAACGAACACATGTCCTCGAGCTATTTTGCGGGTTTCTAACATGCCTGTGCTTGCTGTCTGTGCTTGCTGTGCTGCCTGTGTTTGCTGTGCTGCCTGTGCTTGCTGTGCTGCCTGTGCTTGCTGTGCTGCCTGTGTTTGCTGCCTGTGCTGGCTGCCTGTGCTTGCTGTGCTGCCTGTGCTTGCTGCCTGTGCTTGCTGTGCTGCCTGTGTTTGCTGTGCTGCCTGTGCTTGCTGTGCTGCCTGTGCTTGGTGTGCTGCCTGTGCTGCCTGTGCTTGCTGTGCTGCCTGTTAGCGATGCATTTGATTTCGCCCATAACACGCGGTAATTCGACAGTGGCACACTACAGTGCGTTGCTGTGTCACCTGTTTTTGGAGGCGCCGAGAGTCGCGGATCATATGTTTACCTCGGCGGCCGTTGCATTGACCTGCGTCTCAGTAAGTGTAAGCATTGTAAACAAATGCGAGTGTGAATCTGGCCGAAGATCGGAGCAGGCTTTGCCTGTTGGAAAGAGGACGGAGCTTGACCCCTCTGCACTTCCCCCAGAATCGCTAAAACGAACACATCTCGTCGAGCTATTTTGCGGGTTTCTAACATCAGAAGTGGGATATAGTGAATTTTACGCGCCTTAGCTGCAAAGCTAATTCTTGATTCATTTTCGTTGATTTTATTGTGCTGTGGATTGTGTCGTGTTGTGTTTCTTTGTGTGCTTTTGTTGGTTTCCTCGTTTTATTATTTTTTCCCTTTCGTTTTGTTCGGGACGTGATCGGGACACTAAAAAATGGAGAACTCGCGTGCTCCCCCGTCCTTGGAGGACATCATCCGCCAAGTGGTAGCCGAAATTGCAAGAGGCGTAATGCCGGCTACCTCGAAGATTATTAATGCAACGACACCTCCTCTTTTGGATATGGTGCCGCAATTCCGTGGTACCGAACTGAATGACGACGCTAATGCTTGGTGCAACGAAGTGGAACATATCACTCGTGATTCGACCCCGCAACAGCGGTTGGGTGCCGCCACCCATGCGCTTGCGGGTTCTGCTAAAGCATGGTACCAAGAATGGAAAGGGAGACCCCGAACGTGGGACAAATTCAAGGAGGACTTGTGCGCCATTTTCGGTCCGCAGAAGAAACTCCACGAATGCTTGCTACGGGCGCTGACCTATAACAGCGACGACGCGACCACGTACGTGGAATATGCAAGGAAAAAAGTGGGCTATCTCGAGTAGGCGCGTGTAGCATTTCGACCCGATGAATTGGTGGAGCTGACAATAAGCACAATCACAGATCAGAACGTGCGACAGGCCATGCTGTCCGCGAATTACGCGACGCCATCGGCGCTGATCACGGGCACGACCAATTTCGTAAAAGAAACGAAACCAAGGGAAAGATTTGCACGCGATGGCGGAGAACGCGCTCCGAACCGACAAGACGGCAGATGCTACCAATGCAATAAGCTGGGACATTAACGGGTGAATTGCCCGAAAAGGAGAAAATTATTACCGCAACGGGAAACTCCCAGCGTAACTAACTGCAATTTTTGCAAAAAGAGGGGCCATACCGAATCGCAATGTTGGGCGAAGCAGCGAACAGCCCAAAACCATCAAGGTTCGAAGAAACCCGATGCCAACGTGTGCTACTCAGTAGAACACAAACTGACACCAATACTATTGAGACAGATGATCGTACGACGCTGTTTGATCGACAATGGCGCAACATGTTCCCTCGTGAGAGAAAGTGTTGCCGACCGAGCAAACTGCAAAGTAAACGCGTACACGACGACAATACAAGGACTGTGTGAGTCTAGCACGACGACCGTCGGATGCACATCAGCAATAATTCAGACGTAGGATGTGTCCACTGAGTTGGATTTGTTTGTTGTCCCGGATACTGCAATACCGTACGAGGTCATCATCGGGAAGAATGTCCTGGTGCACGCCGATCTACGCATTGTGACGGAACCTGATGGGACGACGAGGCTTCAACGGTGCGGACTTGTCACGGCAAAAAGGAACGAGGCTACAACGAAGGCACCGTGCTTCACACTCGACGTTGCGAACGATTCTCTTAGAGATCTTTTAAGAAAATTCGAGCGAATGTTGACCACTGGCAATCACGTGCGGTCCGTAAGTACGGCGGAACTCAAAATAATTACTCAGGAGATCAAGGTAATAAATTACCACCCTTACCGTCTGTCACTTTCGGAAGGGGAGAAATTAAGGGGGATCATAGATGACCTCATAAGTAACGGCATAATACGCGAAAGCAACTCGCCGTTTGCAAGCCCCGTTATCTTAGTGAAAAAGAAAAATGGAGAGGACCGTCTGTGCGTGGATTTCGGGGCGTTAAATAGAATTACGGTTCAAGACAGATACCCTTTACCACTAATCGACGATCAATTGGATCGTTTGGGAAAGGGTAGGGTATTTACTACGATAGACATGGCCGCGGGATTTCACCAAATACCCATTGCCGCCGATTCAATTTGTAAAACTGCCTTTGTTACCCCCGACGGGCATTATGAGTATATCCGTATGCCCTTCGGCCTTTGTAATGCGCCCGCTGTCTTTCAGAGAGCCATTAACGCGGCTCTAGGCAACCTAAGAAATAGCATCGCATTAGTCTATATGGACGATATTTTGATCCCATCGCAAACGGTCGAGGAAGGGCTACAGAGTTTAGACCGCGTGTTGGAGGTATTGGACAAGGCAGGATTCACGTTAAACATCGCAAAATGTACATTTTTTGAAACCTCGATCAATCACCTGGGGCGAGAGATATCATCCGAAGGCATAAAGCCAGGCAAAGAAAAAGTTAAAGCCCTAGTAGAATCACCAGTTCCGAACAATGTGAAGCAGATAAGACAATTTATTGGCCTAGCGAGTTATTTCCGGAAGTTTGTAGCTGAATTCGCGGTGCGAACGGCGTGCTTGACCAAATTAACAAAACATAATGAGCCGTGGGTATGGGGTAAAGAACGGAAAGAAGCGCGATCGTACATCATAGACAAACTGAGTACACACCCTTTGCTCGTAATATTCGACCCAACGCGAGATACGGAGCTCCACACCGACGCTAGTTCCTTTGGATATGGTGCAATCCTCTTCCAAAGAGTGGAAAAGGAACTACGCGTGGTCGCATATTTTAGTCGTCGTACCAGCCCAGAGGAATCGCGCTATCATTCGTATGAACTAGAGACACTCGCGATTGTGAACGCACTGAAATACTTCCGCGTATATCTGCTTGGTATGCAGTTTAAAATTGTCACCGACTGTAATGCCATTAAGGCTACGCAAAACAAAAAAGATTTATTACCACGCGTAGCTCGTTGGTGGATATTTCTACAAGACTTTTCCTTTGATCTTGAATATAGGAAAGGCAAATACGTAGAGCACGTGGATTATTTAAGTAGAAATCCGTGTAAAAACTATCGCGTAAACGTAATTTGTGAGGGCTCCTGGCTAGAAATCGCGCAGAAAAATGATGAAGAAACGCAAAACATGATCGAGCGGGTAAAGTCGAACGAAACTGTTATTACGGATTTCGAGCTAAGAGACGGTATACTGTGTCGAAAAACACTCCGGGACACAGGCCGAGTGATCTACCGAAGTTTTGTCCCGAGGGGAAGCCGCCTTGGTTTGTTGCGTCTGTACCATGACGAAAACTGTCATGCAGGCTTTGAAAAAACATACGACCGCATCGCGAAAAAATACTGGTTCCTAAAAATGCTAAGATTTGTCCGTAAGTACATCGATCACTGCATTACTTGCGTAGTATGCAAACGACAGACCGGACCGAAACAAGGGAAATTGCACCCAATTGAAAAGAAGCCTTTCCCCTTCGACACGATACACTGTGACTGTGTCGGTCCATTTGAAAAAACGAAAGATGGATATGAACACCGCCGTATAGTTAGCAGACAACTATCACCGATTTCGCTTATTTTGGTCCCAATCGTTTACGATAGTTTACGCAAGTTTACGCAATCGATTTCAGAGTTTACGAAATCGTAGTTTGCCCGTAATTAACAATTTCGAGAATGGGGTAATGTAGGTCTTGCAAGCGCCGCCAGTGGCCGAAAGCAGAAGCTGACCAGATGCGGAACCTGGCGAAATATCTTTTACGTATCTCGTGTGCAACGGTCTCAATCGTTTACGAATAGTTTTCGCAAGCTGCTGTATCAATTTCGGAGTTTACGAAATCGTATTTTGGCCGTAATTAACATTTTCGGGAATGGGGTAATGTAGATCATGCGAGCGCCTCCAGTGGCCGAAAGCAGAAGCTGACCAGATGCGGAACTTGGCAAAATAATTTTGACGTATCTCGTGTGTAACGGTCTCAATCGTTTACGAATAGTTTTCGCAAGCTGCTGTATCGATTTCGGAGTTTACGAAATCGTAGTTTGCCTGTAATTAACAATTTTATAATCGGCTCTCGTGCATCGTTGATTTGCTCGCAAGCGCCGACGTTTCCCGAAGGGAGAAGCTGACCAGATACAGAAAGTGGCGAAATAACTTTGACGTATCTCGTGTGTAATGGTCTCAGTCGTTTACGAATAGTTTACGCAAGCTGCTGTATCGAGTTTACGAAATCATAATTTGCCCGTAATTAACATTTTCAGAATCGGCTATCGTGCAGTGTTGATTTGCTCGCAAGCGCCTCCGTTGGCCGAAGGGAGAAGCTGATCAGATGTATACCCTGACCAAGTAGTTTTGACTTTTGACGTATCTCACGTCTTCCATCGACAAGTAGTACAAGAAAAATATTGTATCGTGGAATTGAGCAATGGGTTGCAAGTCATTCCAACCTGTTGGTTAAATGCTAACAAAAGTGTAAGCAAATGGCCAGGCCACGTCAAGTCGCTGAACAAATTAGAGAAATTAATAATTTCCGAGGCTTTATCTCAAACCTCGTGAGAGGATTATGCAGTTATTAGCGTTGCTTTGGGTCGACAGGTATGTATAGTGGATATTATTAATAATGTGTGTATGTGTTTATATATAATATAGATGTCTATATTTTTTATACCTAGAAGACCTGTTGATGTCATAATAATAAACAAATTAAACTTTGTAGATGATTGAGTATGGGCCCAAGAAAAATTAAATGAGGCACAGGACACATCTGATGTTTTCTATTCGGATGAGCTCTTGGAATATGAGTCAGCTGCGGCCTTAAAAAACAGAAGGAGGGCTACGGTCAAAAGGGTCATATCCTCGGAAGAAGAGAGTATGGAGTCCATATCTAAAAACCCAAGAAAAAATCAACATATGACGACACATTCACAGACGAGCGGAGAGTACATTAACCAATCTACTAATAACACCTGTAATGCTTGAACCCTTATTCGATTCATCAACACCTGGCGGTTTGACGTTCATTGCATATGATGAGAATGAACCCCCTACCACTGTTTACATAGCCATGGAGATAAGCTTCATATTATCGGAGTGTATTCATAATAATCATGATTATTGCAAATGTTTCTCATCTTTTTCTAATGTCCCTTAGCTACTGAAACTATTGCAGCTCAAGGCAGTGCCTGTGGAGACTGGGAGCATCATCCATACACCTTAGAAATTGGTAAATAAAACAAATAAACCATTCATATCAATGCTTCTACCTTCTGTTTTCCATATTTTAGGATTTCAAAATATGTTTACAAAATGCTGTCTACGATATCTTTACAAATAAAGGATCTGCACACAAAAGTCGATTTTTTATTGGAGCCCAAAAATTAAAATGCCGAAATTGATGAGGACGAAACATCCGAAAATGAATTGCAGCGGGTTCCCATAGTGCAAAGTATGGATGATTTGGCCTCGTTTGAGCCCAAACTTGAACAGACTGAATTTTAGAAAAAATTGGTAATTATTTTTTAATCACATGTGCTTCTAAAGTACCATTATTGTTCTACAACGTAAAAAGTAATATCTTTCGTGGAATAAAATATAATAATGACCATCCAATACATTTCCTCCCAACAGCTGAGGTTTCCTGAACATGTAGTTGTCAGCATCAAAAGTATTGAAGTCACGTCACTGCTCATTTGAGTATAATGCCTATTCAGATGAATGTACTATTACAGTTTCTATGGGCGTGGGCGTGGGCATGGGCATGGGTAAAGGTAAAGGATATATAAGGATAGGTTTGGTGCATGTCCGCGAGAGAATCATTATTTTATGTTTTTGCGTTAATTCCACAATACTCTTTCTCGCCTATGAAGGAATCAATATATCGTGTTTTTTTGTGTTGAATTCACATCTCTTTCTCGCTATAACTATCAATTTTATTGGTTCATATTGATCTGCAATACTCTTTTGCTTTCACAATATTTCTATTATAACTTATATTAATTAGTTGCTGTTTTGATCTGCCTTTTATGTACACATGATAACATCATGAAATTTTTCAGATTCGACGACTTAAATATTGTTGGCCCAGGTAAGCTGACTATGTGCGTAGCAGCTGTAATATCCCGAGTACTTGCAGACGGAATCGCAGTAAATTTCATTTGGCAGGGCCGCTTGCAGAAGCAAAGCTTTCAAAAATTGCGGACTGCGAACTTATTCCAAAGTATTTTCCTACAGATATACATTATTAATAATCTTTTAATAATTACTAATATTCTTTTATTATTTTATAGTAGTCTGTATGCCCGTTGGCAATAATAAGTTGAAAAAGGCGGAAGTAAATGACGTCATTGGCAAGTGGTTCACTCAAGCAAAAACGAGAATTGAGCAAAAAATGAAATCTTAATAAATAGAATTGAGACTAGGTTAAGATTTTGTTATATTTACTATTATATTTAGTGTAGTTTTTATAATTACTGTTATATTTAATGTAAATATTTTATATGTACTTTTATATTTAGTGTAATTTAATATTTCATTAATAAAAATAATATATTGTAAAACAAATTTTCTGGAATTATTCATAATGTAAAACAGAATCGTATGTAGGATATAATATTGAATGAATATTCTTAGGACCTTGATGCAATATTCTGTGTCATCTTCCTGCAATATTCCCGCAAATTTCGAGGGGGCTGACATAGGAATATTGCAGCAATATTCCTACAATACTCCGACAATGTGACCTGCAAGGGTCAGCATTGCAAAGTAATATTTGTGCTACATGCCAACAAAATTCCTTGCTGTCGTGAAATTTACAATTTCAAAATCGGCTATCATACAGCTTCTCCCTTTTATGTTATCGCGATCGAGTTTTTGCTCGATCCGTGGCTGCCGGAAGGAGGCTGGGAAGAGCCTCTTGAAAAGTGTGGGCGAGAAGTTCTATGACACTATTTGATGCCCAACCTGTTCTTGTTCTTTATTTTTACCTTCTACACTTTGTTTCTGATAAGCGCGTAATATATGCAATGTGGCCGACGCGCGTATGAGTTTGAAATTCTCAAAAGAAGAATAGTACACTATGTACAAAAGTTTCTGTCTATATCGAGAGACACGTGCTTTCGGTTTCGATGGCGGAACAAGAAGACCGCCGCGCCTGGGAAGGGGAAACCGCTCAGCCGTCTTCCCAGGCTCGTCTGTGTACGACAAGGTGGTGTGTGCGCCAATCAGACGCCTAATACGGCTGGTGTACACACACACATTAACGGTGCTCCCTGACTGTGAGCGCGGGAACGCGGTGTCTTCCGGGCGCCATGCAGTCTGCCGCATGGCGCTAACCCGCGTACCAACGGCAGTGCGTCACGTCACGCTCACGCGCTTAATGGAACGGGCGCGCAATTTAACCTCTGAGGTGTACAAGTCCCAATCCTCAACACTCTATGTCCGAAGAGCGATTCTCGCCTCGGCCAACGGCGGCGCTTGCGAGCTGCACGTTAGCCGATCCTGAAATTGTTAATAACGAGCAAAATACAATTTCGTAAACTCCGAAATCGATACAGCAGATTGCGAAAACTATTCGTAAACGATTGAGACCGTTACACACGAGATACATCAAAACTATTTCGCCAGAGTTTGCATCTGGTCAGCTTCGCTCCCCGGCCACGGTGGCGCTGCGCGGTAGCAGACGATAATTACTAGATATTAAAATTGTTAATTACGGGCAAACTACGATTTCGTAAACTCTGAAATCGATTGCGTAAACTTGCGTAAACTATTCGTAAACGATTGAGACCAAAATAGCCGAAAACTATGATAGTCGTCTGCTAACTATACACCCACCTAAAAATTGTTAATTACGGGCAAACTACGATTTCGTAAACTCTGAAATCGATTGCGTAAACTTGCGTAAACTATTCGTAAACGATTGAGACGAAAATAGCCGAAATCTATGATAGTTGTCTGCTAACTATACGGCGATCGCAGGCTCCCTTATAGAGAAATTAAAGACAAACAAGCCCATACTCCTATCGCTGTCGGTACAATAGGTATTTGCACGGATGCATGTGGGTAAACGATGACGGGATCTCGATAAGTACACAAAGGTTATTTAAAAACAGCTGAGGTACACGGAGGGTCACGGTCGCAGCAATAACTCAGATTAGGAAACACTTTGATTGGAGCTTCGAACAGGCCCCCTCCTTTCGTTCACTCCGCAGTTGCGTCGGTTGATTGGTTCGTGGGCTGTGCCCATTTGACTTTCTTTACTTCCTCCTTGCCTTGTTACGGGTGGTGTGCCCGTTTTTCCATCTAACGCCGTATCTCGTGTCCGCCGCTTCGCCTGCCGTTGTTTCTAGGGCCGTGCCGGCTTCCACGTCGGTGGCTTCGGCGACGTCGCTGAGCCCTGCGGGTCCCGACTTGGAGTCGGTCCGGGGAGTGAGCCGGAGTTCTGGGCGAACGCCTCACCACATGCCCATGGTGTTGCTCTAGTAGAGGTTTATCGGGGCGACCGTAACACCCCCCCCCCCCCTTGGGGTGGTCCAATGTCCGCATTGGATGTTCTTGGCGGCAAGTCCAGGTCGCCCAGGAGGTTGTTAAAAAGATCCTCATCGAAAGTGTTCAAGAATTCCTGGTCCCATTCCGGTTCTTCTTCTCCGTGTCGTCCTTCCTCCGATTGTATCGGGACCGGTGGCAGGGTTGGTGCCTCCAGATTTGGGCGGTAAATGTAGTGTGGCCCGTAGTAGGTTGGCGGGGGTGGTCGGCTGTCCCTAGTATGCTGCGTCGTTCTCATGTTTGTTTCCATGGGTGGAACAAGCCCGATTACGGGGAGTTGCACATACAACGGTAGGAAACATACCGGGAAATGCGGGGCGTTCGGCGCCAGTCCTTCTTCCGAAACTCCTTCCATTACTGCACTTTTCAATATGGGTTTTTACTGTTTGTCACCTTCTGATATCACTTTTTACACTGACAAGTACAAGGACGTCCGGTCTTTTATAAGTTCGGTTCAGCCCTGCGAAAAAGCTTGAGTGACAGTTGCAAGTCCTTCATTCTGCTTGAATCTAAACATTTCTGACCTTGCTGATTAAATGATGTCTTCATCACTGGAGACTTCCTACCCCCTTTTCTCACGCCAGGGCCCGGTCTCCAAACTCCTTGTCGTACATCTTATCGGTGTTTAGTGCTAAGATGGTTTCATATAACATTTCCGTTTCGATCCCTGCTTGATTATATCGGTCGGCATACCATAAGTATAGTGCTGTGCATTTGTAGCATTCCGATGCTGGGCGGGAGACAAATATTGGTGTACCGCATGTCCTACATTTCAAGGGTTTGGCGTAGGTGCCTACCAATGCGTGTATAAATGCCGGCAGATATGCCGACTCTCCATTTTCGTTTTGCAGGTATCCTGTACACGCCGGGCAAAATAAATTGTGGGGGTCTCGTGTCGTCGGGTTTGTTTTTGAGCATCCCCCTTTGAGACATTGTGCCTTTTCGAGGTTTGCCATTGTTCTGGCAATGTCCCCTGAGCTGGTATATTTCATCTGTAATCACATGCGTATTCGCACCTATAGTTCTATATATTTATGTATTAGCTTTGTGTAGTTATTCGCAGTGTATATTCTGCGATTTTATCGTAAAGCGTGTTTCCTGTGATATCTTGGGGTAAGCACTCGTGAATCCCGATGTGGTGGTAGGGGTGTCTACGTTTTCCGGTGGGACGAGGCTGGTGTTCGCCTCCTCAGCCTGTGGGACCGTGTTTTGGCGTCTGGACCCGTCACCATTCGGTGTGCGGTTCCTAAGATGTATCAGGACGTTAGTCACTGAGTCCCATACAGCGCCTATCGGATGTATGCCCCACCCGTAGACGTTATGTAATGCGTAACCATGTAGTGCAGTGTCGATCGCAAATTTTACTGTTTTGATGGCGATCCATATTCCGAATAATCCTGCACTGAAGGTACCGAAACACGTAAACCATTGCCATATTCTGGACCAGGTGGAGGAAGCTATTTCCTCGAAGGTTTTTTCATCAAACATATATATCAGAGATATGCCTTGCATATTTACCTTTTGTCCAGACATTCCTCTAGCTATGGTATTTAGTACGGCAGGTCTTTCGGCTGGAAACATTATATGATTCCTTAGCTGTTCGAGATCTTGCGTGGAGTAAATCCCTGATGTTGCTAGTTCGGCGGGATTCGTATAGATCCATGATTGCATTACCGCTGGCTGTAATTCGTTGGGTGCCACTGCCGAGGTAGCTGAGGGCGTTATTTTGTACCATACGCCATCCAAATAATACATTAATGGAATATAGGGGTTGCAGTCAACCTGGGTTCCCGTATTCAGTAGAATATGGCTTTTAGGAGCTGTTACGTCCGGGCGTCGCGATAAGTCGATCTAAAGATTGTCAAAGATGGAACTGTGTGTGTTCGAGCGGTCGACCGTTCCGCCCGGGAGCAACGCGTGAATACTTAAAACTAAAGGATATAAACCGAAAAGATGATTATATGTTTATATCGATGACCGAATAGAATAATGACGCGAAGACGAAATCAATCTACTCGATCTGCAGGACTTATAGGATTCTCTCTCTTATCAACCTTGTAACCGTTATTTTCTCCGGGCGGTGAGTGCCGAAGAAAATTTATCACTGCGCGTCTCGGGGTAGACGGCGTGTGATTTCTGCAAAAATCAGCTGCGAGACTTTATCGGGTTGACGGAATTGTCTTATGTTAAGAGCGTTTCCCTGAGGGTCGCCCCGTATCTCGCAACGATCAGAGAAGCAGCGGTTACACAAAACTGCTCCTCTGTTGAGACACCGATGGTGTCGGCGGATTCGACCGCTGGGCGAGAAGAGACGTAGACGGAGTAAATGTGCAAATAATGAATATATTGTACGTAGAAAATATGTACATAAAAGTGGTCGTGGTTACGGTAGTGGTAACTATATATATAATACGCTGCCAGGATAGGAATAAACATACGCCTGTTATCAATACGAACACAAATTGCAATTCAATGGATTTCTAGACCCAGGAACGCGCCGGCGAAGACAACCGTCGTCAGGCGGGGGACACCGAAGTGCATGGGCCGGGCATCAGACTGGTCTGCCGGAAGCTATCCTTAGTCTTATTTTACTTTAATGTTCGGACTCAGGCGTTTCTACTAAACTAATGAAGCTATGGCAAAATATGTGACATGCGTTTTACAGGAACTCTGCCGTTATGAGATCGACTTACGGCGGGAGGCCCGTAGGCTGGCCGGGCGATGGGTCTATCGCACAGCAGATATCCTGTATTATTTTATTTATGCAAAATAGCCTGCAAGGGAGGCTAGGAGCATCCGTTGGGGGGCAATTGCCAGCCGCAGGATACGTCCGCCTGCTTACAGGGATTGTCAGAGTGTTTCTCTGATACCTATTCTACCTTTCTTTAATTCTCCTTTTTTATATTCGTCTTTTATAATATGTGGTACTATCCTGGCAGTGAACGCGACGCTCTTACTACACTGCGGGTACACTTAGTATTACGGATCTGTGCGCGAGTAGGAACGAACGCGGGAATATACGTATTTGGCGGTGCTTCTATTTGACGTTCGTCTTATCACGTGCTTCCAGTGGCAAGGCAGTTTGCTGTGGCAGTGACTGTGCAGACTTCCGCGACGTGTGCGAGAATTTATAGAAGGAGAGCGCGAGACTGTAGATTCCTTCTTTGCGTGTGTTGTGTTCACTAACTCGTCTTATCACTTCTGTCCGTTTGGTATGGTGTCCGGCGGTACGGCGTAATGCGTTTAATGATGGTAAGGGCGACAGCAAGAGTGCGTGCTCCTTACAGTGGGCGACATCCGAAGCGTGCTCCACAATTTGGCTCAGGATACGAACGCTTGGTCGTGCCGCCGCGCCGCAGATATACTTAGGTTCGCATAAAAGCTATTTTGAGAAAGGAAGGCATCTAGCGTTCACCGTCGGTAACTACGATCGGCCCTTAGGTGTGTTTGTTTACCTTTAACACGCGCCAGGCACACGCACACACGTTTGCCTCAGACGCGATGTGTAGCGCGTATGCCAAGGCGCGTGACTTAATGGGCGCATGTAACGCGTGAAAATTGAACGGTTACATAGCCCCCCCCATCAAGACGCGAGAACGGTGTTCGTCACCTCCTTGTTCGAGAGTCAAATAAAAAACTGAATTATGCGAACCTAGTTGTTTTTTAATTGTCACTAAGCTACCCGTTTTATATTACAAAAATAAAATTTTATGGTACAGAAAAGAAGCAGGATCTGTAAAACGAATTACCCTCGTGTCTCTATTTTAACTAAACTTAAATGACTCTATGTTTGAGGGTAATGTCCTCACATCCTCCCCCTTTCTGTTCCTTGTCCGCGTTCAGGCTTCTAATCTATCGACGGCCGGGTAGCAGTTTTGTCGCGACGCATTTCGGTGGTGGGCTAGATGGCCGTGTGTCAGGAAGTGACACGAGCTTCTCTATGCTTTTGCTGTTCATCCTTGAGCAGCTCTAAACTGCATGCGATGATGATCTGCAAAGCACCCTTGGCTGAATGGGTGCCTTCTCGGGCGATCTGCTTTGATGCGGTTGCCTGCGTTGGTGGGCTGCTCACGGTCGTCGACGTCCTTGGTCGTCAGCAGGCGTCCTTCGGTTTGGACGGCAGGACACCCTAGGCTGAATAGGTGCCCTCTTTGAGAGCTGCTTCCTAGACCTTCTCGGTCGGGTCGTGTAGGCGCCTCCCCTCGTTCGTAGCGGGGTGGTACGCCTAGGTGAGGCCGGCGAATCGTGCCAATAAGATATTTTGGCAATTCGCCGATCGGCGGCATCCGATGCAGGGTTGGTCTTAACGAGCACAATTTCTCCTGCATCGAGTTCGGTGGATGTTGGTTTTCCCACCTCTTCGGCAGCTTCGGGCATCTCATACTCATTTTTCTGGTGTTCATTGAGGCGTGAGGCGCGATGACTCAAACAAATGGATTTGTTGTTCGCTGGTACGTCCATCTCTTGTTCTTTGGGCGTCAGAGTCAGAGTTGTTTCTGGTTTCTCCTTTCGTTTGTCCGTGCCTTCGCTTGTCCGTAGGATGTCCGTTACTTTAGTGTGTATATCTACGTCCGGTGTTCTTAGATGACTGCTACACACTTCTGCCGGCAAGTCTGTGTCGATCTTTTTATGTGTGCTTCCATCCGCTGTTTCGATGGAATTACTACACATTTTCGGGGTTAATTCCGTCTTGATTTCTTCGGGAATTAACGTCGTCGTTGTTTTCTGTTCATTCACGCAGATTTCGATGGAATTATCCGCGAGATTCACCGTTGCCTGTAGTCTGTTCAGTATGTCCACTCCAATAATTACGGGACAGATGAGTCCTGGTATCACCGCTAGTGCTGCTTCCCACTTTACACCACAGGTCCTGAGCGTGGCCCATACTTGCGTCTTGAGACGCGTGGATTTGTTTCCTGTCGCGCCTCTGACGAAGGTGTTTGATACTGGCAGCGAGGGGCACTTTTTAAGCGTGTGGGAGTGCTCATCATACCAATGTTGCGACATTGCCGATATGCAACTGCCCGTGTCCACTAACGCTAGGACGGGAATCCCTTCGATCATGAGACTCAACTGTGGGCATGGATGTAGTCGCCCATTGTTGGGTTCGTGTTGCTCTTCTTCTTGGAGTTCCTCGCGGATATCACTGAATACAGTGTTAATAACGATACCATTCTTGTCGTCCCCGTTCTGGAACTGTGAGGAGGGCCGTGGCAGCTGAGCCGGGGTACTCGTTTGCTGCTCTTTCACGGAACTCCCTACTCGTTTTCCGCCGTGCTCGGCTCAGGATTTTCCTCCGGGTACGGCTGCTCCTCGTCTTCCACCGACGTGCGTTCCGCTTCTTGTCGATGCCGATGTTGCATTTTCTGGGGTGGGGAGGAACGTTTGTCTCCTTAAAGCATGTCCCTCCATTTCCTGGATCTCGTGTACGCTTTGGTTTGTTTCCAGGAGCTGGTCGATCGCCCGTTGTACCATGCCCTCGTGTTTTTCGTGTTCTTGGTGGAGGGAGTCGAGACGAGTGGTAAATGCTCGGATGAGTTCTCTCATTTCGAGCTTGTGATTAAGGATTTTCCGGCTAAGTTCGTTCCGGACTTCTTCCACGCGTAGTTCGACTTGGCGTTCGTACCAGACCTCCAAATTATCTACCCGGGCCCTCAGGTACTCGAGTTCGGTGCGCGTTCTCGACGTACCTCCGGTGTAGTCCTGGAAACTATCCGCTGTGATATCTGCCGTTCCTTGTTCTCTTATGTCTTCCCTCGTTGTAGGGAGATTTCTTGCCACGTCGTCGATGACTTTCCTGGCTGAGTCGAAAGTTTCGACCCGGACGGTTTCTGGCGTGGTCGCTCGCACTTCTGGTTCATCGCGGTTCGTTATCGCTGGCTCATTATGTGCGGCGGACTCCCTTCCTTCTTCCGTTTCCAGTTCGGGTATATCCGTATAAGTGATCGCGGGAATCCGTGAAGTCGATGGTTGTTGTGACTGACTTCTTGTTTGCACTTTCTTACCGCGACTCATTTTGATAACTTCGCTTTATTTCGTCTGATATCGGTCGTACTACCTTGCCACTTTATATTATTCTTCGCGACTAACTTATTCGCGTGCCTTCCGAGTCTCTCTCGCCCCACGTTGGGCGCCAAAATGTAACCGTTATTTTCTCCGGGCGGTGAGTGCCGAAGAAAATTTATCACTGCGCGTCTCGGGGTAGACGGCGTGTGATTTCTGCAAAAATCAGCTGCGAGACTTTATCGGGTTGACGGAATTGTCTTATGTTAAGAGCGTTTCCCTGAGGGTCGCCCCGTATCTCGCAACGATCAGAGAAGCAGCGGTTACACAAAACTGCTCCTCTGTTGAGACACCGATGGTGTCGGCGGATTCGACCGCTGGGCGAGAAGAGACGTAGACGGAGTAAATGTGCAAATAATGAATATATTGTACGTAGAAAATATGTACATAAAAGTGGTCGTGGTTACGGTAGTGGTAACTATATATATAATACGCTGCCAGGATAGGAATAAACATACGCCTGTTATCAATACGAACACAAATTGCAATTCAATGGATTTCTAGACCCAGGAACGCGCCGGCGAAGACAACCGTCGTCAGGCGGGGGACACCGAAGTGCATGGGCCGGGCATCAGACTGGTCTGCCGGAAGCTATCCTTAGTCTTATTTTACTTTAATGTTCGGACTCAGGCGTTTCTACTAAACTAATGAAGCTATGGCAAAATATGTGACATGCGTTTTACAGGAACTCTGCCGTTATGAGATCGACTTACGGCGGGAGGCCCGTAGGCTGGCCGGGCGATGGGTCTATCGCACAGCAGATATCCTGTATTATTTTATTTATGCAAAATAGCCTGCAAGGGAGGCTAGGAGCATCCGTTGGGGGGCAATTGCCAGCCGCAGGATACGTCCGCCTGCTTACAGGGATTGTCAGAGTGTTTCTCTGATACCTATTCTACCTTTCTTTAATTCTCCTTTTTTATATTCGTCTTTTATAATATGTGGTACTATCCTGGCAGTGAACGCGACGCTCTTACTACACTGCGGGTACACTTAGTATTACGGATCTGTGCGCGAGTAGGAACGAACGCGGGAATATACGTATTTGGCGGTGCTTCTATTTGACGTTCGTCTTATCACGTGCTTCTAGTGGCAAGGCAGTTTGCTGTGGCAGTGACTGTGCAGACTTCCGCGACGTGTGCGAGAATTTATAGAAGGAGAGCGCGAGACTGTAGATTCCTTCTTTGCGTGTGTTGTGTTCACTAACTCGTCTTATCACTTCTGTCCGTTTGGTATGGTGTCCGGCGGTACGGCGTAATGCGTTTAATGATGGTAAGGGCGACAGCAAGAGTGCGTGCTCCTTACAGTGGGCGACAGCCGAAGCGTGCTCCACAATTTGGCTCAGGATACGAACGCTTGGTCGTGCCGCCGCGCCGCAGATATACTTAGGTTCGCATAAAAGCTATTTTGAGAAAGGAAGGCATCTAGCGTTCACCGTCGGTAACTACGATCGGCCCTTAGGTGTGTTTGTTTACCTTTAACACGCGCCAGGCACACGCACACACGTTTGCCTCAGACGCGATGTGTAGCGCGTATGCCAAGGCGCGTGACTTAATGGGCGCATGTAACGCGTGAAAATTGAACGGTTACAACCTGTACAGGTTGCTGAGTTGTTACGTGTTGTATTCCAGTAGAGATAATGTTAGTTATAGCGCATGCAAAGAAAATAAAAGCATAAATCGGATATAGTGTGAAAAAGCAAAGTGTATATTCTTTGATGACAGTTCAGGTGCAGATACAAAGGTGATTTGATTTGAAAGCAGACTTCTGACACCAATTCCACGGTTAGAAGTGGGTATAAAGAAACAGAAATATAGAATCAAATACATATATACACAGAAAGAAGGAGTATCACACTGCTAACATCAATTCCAAGTTTCTAACAATGGGTACAATGTTCGGTCTTGAATCGGAGTATTGGTATAATAAGAAACAGAAAGCCTAACTATTACGCAATGTTCGGTAGTACAATTCGCCGGTATGCAACGCGTGGTATAATCGTGGTTTGAACGAAGTAGCTCGTTTTACGCGTGATATGCGTCATATAATTGATACAGAGTATTCTCGTAGAATAAAACAGTTTTCGATCGCCCAGCGCTCAGAGCACACGGCACGAGATCGCCTCTACAACTATTGCCCTAGGTTTCCCGTAATACATGTACTGGGGGCAAGAGTCGGGCCAGAAATCATGATCTAGCTGGTTAATTGGAATATTCTTACCGTGCTGCTGGAAACGCTCAGACAATCTTTGACCTCTCTCTCTCTCTCTCTCTCTCTCTCTCACGCTCGCTCGATGGTATGTCGCTCGCTGTGTTACTCTCTCTCTCTCGCTCTCGCTCTTAGTTCGGTTGTATGTCGGTGGAAATTTGTATGCGCTATTACGATGAGCACCTTCGAATCGTAAAAAGGTATTAATATACGCTCGCTCGATGGTATGTCGCTCGCTGTGTTACTCTTTCTCTCTCGCTCTCGCTCTTAGTTCGGTTGTATGTCGGTGGAAATTCGTATGCGCTATTACGATGAGTACCTTCGAATCGTAAAAAGGTATTAATATACGATTAGGCTTGAGATGGCCTAAGCTCTCGTGTTATCGGAGCTGTAGATGTTACTCGCGAAGAGACTCCTCAGACCGGTCTAGATGTTTAAATCAGTCTAAATACAATACCAATTCCTCACCGAGAGAAGACTTGTGCGGAAGTGTTACTTAGGATAATAATATAATGTTCTTTATAAATGAAACTTATATGCTAACGGGCTCGGCGCAATTCGCCGACCACGTGCTGGAAATAACGCGGATCGCACTATTCGCACTCTAGATTAGAATTCGAAACCAAAAAGAAAAACAAGAGAAATATGAGTCCTTGCTCTTATTAATAGCTAGATTTTAACACTACGATTTAACGAGGATCAATGAGTCTCTGATTAAACTGTAAGAATTTGCACAGATTAACTCACAAAGAATAAACTAAGATATCCTCGGACAGAGGACTACGCACCTCGCGACTATACAGCCAACTGCGACGATGATCGCGTCTCGAGGTGGTGCCTAGGCTGGCTCAGAGGAAGTTTTAAGGCTCCTCTCACAGAATCGGCCACATAGCGGTCGACGATATATACAAACATTCGGCTGGCTATGTACAGTGAGACGCTGGTTTTGTTCGTTAGTCTCTTTCTCTAATTAACAGATTTTATTATGAGTGCAAGTCGATCTCGGCACGTAGGAACTTAGTAACTCTCAAGCGCACGCTTCGGTGGAATTAATGATAACGAAAAATAGTCTTGCTCCGCAGCGATGCCTAACAGTGGCGCAATTAGTAAATGAAAAGAGAGAGAAAAGAATAAACTATATTCTTAAGCGGAAACTCGTCGCTAACCTTAAGTCTATACACTCACACTTGCATACCGCGTACACGCATTCGTTCCTTATGCTACATATATATATATTGTCATGAGTCGGTATATTGGGTGGGGACGACGGTGATTCCAAGGCGAGGAATATTCTACTTGAAGTTACCGCTCGACGGTACCACGCATGCGCTAGGCATACGCCGTAATATACAAGTATAGGCGCATACGAAGCCCGGAGTAGAAGGAAAATGACATGATTTTAACTCTAATACTCTAACGGTACGCCGGCTGCGATAGGCATACGCCGTAATATACAAGTATAGGCGCAACCGGAGATCGCAGTAGCAAGGACAAGGAAAATACTAGGCAAATAAGTTAAAAGTTACGCTGGGACGTAACAGAGCCATGAACAGAGACATGTTCCCTTTATATACTGGAAGTTGTAGATAACACTCGGTAGTTTCTCGTCTTTTCACCATTGTAGGCACGCATTTCACTACATGGATCACCTCTCCTGATACCAGTGCCATATGGCCAGGGCCCTTCATAATATGAAGTGCGAAATCCTCTGACATTACTTTAGCTATAGTCAATGCGTTTTCCAGCATCTGTTTTGCCAAATTACATTGTTGCATAAGTACATCTGTATACAGGGCTTTCATTTGACCTCCCATATGTTTTTCTAAATAGACAAATTTACTGTTTACATATGTGAAGATGTCCAAATTTTTTACTGCTGTTGGTCGGTGCGTTGCGAAGGACTCGCCTTTTCTTGTTTCCAGAATAAAAAGTTTTGGGTGTTCAGTTCTGCTGAGTATAAAATTACACAGCGTTAGTTGGCTCTTCTTGGCTAATGCAAAGGTGATG
The DNA here is from genome assembly GCA_963942575.1 of Priocnemis perturbator. NCBI lineage: Eukaryota > Metazoa > Arthropoda > Insecta > Hymenoptera > Pompilidae > Priocnemis > Priocnemis perturbator. The sequence continues at coordinate 346,057 of CAWWDK010000216.1, read as the reverse complement.
TCGTCGGTTGTTATTGCGTATACTTCCTGTGAGATACGCGAGGTTGTGCCATTGTCATAAATCTTATTCGCCTTTCCTTCGTATAACACGTCATAGCTATTAAATCTGCAGTGATCCAAGGGGATGGGGGCCCAGAAGGTGTTTCCCCCTTCCATGTCCATGCAATTTCCGTCCGATAGCGAGCACTGCGTGCCGGAGTTCAATATGATTTTGTTTATGTCTGGCCGAGTTGTCGCGGTGTAATCTCTCAGCGTGATGCGAATTATGGCCTGAACGACCACATCACTTCATGCACCGTAAGGGTCGGAGTATTCCACTCCTTTGCAATCGCCGTTCATAGAAATTCTCCCGGCGATAGTAGCTGATCTGGTGACCGTCTCATTCGATTTTATTCCGGTGATGGTAGTATGGGATCCAAGATTCAATACTCCCGTAATATGCAGCTTGAGGCATGCTTCAGCGCTCATTTCAATCACATACTCAGTTCGTCCATTGCTGACGAGTGTGATGTGGGAGTGCATTCCGCAGTGGAAAATGGTCCTGTCAACTTCGATTCGACATTGCTTTACATGTGTATTCGAGAATTCAGATAACTGTAGTAGCTGTACGTATGTTTCCGTCACTGTTGGTTCAACATTAGGAATGTTACAATCTCCTATCGAGAGAAGCGAGAGGGTAGTGATATTCATGTTGGGTGATCCGCAGTCATAAGCTATAAGCGCGGTTATCGTGGTTATCATGTTCAAGAGCTGAACATGCCAGAGAGCCTGAAATGATTGGAGGGATCAGTTATTGTCTATAGTGCTCATGAGCGAGTTTGAGTCGATTCGGGTGGACAATTCTTTCAGTATACCTTATTTGAATTTTAATGTTTCCGTTATTAAATACTCTTATAATTTCATAAGGGCCTTCGTACTGATCATCAAATTTACTCTTCTTCTGATTCTTCTGTACATACACCCAATCTCCGATTTTGAAGCTGCGAGCATTTTGTCGTCGGTCGTAATAATTTTTGGATCTTTCTTTGGCATGCTGTAGGTTAGTTTTTGCCATCTCCTGTACGTTATGCATGGTATCAGTTAAACTGTTTACGTACTCCGGATATGTTTCAGACTTGGCGTTCGGTTGGCATATTGGGAGTCGTGCTTCTTTTCCATACACTAGCTCGTAGGGTGTAAAACGCGTTGCCTCATGCACGCTGGTATTATAAGAGAACATACAATGGTCCATGATATCGTCCCACTCCCTGTGACTATTTATGAAGTGCTTTAGATACTTGACGAGCACGTGGTGGCTTCTATCGAGCGATCCATTCGATTGCGGGTGGAAGGCTGTTGTTTGTAGCTGTTTAATACCCAACACCTTCGTTAGCGCTTTCATGAATGAACCGATGAAGGCGGTCCCCTGGTCGGTCAGCACGTATCGAGGGGTCCCGTGTTGGCAGATAAAGTTTCTTACGAGGGCTTCGGCTATGCATCGTGCGGTTGCGTCAGTCAAAGGTACGGCCACGGAAAATTTGGTCAGGTTGTCCTGCATTGTTAGCAAATATTTATTCCCTTTCCTGGTAATTCTGAAAGGTCCAACAATGTCCAATGATATTTTGTAGAATGGCTCCGGTGATGTATCTGTGATGAGCATCGGCTGCCTTGTTTTTGCACGAGTCAATTTCTTCTTCTGGCTGCTAATGCATAGACGTACGAAATCTGACACATCCTTCTTCATTCCTTCCCAATAAAAATTTTGTTTAATTCGGGCGTATGTTTTCGCTATTCCCTTGTGACATCCCTTGTGATATCCGGTATTTGATCCCTTGATCTCGCTCCGGTATTGTAATCTCGTTGGTGCAAAGTAAGACGGTAATTCCCTTGAGGTATTCCTTAAGCAATGTCTCTACGGTCTGCCAATTAATTGTTAACAATCCCTCACGGGATTGATACATGGAGACTAGTGTGTGTCCCCCTTGATCCAATTGTGCTTTCACAGTTTTAAGCGATCTTTCCAAGTCGTTCCGATTTTGGATCACAATTATGAAGAGATTGCTTCTATCTCCTAGTCTGTTCAAATCTTGATTTCCGATGAGATTGATCGAGCGATCTTTGAATATTATGCGAGTTCCCTCGTCTATTGGACTGCCTCTTGTGTCGGTGAAGCATAATATTGCTCCTTTTTGCATTAAAATATTATGTTTTGATATAATTAGTTTTGCGGGGTGGTCCTCCTGGGAATCCTCATCAGTGTCTTCCCGTATCGTGTCCAGCGGACGGTTCTCTGCTTACCCCCTTTCCGTGTCGGAAGAGATTTCTTCGTCATAAATTATTGAATGCGGGTTTGCGCGGGAAGTGGATGGCTGAGGGTCTGCAATCGCAGCAGTTTCCTTCTCCTCGTTGGGTGTTGACGGGAGATATTTAAGTGGTAACACCTTGCTCTCCGGCGGGTTTCTAGACAGTGCGTCGGCATTGCTATTAGCTTTTCCCTCCTTGTAAATTATGTCGTACTCGTTTTCCGCGAGTTTGAATCGCCATCGAAGTAGTCGCGACGTAGGATCCTTTACGCGATGAAGCCACATTAAAGGTTTATGGTCGGTGATAAGCGTGAATTTTCTGCCATATATGTATGGTCGAAAATAATTTACTGCGTAAACTATAGCGAGTAATTCCTTTTCTATAGTCGAGTAGTTCAATTCGGCTCCCTGTAGTGTTCGTGACGCGTATGAGATGGGTAGGTCATTGCTTATCTCCCCTTGGCTAAGCACAGCGCCGATCACGTAACCTGATGCGTCTGTTGTTACGTTGAACGACTTAGAGAAGTCCGGGTATTGTAGTATTGGTTTTTCACACAGTTGGTTCCTGAGTGTTTCGAAGGCTGATTGCTGCTGAGGTTCCCAAAGGAACGGAACCTTGTCCTTCAGTAACTGTGTTAATGGTTTGGCTATTTTCGCAAAATCTTTTATAAATCTCCTGTAATACCCGGTGAGTCCCAAAAATTGTTTGATGTTCTTTGCATTTTTAGGTAATGGAAAGTTTCGTACTGATTCCGTTTTTCTTGGATCTGGCAATACGCCTTCTTCAGTTATTATATGTCCTAAATATGTAACTTCCTTTCGTAAGAATTCGCATTTGTCGGGTTGTAGCTGGAGATTTGCCTGTCTCAACCGCTGAGGTAATTTCCTGAATTTGATTTCGTGTTCCTCCAGAGATTTAGCGTAGATTACGATGTCGTCTAAATAGACAAACATCTCTGTTCCTTGTAATCCTGTAAGCGTTTGATCCATCAGTCTCTGGAAGGTTGCAGGTGCGTTTTTTAGAACGAATGGCATGCGATTAAATTCGTAGTGCCCATGTGGAGTTGAGAACGCCGTCTTTTGTTTATCTTCCGCGCCCATTGGAATCTGATGAAAGCCCGAGACCAAATCGAATACTGAGAAATAATTGGCGCCTCCTAATTGGTCTAAAATTTCCGTTATATTTGGCAGTGGATAAGCGTCTCCCGTGGTCTTTTCGTTTAATGAACGAAAGTCGATTACTAAACGCCAACGTTTATTTCCTTTGGAATCTGCCTTCTTTGGTACAATCCAAAGCGGTGAATTATAAGGTGAAACGGACGGTTGGACTACTCCCATTTCCAGCATTTCGGTTACCTGTTTGTGAATTTCTTCCCTGTGTATGGGTGGGAACCGATATTGCTTGGTGTTGATCGGAATTTCATCCGTTGTGTGGATTTTATGCTGCGCCTTGTTCGTTGAACGTAGTGGTTGGCCGGGTAAATGGAAACAGTCAGTGAATTCTGATATTAACTGAAGCAGTTTCCTCTTTTCTTCTTGATTCAGATGGTCGAGGCGTAGTGAAGGGATCAATTCATCCTGCTTCCCTGCTGGATACTTGGCGCGATTGTTCTTTATCATGTTCAATTTCTTTATCGTATCCACTCCCGTTGATATGGCGCTTTCCTGCGCGTTCTTCGTAATAGTAACGGACTCGTTGAGTCGTGATTCGTCGCAGTCGCATCTCGCTATTGGCGAAATTTCCTCTTCCTGTTCCTGCTCTTGATGAGGTAATACGTCTATCTGCATGCCTGTAAGATTGCGAAGTTTATTTTGATCCTGGCGAGGCACTTCCGTCCTCGTGCTTACGGAATCTTGAAATTGTATGGGACCCTGGCGAGGCAATTTCGTCCTCTTGCTTACGAAATCCTTTTGTAATTGCATTGGATCCTGGCGAGGCAATTCCGTCCTCGTGCTTACGAAATTCTTCTGTAATTGTATTGGATCCTGGCGAGGCAATTCCGTCCTCGTGCTTACGGCATCCTCTAATTGTAGTAGATCCTGGCGAGGCAATTCTGTCCCCGTGCTTACGGCATCTTTTTGAAATTCTTGGCATGCAGGTTGCGACGTTACGATACCGATTTCTTCTAATTTCACAGATGGGAAGGTGAGCAGCACGGACTTTTCCATGGTATTGATAGCCTGCAGGTAACCCTTCCCGTTGTGAATCTTGACGATCACTTTCCCGATATACACTTTTGGCCCTCCGATGTCTAGCCTTTTCATGTATCTTTCTGGGGGCGAGTCTTCTGTTAACAAGATGCATATTTGAAGCTTGGAGCGCGGTGGTAGATTAATTAAATTCTGTCCAAAGAATGGTATTTCTCTTTGGTGAATTGTTAGACAATGCCTTTTGTAGTTGATTGTCGCGAGTGTTTCCATAAAATACGGAGATCCTAAAATTCCGTCGTGAGCTATTGGGAAATCGTTTCCAACTACATGGAAAGGTATTATGTGATCTAGAATTTCGATGTTCACAGTACCCAATATTCGGGTATTTCCATTTGTAATGCCCGAAATTCGGCATGCTTCAGAGGTGTTTATCTCTGACTCTGGCGCTATCAATTCCTCCTTCACGATGTTAATTTCGGATCCCGAATCTAATAATAATTTTAATTGTATCCCGTCTGGGTGGTTGATTCTCACAGACGGGGAGTCAATGTTTGTTTTATTGACTATTCGGATCCTGGAGTCGTCGGGTTTGTCCTCATTCTGGCGACACTCCTCCTTGGTGCCTCCCGATTGGCGCCCGTATTCGAGAGGGACGGCCCGTTTCCCTGATTCGGACGGCCTGTTCTCTCGGCGTACATCTTGTTTTGACATTCCCAGATGGTATGTCCTCTGTTGCGGCAGTATTGGCATACTACTGATTGTTTTTCTTCCCAATCTGCCGGTTTTCCGTATTTCGCCCAGCATTTTTCCTTAGAATGCCCTGGCTTTCTGCAGTGGGAGCACGGCTGTGATTGCCATTCTACTCGGTTGATATTGCGGCGAGGCGGTGGAGGTCGTCGAAGATCCTCTTTCGGATCGTTTTGCTGAAATCGTGACCATCTGGTGATGCTCCTTTCCAACGGATAGGTGCCATGGAGCTCGTCATACTGTTGTTTCTCTGATTCCGCTTCTATTGCTCCACGTATGGCTAAGGCGAGGTTGGCATAGGCGTTTGGGTTAATGTGTATGCCTTTCTTTAACTCGCGCGCAAAGCATCTGATGGCTTCAAATTCCAAGTCTCCTCCATCTGCCGCGTTGCCTGAACGTGACGTTTTCTTCTGTGTTTCGTTTATTAATTTTACCAGTCGCATGGTGTGAGTGCCGTAGGTAGCGACGTTCTCTGCAGAGTCTTGCAGTAATCGACTCAATTGTCCGTACAGCCTGGGTACGGATTGCGGGGGCGAGAATATTTTTTCCAAATATTAAATGAGTTCCTCTACAGTGCGAAAAGGATTTCCCTCTATATTGTCTTTTGGTGCTTCCCGTAATTTCATGCGAATCAGTTTTACTAAGTTTGCCTCCATCCGCGGTGCTACCATATCCTTGGCGTTCCTGCATCCTTCAGCGAAGGATCGGAAGGTGTCTGCCCTTCCATCATAATACGGTACTGCTTCCACCGCATCTTTCAGTGTAACTTGTGGAACTATGAATGTTTCGAATTGTTCTGATACCGGGGGTTCTTGTGGTGGTGGTTTAATGGGCATTTCCCCTGTTGGTGCACTTTTCGCCTGATGCCATGTCTGCACTTGCGAGCTTGCTGATCCAGCGACATCAATTCCTTCTTTTGGTGTAATCGGCATTTTTTATTCTCTCTTTCTTCCCCTTTCCGGAAAATATGCAAGATTTTTCTATGCTTCCGGTAACAGGCAGAATCCCACCGCTGCCACCAAAATTATGTTACGACCCGGCGTGGATTCCCGTGGGGAATTTGGATGAATTCCCTTCTTACGGAATTTCTGACCCATTGGTCACCGGTTTTTGTCGTATTCCTGTGGATTCGCCTTTTGGAGGTGAAGAGCTGAAACTCGTAGAAGAATCGAGAATAATCGATGCAGTGGTGGTCGACTCTCGAACGTGTTGCAATGATGATAAAATGAGCTGCAAGTTTAAAAAAGGGAATTCCACCCGACTCGCTCTATCTTTTGAGAATAAGAGGTCTTATACCTGTTTTGAGGATAGGTGCGTAGCCATTGGAGAATGATGGGGTGGTACAAGTATATATATATATTAAAAATATATATATATGTGTATTTCCTTAGGCTAACAATACAAAAATGTGCATACGGTGATGCAAGCAGGTATCGTGGTAAATTATGTTACCTCTGTACCTCACAGGTTGGTGCTCGAGTAGCGACTTTTAACTGTTCCGAACAAGCTAGACGTACGAACGACCAACGCAGAGACTTGACGCACGGCGCAAATTGTAGAAGAACTGAACTGACTCTATGCGCAGCGAAAAATGTAGAGAAACTGAACTTTTACGCACGGCGAAAGATGTAGAAGAACTGACTTTGTGGAGCAACGCAGGCTCCCTTTTATACTAGTTTTAAGGAATAAACAAGCCCATAAAAGCTTTCCGTTCTATTGCCGAGGATAATATGTTCTTCATGGATAATTCGCGAGGGCATCTTGAAGCACGCAGGCTCCCTTATAGAGAAATTAAAGACAAACAAGCCCATATTCTTATCGCTGTCGGTACAATAGGTATTTGCCCGGATGCATGTGGGTAAACGATGACGGGATCTCTATAGGTACACAAACGTCTTTTTAAAAACAGCTGAGGTACACGGAGGGTCACGGTCGCAGCAATAACTCAGATTAGGAAACACTTTGATTGGAGCTTCGAACAGGACCCCTCCTTTCGTTCACTCCGCAGTTGCGTCGGTTGATTGGTTCGTGGGCTGTGCCCATTTGACTTTCTTTACTTCCTCCTTGCCTTGTTACGGGTGGTGCGCCCGTTTTTCCTTCTAACGCCGTATCTCGTGTCCGCCGCTTCGCCTGCCGTTGTTTCTAGGGCCGTGCCGGCTTCCACGTCGGTGGCTTCGGCGACGTCGCTGAGCCCTGCGGGTCCCGACTTGGAGTCGGTCCGGGGGGTGAGCCGGAGTTCTGGGCGAACGCCTCACCACATGCCCATGGTGTTGCTCTAGTAGAGGTTTCTCGAGGCGACCGTAACACCGTGCTGGCTATGCATGCTATGCACTGATCTCTATACAATGGATGCGAGATCAAGATCTGGGGAATGAAGCCAATATGAACGGTGGAGTCACAAACGGTCCTGCAGGGTACTACGTATAGTGCCGGGCCTATTATTCGGCGAAGTGGGTACCTTGTAGGGTGCCGCGCTCTGAAAATTGTTCTGCAACATTTTTTTTCTTCGGTGCGCCCCCGTTTTCTTAAGAAAAATTGCTATCTGTGGGGTTGAAACGTTTAATGCCGGCCCTTCACTCTGCTAAAGGTAAACATACCGACACCACAATTACTTTTTGGGAGACATCGAATCATATACTTTGACATAAATATATTCATCCGTAAGTATGTGTTGTATTAGAAAGCTTCCAAAATATTGTTCAAACGTGAAACGAAACGATCCTAACCCAATCAGCGATTGGCGAAGACAGGTGAGATTAGTTAATATTAAAAAATTAAACTGCAGAAATGTGTCAGATCTTGGAGAGTAAAAATTTTACAATGTAAGAAATGTTAAAAATTATGTAAGCTTCGCATATTTCTGGCCATGGTTTCTTCAACGTACTGATTTGCTTTTAGACACTGTGCAATGTGAAAAAATTGAAAGAATCATATGGGAAAAATTGGCTAAACTTTGGAACATACCATCTCAATACCGCATCCTATATCAATTTACGTGAGTACCACCACAATAGGATACATCCACTATATCTACAACTAAAATGTAATAGACATTTACATTAGTTCACTTTTGTATGTTATAGAATCCTGATGAGGAAACTAATTGTTTTGAAACATGTAAGGGATGAAATATATTGATTCATTCCATTCTCAACCCAGAAGAGGGCAATCCTACATTATACATTATGTATACAATTCTTTTCCTGATTCCGCTGTTCAACTTGGTGTTGGAAACAAATGTAAAATTTTGTTGCTGCTATGGTGGGTTGGTCCCTGTTCAGGGCATTGGATTTGGTATGAAGTTTCAATGTAATAAATGGCTTCATATTACAGGTTCATTGCCTATATTATATTATCAAGAATGACCTGAGCACTAAATTGTTCTGGCCCCATATTGGTGACTGGAAGTAACATGGACGGCAAAAGTCATGTATGTTATGAAACAATTGATCTGAGGTACGTGTATTTTTATATTTTTAGCTATTGACTGTCAATATAATTTTCATCAGTTCTTCACATTATTAAAACAATTTTGTATGAACCCACTTAGCATGATGACATCTTCGAAAAATCGCAAGGACAATCAATACCCACATAACGAATATCCGGGGGAAATACACATATGCTATTCCGACATGTGGCCTGGATATCGTGAGGAAGAGGAATTCAGAGGTGAATACTACTTCGCCATACATACAAGCGAGATCGCGTTAGGCAGCTTTTGAATATTCTGTCAGTTTATATGGATAGGATACGTTTTATTGATTTGACGACGCGAATAAATACCATTGTTTGTAAACTAAAATGTACTTCACATATGTCACTGATATTTGATGTATATTTAGGTGAATTATAATACGATTAATAAATTTATTACAGTGTTATTATGAATTTACTTTAATATAATCCTTCAAACATAATAAAAAGTACCGTATTAGATATACTATTACTTATATATATATATACTATTTTATATTACACTATTACTTTAATATCATAAATAATTCATATTAAAACGTGCATTAATTTGTGTATTGGGCACGTTGCGAGTACAATGTTTTGGAAACCAACATATATATAATCCTAGTAACTTTTGTAGTTCCCTGCAGGACCGTCTGTGACTCCACCATTCAATTGGCTTCACATAGCCAGCACGGGATCCAGTGATAGCAGATCTGGCACGAAAACTCCATTGGAGTTTTTTGAGTGGGGGAAACCTCGGCAAGTGTGCGTGCTTGTCCGTGAGGACGGAAGGACGGAACTATGCTGCGTCCCCTTTCAACCAGCAACGCGCGTTGCGTCTTTGTTCGACATGCAGTCGCGGCGTCGCGTCTTCGTTCCGCACACAGACCGGTGACAGTGGTGCCAGATTGCGCATAAGGCATCGCCCGTACCATTGCGTTCTTTCAACCGGAAGGCAAATGGGGCACCACCGCGCTGAGCAGAGCGCGATGCAGAGAAAAGTGAATCGAGGAGAGTTTGGGATTGATTCGTCGTACTCATCGTCGCTCGTCGACGCGTTGGTTTTTTTCGTACGTTCGCGCCCAGTTATGGTTCAATTTTTTTCACAAAACAATTTTTTCTTTTAATTATATATCACACGACAACAAACGACATTCATTTACAAATATTTTAGTACTTACTACGGATAGTTTTTAATATTTTGTCAACGGAATAGATGTGTCGTATTGGTTTATAATAGATATGGGCAAAATATATATTTCATAAATTTTGGTTTCAGTAACATTAATCTTTCTATGGTAGCAATAAATAAGAAAGTATATAATAAATCTCAATTATTGCGTATTATGCATTAACCGTGAAACAAGTAACAGGAGCTTCTTGCACTAGAACGTTCTGAGGGATCGTACTAACACGCGATTTTAACACACGACAACTTACGTCAGGAAGAATTTGCTTGACCCGACGCGACGACGCCGACGGTGCGAATGTTTCTATGAGTTGTTCTTTATGATTTGTTTTCTAAATAGAAGGTGACCAAATTGTGCATATATTCTAACAGTTCTCATCAAGTCCCATCACATTGATTTGAAACCTTTTTCTTACTACGCACGCTTAGTTTAACAACGCTATCGCCATTTCGAGAAAGAAGAAGGTGTTCCTTCTTTGGCAATGCACCATGCATACTGTAATCCATATGTACATCCATTGTCGCATTCTGCCCGCGAAATGTCGCAACGTGCGTATTGTCGAAGAAGGCATGATAAAAGACGACAATAATAGCAAAAACTCTGTCAATGGAAAACCGAAACTCACTTTGTGCCGCTCCCGACTAATTGAAATATCTGAAAAGTCAAACCATTCTGAGCGCGTATTTTACGTACCTACTGCAAATTATTTCCCCGGGACTCTAACTGACTTTTCCAATGTCATTTATTCGTCATTATTTTGCAACCAATTGTACGATATGTATTACTTTTAAATGCACATGTACAGGGTCCACAGGTTGCGCTAGTCAGCTTTTTTCCTGTAAACGGTAAGTATTAGACAAAATTATAAAGGAAAGGGTTCAATGGGATCATAATATCTATCTTCTACGAGACTTCATTCTATTGAAAAGTGCAACGCTGCACCCGACAAATGCAAATGCGTATGTAAGGTTGTAGTTTATATAATTTCAGATACGTGGAGTTCCACGCCACCCATGAGGTGCCACGTCTAGCGCGTTCGGTTTTTTAACGTGGACCGTCGCCTATAGCCCTATTATACCACATTTTATGATAATAATCATACAGCGTGCGGCAATACCTCTGTCCACTTTGAACGACGGAGATATTGAAGGTGGACAGAGTTACTGCCCCACGCTGTGGAAGTAAGGATTAGAAAAGAAATGAGATCACTATCAAACGATTTTACATCTATTGGCGCAGATAAACATTAAATTTTTCACAAAAATTTCGACGACAATTTCCCCTAGACACTTATTTCTTTGATTACAAGCAAACGGCTAACTATCAAACGTTTGTATTGGACTATCAAACACTATCAAACGACCTTCAAACGATTGCAACTATTAAAACTCAAATCGGTTGAGTTGGGGGTGCTAACTATACGGTGCTAAATTTTACTGAAAGCTGGAACAACGCAAGATTTACTTTTGTCTAGTTTTATCTGGTAACTTCGCTACCTGACACTTTACCGAGAGGTGGAACAGCCCGGCCTTAGTCGTTTATTTATAATTAAAGAAACAAATTTCTGGGGAAATTTTTGTCGAAATGTTTGTGAAAAATTTAATTATTATCTATACCAATAGATGTAAAATCGTTTGATAGTGAATGATATTCAATACAAACGTTTGATAGTTAGTCGTTTATTTATAATTAAAGAAACAAGTTTCTAGGGGAATGTTTGTCGAAATTTTTGTGAAAAATTAAATTTCTATCTGCGCCAGTAGATGTAAAATCGTTTGATAGTGGGTGATATTCAATACAAACGTTTGATAGTTAGTCGTTTATTTATAATTAAAGAAACAAATTTCTAGGGGAAATTTTGTCGTAGGCATACTCTCACATTTCATTATTAATCTGCGGAAATACATGTAAAATCGTTTGATAGTGATTGATAGTCGGGTACAAACGTTTGATAGTCCGGTGCAGACGTTTGATAGTTCTTCGTTTGCTGGCACCGTCAGTTTGCTGGCAACAATTCCCCCAGAAACTTGTTTCTTTAGGCCGTGTTCAGAAATTGGCTGACAGTACTGTCAGTACTAGATTTCCGTTCAAAAATGCTTTTCAGTATGGCTGACGAGACTGTAACGTACTACCATTTTGTCGGACATCTACTGGAAAACGCGTTCGGCAGCACTGTCAGTAAAACAGAATGACTATTTTTCAGTAAAACCAGCGTCAGTCAGTGATCTCAGAAGTGGTATCCTGCCGCATGCGGCACGCGTGGTGGGGGAAGAGAGAGAAATAGTATGCGTCGTGTCCGTGGGAGCTACGCGCCACTCGATTGGCACGCATACTACGTCTCTGTGTGCGGCAGGATGCCCCTTCTGGGATCACTGGCGTCAGTACTGACAGTACTGTCAGCCAATTTCTGAACACGGCCTTATTTATGAATAAACAAAGAACTATCAAACGTCTGCACCGGACTATCAAACGTTTATACCCGACTATCAATCACTATCAAACGTTTTTACATCTGTTTTCGTAGATTAATAATGAAATGCCTACGACAAAATTTCCCCTAGACACTTATTTCTTTGATTACAAGCAAACGGCTAACTATCAAACGTTTGTATTGGACTATCAAACGCTATCAAACGATTTTACATCAACTGGTATAGTTTAAAATCAAATTTGCGACCATGAGGGTACTAACTATACGAAAAATTCCCCTAGAAATTTGTTTCTTTAATTAAAAATAAGCGATTGACTATCAAACGTTTATTTTGGACTATCAAACACTATCAAACGACCTTCAAACGATTGCAACTATTAAAACTCAAATCGGTTGAGTTGGGGGTGCTAACTATACGGAGCTGTATTTTGGCCGTAATTAACAATTTCGAGAATGGGGTAATGTAGATCTTGCAAGCGCCTCTAGTGGCTGAAAGGAGAAGCTGACCAGATGCAAACTCTGGCGAAATAATTTTGACGTATCTCGTGTGTAATGGTCTCAATCGTTTACGAATAGTTTTCGCAAGCTGCTGTATCAATTTCGGAGTTTACGAAATCGTATTTTGGCCGTAATTAACAATTTCGAGAATCGGGTAATGTAGATCTTGCAAGCGCCTCTAGTGGCCGAAAGGAGAAGCTGACCAGATGCAAACTCTGGCGAAATAATTTTGACGTATCTCGTGTGCAACGGTCTCAATCGTTTACGAATAGTTTTCGCAAGCTGTTGTATCGATTTCGGAGTTTACGAAATCGTATTTTGCTCGTTATTAACAATTTCAGGATCGGCTAACGTGCAGCTCGCAAGCGCCGCCGTTGGCAGAGACGAGAATCGGTCTGCGGACATAGAGTAACGAAATAATTTTGACGTATCTCATCTCTAACGGTCTCAATCGTTTACGAATAGTTTACGCAAGGCACTGTAACGATTTCAGAGTTTAAGGGCCGTATTCACGTGCTATGTTTAGGCCTCCGCGGACGCTTAGGCCAGGCTTAAGCCAATCACAACAATGCGGGAGCACAGCTTAAGCCTGGCCTAAGCGTCCGCGGAGGCCTAAGCGCAGTACGTGAATACGGCCCTACGAAATCGTGGTTTGCCTGTAATTAACAACTTCATAATCGGCTATCGTGCAGCGTTGATTTGCTCGCAAGCGCCGCCGTTGGCGAAAGGAGAAGCTGACCAGATGTATACCCTGACCAAGTAGTTTTGACTTTTGACGTATCTCACGTCATCCATCGACAAGTAGTAGAAGAAAAATATTGTATCGTGGAATTGAGGGATGGGTTGCAAGTCATTCCAACCTGTTGGTTAGATGCCAACAAAAGTGTAAGCAAATGGCCAGGCCACGTCAAGTTGCTGAACTAATTAGAGAAATTAATAATTTCTGAGGCTTTACTCCAAACCTTGTCAGAGGAGTGTGCAGTTATCAGCGTTGCTTTGGGTCGACAGGTATGTATAGTGGATATTATTAATAATGTGTGTATGTGTTTATATATAATATATATATCTATATTTTTTATACCTAGACGCTCCCGTCGATGTCATAATAATAAACAATTATATACTTTGTGGATGATTGGGCATGGGCCCAAGAAAAATTAAATGAGGCACAGGACACATCAGATGTTTTCTATTCTGATGAGCTCTTGGAATATGAGTTAGCTGCGGCCTTAAAAAACCGAAGGAGGGCTAAGGTTAAAAGGGTCATATCTTCGGAAGAAGAGAGTATGGAGTCCATATCTAAAAACCCAAGAAAAAATCAACATATGACGACACATTCACAGACGAGCGGAGAGTACATTAACCAATCTACTAATTACACCTGTAATGCTTGAACCCTTATTCGATTCATCAACACCTGGGGGTTTGACGTTCATTGCATATGATGAGAATTATCCCCCTACCGCTGTTTACATAGCCATGGAGGTAAGCTTCATATTATTGGAGTGTATTCATAATAATCATGATTATTGCAAATGTCTCTCATCTTTTTCCAATATCCCTTAGCTACTGAAACTATTGCAGCTCAAGGCAGTGCCTGTGGAAACTGGGAGCATCATCCTTACACCTCAGAAATTGGTAAATAAAACAAAAAACCATTCATATCAATGTTTCTACCTTCTGTTTTACATATTTTAGGATTTCGAAAATGTGTTTACAAAATGCTGTCTACGATATCTTTACAAATAAAGGGTCTGTGCACAAAAGTCGATTTTTTGTTGGAGTCCAAAAATTAAAATGCCGAAGTTGATGAGGACGAAACATCCGAAAATGAATTGCAGCGGGTTCCCATAGTGCAAAGTATGGATGATTTGGCCTCATTTGAGCCCAAACTGCAACAGCCTGAATTAAAAAAAAAATTGGTAATTATTTTTTAATCACATGTTCCTCTAAAGTACCATTATTGCTCTACAACGAAAAAAGTAATATCTTTCGTGGTACAAAATATAATAAAAACCATCTATAACATTTCCTCCCAACAGCTGAGGTTTCCTGAACATGTTGTTGTCAGCATCAAAAGCATTGAAGTCACGCCACTGCTCATTTGTGTATAATGCCTATTCAGATGAATGTTTGTACTATTACAGTTTCTATGGGCGTGGGCGTGGGCATGGGCATGGGTAAAGGTAAAGGATATATAAGGATAGGTTTGGTGCATGTCCGCGAGAGAATCATTATTTCATGTTTTTACGTTAATTCCACAATACTCTTTCTCGCCTATGAAGGAATCAATACATGGTGTTTTTTTGTGTTGAATTCACATCTCTCTCGCTATAACTATCAATTTTATTGGTTCATATTGATCTGCAATACTCTTTTGCTTTCACAATATTTCTATTATAACTTATATTAATTAGTTGCTGTTTTGATCTGCCTTTTATGTACACATGATAACATCATGAAATTTTTCAGATTCGTCGACTTAAATATTGTTGGCCCAGGTAAGCTGACTATGTGCGTAGCAGCTGTAATATCCCGAGTACTTGCAGACGGAATCGCAGTAAATTTCATTTGGCAGGGCCGCTTGCAGAAGCAAAGCTTTCAAAAATTGCGGACTGCGAACTTATTCCAAAGTATTTTCCTACAGATATACATTATTAATAATCTTTTAATAATTACTAATATTCTTTTATTATTTTATAGTAGTCTGTATGCCCGTTGGCAATAATAAGTTGAAAAAGGCGGAAGTAAATGACGTCATTGGCAAGTGGTTCACTCAAGCAAAAACGAGAATTGAGCAAAAAATGAAATCTTAATAAATAGAATTGAGACTAGGTTAAGATTTTGTTATATTTACTATTATATTTAGTGTAGTTTTTATAATTACTGTTATATTTAATGTAAATATTTTATATGTACTTTTATATTTAGTGTAATTTAATATTTCATTAATAAAAATAATATATTGTAAAACAAATTTTCTGGAATTATTCATAATGTAAAACAGAATCGTATGTAGGATATAATATTGAATGAATATTCTTAGGACCTTGATGCAATATTCTGTGTCATCTTCCTGCAATATTCCCGCAAATTTCGAGGGGGCTGACATAGGAATATTGCAGCAATATTCCTACAATACTCCGACAATGTGACCTGCAAGGGTCAGCATTGCAAAGTAATATTTGTGCTACATGCCAACAAAATTCCTTGCTGTCGTGAAATTTACAATTTCAGAATCGGCTATCATGCAGCTTCTCCCTTCGGCCAACGGCGGCGCTTGGGAGCCAATCGACGCTGCACGATAGCCGATTCTGAAATTGTTAATTACGGCCAAAAACGATTTCGTAAACTCCGAAATCGATACAGCAGCTTCCGAAAACTATTCGTAAACGATTGAGACCATTACACACGAGATACGTCAAAATTATTTCGCCAGGTTCCGCATCTGGTCAGCTTCTGCTTTCGGCCACTGGCGGCGCTTGCAAGACCTACATTACCCGATTCTCGAAATTGTTAATTACGGCCAAAATACGATTTCGTAAACTCCGAAATCGATACAGCAGCTTGCGAAAACTATTCGTAAACGATTGAAACCGTTAGACCGGGCTGTTCCACCTCTGGGTAAAGTGTCACGTAGCGAAGTTACCAGATAAAACTAGACAAAAGTAAATCTTGCGTTGTTCCACCTTTCGGTAAAATTTATCCTCCTGGTAAATGAAGCTACCTGACGGATAATTTACACGGTGCCGAATCCACCGTGTAAGCCACTACCTAACAGATAAATATATGGTGGGGGTAGAAAGTGCACGCAGTGGGAGGTAGAAGTCTTATATCTCTCGTTCGTATAGTAAGTAGTTTGCTTTGGTTGGGTTAGGTCGTTTTCGCAAACTACATATTAAAAATATTTCAGTTTTCAAAAGTAGGAGTAAATCTTCAAGATAACCGGGTGTTATATGGAGACGACGATGAGGATGAATGCATAGAAGAAATTATAGTGGTTATTCGGAAACCGTATACTGTTCGTCCGCGTCCAAACTTTGTTAACCAATAAACCGACTCCGAGTTTGCAAGGCAGTTATACCTACATATCAAATATTTTACAAATCAATTAATTACAAATAATTAATTGACAATTTCATGTAAGACTATGTGACGATTTACTTAGAAGATTTGTAACATTTATTTGTGTAACAGTAAGCAATCTATGCATACACAAGCATATTTTTACAATATTGACATAATTATGAAATAGCAACGGTCTGGGTTAGGATTAGGTTAACAATAGGAAATAAAATAATTTTAAATAATTTCTTTATTTACCAAAAATATTTTATTAGGCAGAATTATAACGAATACCATCAATAAGACGGCCCCCCCCCCCCCCCTCAGACAGCCAGGAATATTGCGGGAATATTGCCTGAATATTACAACCTTGCGCAATATTGCTAACGTTGCACCAATATTGCAGTAATATTGCAATGTCAGGGTAAAATACGCAATATTGCAATAATGTTGCAGTGACATATGTACATTGTAACTTATTAAATGACATTTTTCGGACTCGTCGACTTGTAAATGTCACGGGACCGTGCAAGTTGTCCACATGTATATCCGCAATCACGGTCCGACTGATTGCAGGCGAAGTCGCTGTCGATTTTAGCTGGAAGGGACGCCTGCAGAAGCAATGCTTTCATAAATTAAGGACGGCGAATTTGCTCCAAGTACGTTTCTTACATATATACCCGGAAACCGACAAATATTGCTGAAATATTATATAAATACAGTATTAATAATCTTTTCCCTAATAATCATTCATTATTTTATAGAAGTCTGTATGGTCGCGTCGGCCAAAATAAATGGAGGGAAGCTGATATCGAGGACGGAATTGCGAAGTGGTTGACGCAAGCGAAAACAAGAATACACCGCGCAAAGTGAAAATATAAATAAAATGTAATTTAAGGATAGGTTAGGGTTTTATTATTATTTCTTGTTGTATGTTTTAATTCATAGTATAATAAAAATAGTATTTGTATTCTAAAATATAAAAAATTTCCCTCAATTATTTCCATAAAGTGAAACCATAATCATATGCAGCATGCAATGTTGAAGGAATATTATAGGGACCTTGACTCAATATTGCAGGTAAGATTCCTGCAATATTTCACGCAAGATTTCTGTAATATTCCGCAACGTTGCAAAGAAGCGGATATAGGAATATTCCTGCAATTTTCCTGCAATACTCCGGCAATCTCACTGCAAGGTTTAGGCAATGCGAAATAATATTCATGCAATATTCCTGCAATATTTTTTGCTGTCCGGGCCATTACGTTTATCGTACACTGGTTTAAGTTTTTGTTTTCAAATCATGCGGGTTAACGCAGAATAGTGTATATGTGCCATCTGGTGACTAGACAAGTCGTCAAAAGGTCTGGATAATTACCAAGAGGATAAAATATGATGGAACAACCCATGTTTAAGGCCGGGTTGTTCCACCTCTCGGTAAACTGTCAGGTAGCAAAGTTACCAAATAAAAACTAGACAAAAGTTATCTTGCGTTGTTCCACCTTTGGGTAAAATTTACTTCCTGGTAAATGAAGCTACCGACAGGATAAACTATCCGGTCGCGAATCAACCGTGTAAGCCGCTAACTAACAGATAAATATGTGGTGGGGGTAGAAAGTGCACGCTGTGTGAGGGGTGGGAGGTGGGAGGTAGAAGTCATATCTCATTCGTATATGGAGTATATAGTTTGCTTGCGTTGAGTCAGATCGTTTTCGCAAAGTACGCTAATACAATATTTAGAGTTTAAAAAATGGAAATGAAACCCCAAGATGACCGAGTGTTGTATGGCGACGACGATGAGGAGGAATGCATACAAGAAATTGTATTGGTTATTCGGAAACTGTATCATATACCGTTCGTCGGCGTCCAAATTTTGTTGAATTATAATATAATGACTCCGAGTTCGCAAGGCGTTTTCGGTTTCGCAAACAAACTACCTTGAACATTATGGCACTTGTGGAAAATAATATAAGGAGCAGGACGGACAGGTAAATATTGAATGTATCTTTCTTTTATAAGGTTATTTTATAAAATGCATGCCGAAATTAACAATTGTGTACTGTATTAGCTGACAATTTACATTTTAAAACCTATTAAAAGATTGTGCAAATATCCGATATTACGATAAAAATCGGATTATGAGATTTGCTAATTAAGGTCACGATATCTATATATGCAAAGATAATCGTGATTAATATATGTATATATTTTTCTTTCAGAAATCATGCTGTGTCGCCATTGCTGAAATTGCTCTTGACATTGCGTTTTTATGCCTCCGGAACGTTTCAGATGGCAATTGGTGATTTTGGCAGCATCCACAATTCGACAGTGTGCCGCATAATCAACCAAGTTACCGAAGCATTAGCTGCATTGCGGCCCTAATTCATTATAATTGAGCTACCGGTTACAAATGACGACTTAATGCTAATACAAACACAATTTTGTGAGAGCGCTCGCTTTCCTCGAGTGGCTGGTGCTATAGATTGCACTCACATTAAAATACAATCACCAGGTATTGATTATATTTACGAATTATAAGTGTATGTACATTATTGTCATATTGCTTTTATTGATAGGCGGAGACGAAGCTGAAACGTTCAGAAACAGAAAAGGAATATTTACCATAAATGTTCAGGCTGTTTGTGATAGCAAATTTAAAAGTCAAATAAACAAAAATAAACAACGAAATAATTTAACTCGGAATAACACAATAAATAAAGTATAGTTTAAGAAAAAATGTAAGAAAAACTTTATTTTTTAAGCGAGAAAGCACGTCGGTAGTCGTTGGAGTCGCAAAGAAGAAGATGGAGAAGGAAGAAGCGTAACAACTATCGTCTTAGCAACTAATTCCCTTATTTTATTATTTCATTTATTATAATAAATCAATGGGCAATCAATCAATCATATAAGACGGTCTCCTTTTACATTTATCGTACACTGGTTCAAGTTTTCGTTTTCAAATCATGCGCGTTAACGCAGAATAGTGTATATGTGCCATCTGGTGGCTGGGTAAATCGTCATAAGTATGGATAACTTTACCGAGAGGATAAAATATGAAGGAACACCCATGTATAAAAGTAGCCGGTAAGTGCTGGGTAGGGCTTATCCTCTAGGTAGCTACCGGACAGATATCCTGATATTTACCGATAGGTGGAACAACCGGCCTATGTCTATTTGGAAAAAACAAAAAATGAGCAAGTATTATATTTTTACATCCAGCATGAACAATTCCCAAAGGAAAGCAATTTCGATATGTATTAACAATTAACCTTCACTACCTCTAAAACAAAAAATCATGTGTAATTTGAATGCGTTTGATAATATTTTTTACTTTATTCACCGACGAGATATTCTTAAAGACTGCCAGCGCCTGTGTTAAACAGCGGCCCGCAAATGGGGGCTGGATGGGGTCTGAGGGGGCGCTGAGGTCTCTTGGCGGCGTCGGTTGGCATCGGTAATTGGAGCTAGTACCGTAGGTAATAGACAAACATAGAACGTTGACATTACCCATTGTGTAACTGCTTAAAACGTAATGAGATTTTATTTTATAATTTTATTTCACCCTCACCTTTGTAATCGACACTTCACAGATGCATACATAATTAAAGATTAATTAGCACGTGATTTAAAAATAACATCAATTTCTTTCGCTACTTTGCAATATCTGTTTAATATATCAAAACAGTTCGTTGCGCCTCGGATCAACTTTTCATGCGGCCTCGGGCTGCCCTCATGTGCATTCGAGTTCAAATTGGTACGCGGCTCCATGTTTTGCAACAAAACGAAAAACTTGTTTAAATAGACCAATGAAAGCGTAAGAATCGATTAGTGTATTGCGGAAAATATCGAGTGCCCGGGGAAACGGTGCAATATTTATGGATGTTCGGTCACGTTTGACTTCGTTTATCTTGGCTTGTCTCGGAAACGGTCAATAGAACACAACCGTGCAAGGTATCGCTGTGAAGCTCTCGACAAGATCTGTTCGAATATACGAAGAACATTTTGCATTGTTTTAAGCTAAACATTTTAAACATTCTTTACCAAATTCGTTGTGTTGCACTCACAGTTGCCGAGATAGACTGACAATGAGTTAAACACGGCAGCACACCCGCATGAAATAAACGCTTAGAAACCATACTTGACTAGCTCAACTTTACTCTCCAATCTGCAAGTCTTAGTTCTACACTCCTACTCAACTGACAACTCAATCGAACTTGAGCCTACCCGATTTTTTTATGTAATTGCTCATTAGTCGTTTTTATAAGAATATAAAATAAAGTTTACATCCGCAGCGCAGGACGCTATATATTAAAACGGTTGGAGAATTTCTGCTGTCAGTGCGTAACTTCCACAACTATTTTATTTATCGTTTCAGAAGAAATATACCTGTTGTATGATGCAGTAAAATTAGACACTAGAATTTATGGCAGATTAGTCATTTTTACTAAAAATTGGAAAGGATTCGGAAAAATAGGTGTGCGCAATGATGTTATTCAGAAAAGTTGCTAGATTCTTTTTTATAGTCTAAATTTTAAATTGACGATCTGAATGTGTGGGTATCGGGTAAAGCTTGTAATCGGAAATCAAATTCGCTTTTTTATTTTTACGCACGTGTGTCCTACAATCATATACATTTGTACAATGTACATACATCCGTGGCTAACTGCCTCGTGAGTCGTGCGTCGTCACCTCTCTCCCCCCTTCACTCATCGCGACGCTTATGTTTTTCGCCGGACGCGCGCCGAGGCTCGGGCCCGGGCCGGCGATACACGGCAAGGGACTGGTGTGGCGTGTGTGTCACTTCCCACAGAATGTTATTCAACGTACAAAAAATATTAATTTTTTCCTTTCTAAAAACTGAGGATTACGGAGATAAACGGATTTCAGATTTGTTTTCAGCGCCTCAAAGTCTGAAAATTAACCAACAGATGCTCTTATGTAATAAAATACATGTTCGGCCTCAGCATTACGTCATCAGGGGCGCGTAGGCAAGCCGGGGCAAACCGATTCAATGGTTTCACATTGCCCTCATCGATTGATCGGTTCGCTGCCGTACGAAAAAAAATGTAGTGTGTCGGAGACTTATTCTAATGTTGGAGAATCGGTGTAGCTTGCTCGGGCCGATCCGCGACTGTCTGTCTGAACGGGTGAACGAGAAATCATTGGTGGTTCGAGATTCATTCTAAACTTGGAGAATCGGTGTAGCTTGCTCTTTTTCAAAAGCATCTCAGACTGAGGAAAAACATCTCTAACTTTGTGATATTTAAAAAGTATAAAAACGATTATAATTCATTAAAATATTGCCACTCCTCCGATGCCGACATGTGCTCACAGCCCGATCCGACAGTCTCGGATCGGCCCGAGCAAGCAACACCGATTCTCCAATACTAGAATGAATCTCCAACACACCAATGATTTCTCGTTCACCCAGTGTGGCCAGAAGTGCCTCTTTTACACCATCGGTGCCCGCGGGAGTGGGGATACGCGCAAGTGTGCGTGCCCTGTCTGTGAGAGCTGCGCACACCGTTTCTCGCCGAATCGCGCTCGGCGTGGAGAGAAGGACGGAACTATGCTGCGTCTCCCTTCCACCAACGTCGTATGTGACGTCAGATATCGTGACGACACATAAGGACAGAACTATGCTCCATACCCTTTCAACCAATATCGCGCGTTGCGTCTTTGTTCGACATGCAGTCGTGTCAGGCAAATTCTTCCTGACGTACGCTGTCGTGTGTTCAAATCGCGTGTTACGTACGATCCCTCAGAACGTCTAGTGCCAGAAGCTTTATGAAATATATATTTTGCCCATATCTATTATAAATCAATGCGACACATCTATTCCGCTGACAAAATATTAAAAACTATCCGTAGTAAGTACTAAAATATTTGTAAATGAATGTCGTTTGTCGCCGTGTGATAAATTATTAAGAAGAAAATTATTCTGTGAACAAAAATTGAACCATGACTGGGCGCGAACCTACGAAAAAAACCAACGTGTTGACGAGCGACGATGAGTACGACGAATCAATCCCAAACCCAAACTGTCCTCGATTGACTTTCCTCTGGATCGCGCTCTGCTCAGGGCGGTGGTGCCCGATTTGCCTTCCGGCTGAAAGAACGCAATGGTACGTGCGATGCCTTATGCGAAATCTGGCACCACTGTCACGGGCCTGTGTGCGGAACATAGTTCCGTCCTTCTCTCCACGCCGAGCGCGATTCGGCGAGAAACGGTGCGCGCAGCTCTCACGGATAGGGCACGCACACTTGCACGTATCCCCACTCCCGCGGGCACCGATGGTGTAAAAGAGCCACTTCTGGACAGTCGCGGATCGGGCCAAGCAAGCTACACCGATTCTCCCATACTAGAATGAATCTCCAACACACCAATGACTTCTCGTTCACCCGCTCAGACAGACAGTCGCGGTTCTCCTTGTCCGTCACGACATTGGGTCGAGTCGGGAGGACGACGCGACGGGACAATTCGCAACGAAGCTCCTTGACACATCTTTGGCAACGAATCGAGTAGCCACTGTGACTGTTAGGGGCCATAGGCCAAATATGATTTTGTAAAGTTTGAAAGGGTATTTTATATTATTATTTAATTGCGGTAGAGATTTACTCGTACACTCCGGTGCTTTAGATAACACGGTTAGCACCAAATTGGGGACAAGTAGAGTATCCTTGTATAGTCTGAATTAAATATTCATAGACAGCTCGTACATCGGGTTCACTCATCGTTAACAGCAGCATCGTTTTGAGAGTGGCCATAGTCCATGCGTGCACCTACACATGCATACTCACTCACAAGACGATGCTTCATTTGTTTGACAACCGACGAAAACGCACATAAACGAGCAACAGTGGCACGGTGAGAGCAGTTACGATGTGGTCAAGAGCTGGTGTTTCAAACATGTTTCGCTTTTTCGTCCAACAACTATATTAAATTTGGAAGACTAAACACTAGAACTATCAAGGGGGTGAAAATCTCTTCTCTGGCACTTTGTAATAGAGTCATTATATATTAATGAAACACAAAATGTTCTTTAAAATAATATCTTAGATCTTAGAAAAGAACGGTATATGTTTATATGAAATGAACTTTCATGACATTTCTGGGGTAAGCGCGGATGGGTCAATCTCCGTCCTTTTCCCGACAGGTAACTCTTGCTCCGATTTTCGGCCAGATCCATTCTCGCATTTGTTTTTATGTCCACTCTTTCTATACGGATCAATGCCCCGAGGTGAGCATATGCTCATCAGCCGTCAGCCCCTTGATACCTCTCAAACAAGTCGCATAGCAATGCGTCAACGCGTGGCACTCTTCAATTAGCCCGTGTCATTGGTCAAAATTCGCAGCTGCGCTAATAAACAAAACGTCTTGAAAAGATTTGATCACTATATATAAATAAAAGCTAAACGAGGGAAGTTGATTCTCTCGGTGATTCTAGTGCTGATTTTGTAAAACTCATTGTAGCTGTCTTCGGCGTGGTTGCGCCGCGTGCGTTTTCGTCGATCGCTAAACAAACGAAAGCATGACCTTGAGAGTGGATATGCATGTGTAGATGCACACATGGACTATGCCTACTCTCGCAGCGATACCGTTGTTGCTATGCGACGTATTTGTCGATGTAGCTGAGTGCCACTACTGACAAATTGTTTCGGACTACAGAAGATCGACCAAAACCGCGACCATTGAACGGCAGCCTTACTTATTTTCAATCTCACCTATAGCGATCATGACCTATACGGCAGATTTTTCCGGGCACCTGTTCTCCAATTGTCAGTTTCATGTATCTCATACAGCTTCTAATGGTGGAACAAATGAGCAAATTGCATTGAAACTATACGTGAACTTCACTTGAACATACAATAATATATATCCAAAATTCAGACCAACAAGACATGGTCAGGTTTGTATATCAAAATTTCCGCGTCCAATGTTGTACATATATTTTTACGGTTAACGTTGAATAGTTGAACATTTATTAAAATTTTAGTGAACTTTTTATCTTTCATTTTATGTTTCGTACAACCTTTTCTGCCGTTAATAGTAATTTTGCTTCTATTATTTTGAAACTTAAAATTCCACTTGAAATCGTCTGTAAAGAGAGCTTCACTTGCCCACACACAGGTGACATCTCATGATAATAGTTCAGTACGGTGGTGATTCGACATCAGTTTCTTACTCTGGCCGCAATATATTCTAGAGGGCGCCCGAGAACAGCGAATTTTGCTGGAGACACAAAGTCCCATAAGGCTGGCAGTCTTTAGGAATATCTCGTCGGTGCTTTATTTTGTGATCATTGTGACGGCCAGCCGTTTCCGACACCATTCTCGACCCGCCTTTAACCACAAGCCGGCTAGTATCTTGAGAGTACTCCCAGAGGTCGCCTAAGTGGACGAGCGACGGAACTTCTCCCTCACTCGTTCACACTCACCTAGTTTAAGCCATGATAACATAGAATCGAATCATAAGTAGATATATCTTTGCGTCTATACCCATCGAGCGTTAGGGCATTAGTTCTAAGTAAAAGCGCACGCGGCGCTCCAAGTGGACTGCGCTTCACCACCAACGCGCCTGCGTCGAGCGCCGAGCCCCACTCTAAGGGCCGTACCCCTTCCTTAGCGGCGGGCCCTAGTAATTAGATTTAAGGCCGGGTCGAACCGAAAATCAGTGCATTATGCATTATACATAATATCACAGTGCTATTATACTTGACAAGCAGTTCATTACTTTTCTTGAGTGCATTCTACTTACAATCGTCTACTTAATTCCTTCTTGAAGATTAATTAAGTCGTCTTGAAGGCAAGCAGTTACATCAAATTGAAGAACAGTGTACTAAAATCCTTTGTTCGAAATCTATAGTGAAAGCTCAGTTCATTTCAATCCAATCAAATCCCAAATTCATAAATCTAAATCACAAACTCAAAAGCTCAAATCATTTTATCAAAGAATAAGTGCTGAAGCAACAACTGAAGACTCGACAAAAACCAACTCACGGTAAGCAAACTGACTTGCCGGTTCGACACTCGCATAACACTGTACTAATTATTAAGGTAGAATCTAGTTCCTTAAATTGTTCAATCGTATAGTCAATATTGTAAGAATCATATAGTCAAAGTCTATATATAGACCTTTGTTATACAAATTACTTCTATCATTCTATCCTTGCGTTCTTAAAGTAAATTAAGCCTTCCATAACGCTCTACGTCTAAGCATTCCCTCACCACATATATCTAGGCAGTCAACAAGAGGACGTTAGCTCGACGACATAAATGCCTACAACTTCACACTTATCCTTACCACACATATCCAGGCAGTCAACGAGAGGACAATAGCTCGTCGACATAAAAGCCTACAATCTCACATATACCTTTACCTTACGTTTCCATTATTCCGGCAACGAGAGGACGATAGCTCGACGACAAATATTCCTTCAACTCCATACTTACCTTTATTCCGTCAACGAGAGGGCGATAGCTCGACGACAAATATTTTCTTAACCCCATACTTACCCACACCTCATACTGTCCATTTACCCGCCAACAAGAGGACGATCCGCTTGACGGCATATACATCCACCATAAGACCAAAAGTCACCACTATCCTGAATGCCTAAACAAAAGAGAGCCGGTCGGAAGAACCAACTACGTAAATTGATCAGGAACTTCTACGCTATTCCTTCAGAAACTAACAGGCCTCCGCCACCAACCCCAAAACCGCGTATAGTCGAGTGTCGTGCCGTTGGACCCAATATACGGGTAGTACAGTCTTCAGCGAGTAACGTAAGGGAAAATCAACCGTCTGTAAGCAGTGTAAAGAAGGTACAGCCGTCCGCTAAAACCACGTTGATTATAAAATCATTCGCGAGCTCGGTAAAAACAGATAAATCCTCGAAGTGGGAACTCATTCCGCTCAATTTAGAAGCGCCGATATATTCCGCGACCGTGCCGAGATTCGATCCGCGTTTCGAAACGTACATTCGAAAGAGGCGCGAACGCCTCTATCCGGAACTCATAGTGCTCGACCAATAAAACCGCACCGCCAGGATCCCCAAGTCGCTCAGATCGCGCTCCGTGGCCTCTCGACTAAAGGAGGAATTTAAAAGTCGCTTCCCGACTGCAATCGTTTCGTGGAAATCCCTCAAATCCGCGAAATCGCCGATCGGGACGTGACAATCATATACATTAATTTCTGTGACATACTGACATCACCTACTGAAATATCTAAATAGAAGAGAGCAACTTTTTCGAACCGGTCATATCTAGTCAAATCTCTGTGGAACTTACGTCGAACGGCGCAAATCGACTGTATGTCCCAAAGGTCCAGTGGTAAGAGTGAGACAGAATACCAAAATATCTTTCTTCTCTCTCTAACAGCGAGGCGCGGCTGTTCCTGCACCCGCGCACATTCCAGGTATTCTATAGTTCAATGTAGCCAATTGAATGGTGGAGTCGCAAGCGGTCTTGCAGGGAACTACAAAAGTTACTAGGAATATATATACGTTGGTTTCCAAATCATTGGACTCGCGACGTGCATATTATACACAATAACGCACGTTTCAAATAAATTATTTATATGAAATTGAAGTAATAGTGTAACATAAAATAGTGTGTATATATATACAAGTAATAGTATATATAATACGGTAATTTTTATTATATTTACGTGCCATTATACACAATAACGCAGGTTTAAAATGAATTATTTATATGAAATAAAAGTAATAGTGTAACATAACATAGTGTGTATATATATATATAAGTAATAGTATATGTAATACAATATTTTTATTATATTTGAAGGGTTACATTAAAGTAAATTCATAATAACACTGTAATCAATTTATTAATCCTATTATAATTCACCTAAATATACATCAAATATCAGTGACATATGTGAAGTACATTTTGGTTTACAAACAATGGTATTTATTCGCGTCGTCAAATCAATAAAACGTATCCTATCCATATAAACTGACAGACATTCAAAAGCTGCCTAACGTCATCTCGCCTGTATGTATGGCGAAGTAGTATTCACCTCTGAATTCCTCTTCCTCACGATATCCGGGCCACATGTCGGAATAGCATATGTGTATTTCCCCCGGATATTCGTTATGTCGGTATTGATTGTCCTTACGATTTTCCGAAGATGTCATCATGCTAAGTGGGTTCACACAAAATTGTTTTAATTATGTGAAGAACTGATGAAATTTATATTGACAGTCAATAGCTAAAAATATAAATGTACACGTACCTCAGATCAATTGTCTCATAATGTACATGACTTGTTACGTCCTACGTCCTCCACCCGCTTTTTTAACGACTATATTCTCGCAACGAGCTCATCGCACCGCGTATCTATTAAATTAGATGTAAGTCGTACATAAACGAAACAAGAGCCGGCGCACCGCGCCACCGAAATTCCTTCACGAAACGCTGACGCCCATCCGGGACGTAATTCGCGCCACGCGAAGGAATGACATAATGACGACAATAGCGATGTAGGTAGAGACATAAGAATGCTGACGCCGAATCAGCTCACAGGCTAACCCCAACGATCGACTAGCGATCCGCGGCAACACATCGTTCCGAGACCGCCAACTTCCAAACGGAAGCTAGGGTGCCAGTTCCACGAAGGACCTGGCGACCCTCAGCAAAACCCACTACTTAAATGGGCCACGAGTCAGTCAGTCGACAGTCACAATTCTCCGCTCCATAGTTAACGTCACGCTCAAGTCGGGCACCAAGTCACTTCAGTTTACATTCGGCAACTCGTTAATCTAAGTTATCAAGCTCTTCAACCAACCAAGTTCGGCTACGACCCATGTAAATTCGGCAACTGTAAACCAGCTAAATGTACTTCGGGATAAAACATCCAGTCCACTTCCACCATCTGAACATTATTTAATTCACACGACCGTGTCCTTCCTGCACGTCAACACCAAACACCACCACCTCTACCTCTACCCAGGGCCCCAGAGAGCTACCTACAGCCGTGGACGCCCTCCCAGGCATCCACCGTGGTAGAACTCCCGGTGATCGTCACCTACAACCGTGGACGCCCTCCCAGGCATCCACCGTGGTCGACTCCCGGTAATCGTCGAGCCATCTACAAGCGTGGACGCCCTCCCCGGCATCCACCGTGGTGAACTCACGGTTGTGGGAAAACCTTCGGGATCGGCAATCCACAACCACACACACTCCCACACATCCAGAGCCGTAGCCATTCGGACACCTCCTTCTTACATTCCTCGATACGTCAGTGAGCCGCTCCACTGACGGATTAAACCACCCTCTTTTCGGTGCGATCACTCCTTCCGTCTAACCTCGATCCCAGGTATACCCGGTGAACGCAGGGTGCCGAAAACGAGGACGTAACAACTTTTGCAGTCCATGTTACTTCCAGTCACCAATATGGGGCCAGTACAATTTAGTGCTCAGGTCATTCTTGATAATATAATATAGGCAATGAACCTGTAAAATGAAGACATTTATTACATTGAAACTTCATACCAAATCCAATGCCCTGAACAGGGACCAACCCACCATAGCAGCAACAAAATTTTACATTTGTTTCCAACACCAAGTTGAACAGCGGAATCAGGAAAAGAATCGTATACATAATGTATAATGTAGGATTGCCCTCTTCTGGGTTGAGAATGAAATGAATCAATATATTTCAACCCTTACATGTTTCAAAACAATTAGTTTCCTCATCAGGAGTCTATAACATACAAAAGTGAACTAATGTAAATGTCTATTACATTTTAGTTGTAGATCTAGCGGATGTATCCTATTGTGGTGGTACTCACGTAAATTGATATAGGATGCAGTATTGAGATGGTATGTTTGAAAATTTAGCCAATTTTTCCTATGTGATTCATTCAATTTTTTCACAGTGTCTGAAAGCAAATCAGTGCGTTGAAGAAACCATGGCCAGAAATATGCAAAGCTTACATAATTTTCAACATTTCTCACATTGTAAAATTTTAACTCTCCAAGATTTGACACATTTCTGCATTTTAAATTTGTAATATTAACTAATCTCACCTGTTTTCGCCAATCACTGATTGGATTAGGATCGTTTCGTTTCACGTTTGAACAATATTTTGGATGCTTTCTAATACAACACGTACTTACGGATGAATATATTTATGTTAAAGTATATGACTCGATGTCTCCCAAGAAGTGTTTGTGGTGTCGGTACGTTTACCTTTAGCAGAGTGAAGGGCCGGCATTAAACGTTTCAACCCCACAGATAGCAATTTTTCTTAAGGAAACGGGGGCGCACCGAAGAAAAAAAAATGTTGCAGAACAATTTTCATAGCGCGGCACCCTATAAGGTACCCACTTTGCCGAATAATAGGCCCTTCACTATACGTAGTACCCTGCAAGACCGCTTGCGACTCCACCGTTCATATTGGCTTCATTCCCCAGATCCTGATCTCGCATCCATTGTATAGAGATCAGTGCTTCGTCCCCTTATTCCTATGTCCATGTCCGCAACACGTGGCGGCAATCGGTCGGCGCGACAAAGTTGCGTCGCCAGCCTCCTGTGAACCGGGTAAATCTCTATCCGACTTTATCCTATACAACGTCAGTTTATCTCGGCCATTCTCAACCGTTCTGAGTTCTGACACAGACGAGGTATAGAATAGACACCGCATCTTATGGACCTTCGTGTCACACGTCTAGACATACCGACGGAGCAGAAAACGAGGCAAGTTGGAGCGCCCTCTGCGTATGCGAACGGCAGAAGTCATAGGCCCGTATTCAAATACTGCGCTTAGGCCTCGGCTTGAGTCGGGATTACGTAAACCTGGCGCAGACGCGTAATCCGGGTTCAGAAACCTGGCTTGGATCAGATTCTCAAACCAGGATGCCATTTGCGTGCCCCCACTCCGATTAAGCTCTGCCCACCGTGTTGTTACACGGGTACACAGGCTTCTCGCATAAAAGTGTAGAGGTCGGTCGGAGTGGGGGTCGAGAAATGTAAGCCTGGCCTGAGACGCCTTGGAAAGGCCTCTTGAGCCGGGATTACGGCCGTTTTTCGCGCCAAATCTGTAAAAATATAACCAAACGTTTACACGACTGTTTAGCAGTTCAGCAGTGTTAAGGTTGGTTAAGGTAATGTTCACCCATGGACAATCAGCAAGAAGTAAATTGAGGAGAAGAATAGAGAACTGCAGTTTCGAAATAGACAGATTGTTCGCGATGATGAGCTCATTCAGGGTGTTGCAGTAGTACAAAGTGTAGAGGATTTGCAAATTTATGAAAGAAAACTTAAAACTGCATTTTTACAAAAATCGGTAATTTTTTTTAATAACATCTTTCGTGTAAAACATACAACAAAAATGACCTTTCGATCAATAGTTACGTCGCAGTCTCAAAAATATAATAGTAATTACAATACAGACTTATAAGTTAAGGTTTTTTATCATTTATTATTACATTTATAGTAGAACTTGGTAATTGAGGATTAATCAAAATAATATATTCTATAACATAAATTGGCTTGAATTATTTACAATGTTAAACACAATCATATGGAGAGTGTAATATTGAATAAATATTCTTGGAACTTTGAGGCAATATTCCGTGTCATATTCATGCAATATTCCCACAAGTTACGAAGAGGCGGACATAGTAATATCGCTGCAACATTCTTGCAATAATCCTGCGAAGTCACCTGCAAGGTTTCGCATTGTAAAGTAATATTTATACAACATTCCAACAATATTGCTTGCTGTCTGGGTAGCCGAGATTCAGACAAGAAGAACGGTACATGAGCGAGTGAATAAATGCTGCTTTTTATTAGTTGTAATGCAAAATCTGTAAAAACTACCAAAAGCGTCCACACGACTGTTCAGTAGTGTTCAGGTAATGTTCAGCCATGGACAACCAGCAAGAAGTAAATTTTG
Organism: Priocnemis perturbator; assembly: GCA_963942575.1. Taxonomy (NCBI): domain Eukaryota; kingdom Metazoa; phylum Arthropoda; class Insecta; order Hymenoptera; family Pompilidae; genus Priocnemis; species Priocnemis perturbator. The sequence continues at coordinate 314,308 of CAWWDK010000216.1, read as the reverse complement.
AGGAGGAAAATTTGAAACTTGCAGTTCCGAGACGGATTGTTCGCGATAATTGGAATAATTAATCAATCGGCAAGGCATCGATTTCAACGCTCATCTTGTTCAAATTGGAATTGGGTGGTCGTGAAAACTATCTCGAATGTTCCGCCTTTTTGGTGGCATTACACCTCAGCGCTCCGTGCGGCCCATGGGTTATTTGGCCGATGGTGTTGATACAAGACTGTTACGCAGCATGCGGAATATTATATAAGTAAGTTCCTGTGGCTCATGTCTGATGATAATACAACACTCTTCTCTCATTCGTGGTCCTAAATTGGATAATTCCGAAGTTTCCCGCAAGCGAAGCAAGCCGCATGCAGTGTCAGCATATCGACTCTGAACACCATTCGTGTCGCAGGTATGTGCGTGTCGGTGTGCGATGCGCGCAGCTTAGGCCCAATCAGGGCCTTAGCATCGCACACAGGCGAGCACGTACACTGCAACACGCATGGTGTTTAGAGCTCGATATGCTGGCACTGGCCGCATGGCACGCCTTGGCCACGCCCATTATCCAAGGACTGCCAGGATCTCCCTTCCATGCGACGTCTAAACCGCGTTTGTGAATACACGAAAAATCTGAACCCGGATTACGCATCTGAGCCAGGTTTACGTAATCCCGACTCAAGCCAAGGCCGAAGCGCAGTATTTGAATACGGGCCTCAGAATCGGCTATCATGCAGCTTCTTCCTTTGGCCAATGGCGGCGTTTGCGTGCTGCACGATAGCCGAAACCGAAATTGTTAATTACGGCCAAACTACGATTTCGCAAACTGCGAAATCGATACAGCTGCTTGCGAAAACTATTACTAAACGATTGAGACCGTTATACACGAGTGTTTGAGAAACCCGCTCGACAGCGCTTCCTGTCGCCGACGACCACCTGGCGGCAGCACTTCCCGAGCTCGATTCGCGAGCGCCGGTTCGCGTACAGGTGAGAAGCGGAAATGCGTGGAATGCGCGAAACGCGGGCGGCGCCATGCGCCGTCCCGCTAAAAGTGATCACTTCTACCACGTCTCTTGTAGCGCGAATCAGATTTCCAGTTCGATCACCGTATTATCAGTTTCCACCGCATCCCAGCTTCTCATCTTTATTGCATTTCCGACCGATCAACACGAGATACGCTGCCGTGTACAGTAAGCGATGCGCCGACAACCGTAACGTCAATATTTAAGGTACACCACCAAGTTCTAATCAGGCACTGCACGTGGCCGTACTTTTACCACGTGCATCCGCGACCGCGCAATTACACAAGACACTGGGGGGCATTAATTATAGCAATTGTGTCCGAATCAACACACAAAGACTTTGTATAACGCTGACGAGCTGCACCGATTTACCTACAATAAATCGGCACTAGCGAACGCAACACGCGAACACGTGTAATTTTCTAACCTCACCACCAGATGATCCACTCATTTCCGCACCCTTCCCCTCTCCGCTCCTAAATTTTCCTTCCCACTCGTTTTCCCACTCATTTCCCCAACAACGAGATACGTCAAAGTTATTTCGCCACTTTCTGCATCTCCTTTCGCCAACGGCGGCGCTTGCGAGCAAATCAACGCTGCACGATAGCCGATTATGAAATTGTTAATTACAGGCAAACTACGATGTCGTAAACTCCGAAATCGATACAGTGGCTTGCGAAAACCATTCGTAAATGATTGAGACCGTCAGAGATGAGATACGTCAAAATTATTTCGTTACTCTATGTCCGAAGAGCGATTCTCGCCTCGGCCAACGGCGGCGCTTGCGAGCTCCACGTTAGTCTATTCTGAAATTGTTAATTACGGGCAAACTACGATTTCGTAAACTCTGAAATCGATTGCGTAAACTTGCGTAAACTATTCGTAAACGATTGAGACCAAAATAAGCGAAATCGGTGATAGTCGTCTGCTAACTATACACCCACCTAAAAATGGTTAATTACGGGCAAACTACGATTTCGTAAACTCTGAAATCGATTGCGTAAACTTGCGTAAACTATTCGTAAACGATTGAGACAAAAATAAGCGAAATCGGTGATAGTTGTCTGCTAACTATACGGCGGTCCCTCGGCCGTGTGACAAAAATATGCATTGTTTGTCCAGTCTATTCTATACCTCGTCTGTGCTAATACTGATGGACCCCGCGAAAATGGTATTCTCGCCTTTCGATTATTTAGAATTAGCACAGAGCAAAACGTTAAATAAATATAAGATTGTAAAAAGAAACCATCCGGACTATTCGACGGACACCAGAGACTCTTGTTTAATAGAAATCTTAACACGCCGAGATACACGAAAATGCCGAACGCATTACATGCAGCTAGCGAACACACTGTGGATTCAATTAGATACTAATTCCGACTGGATAGGAGCCGCTCCAAACCAGGAAACCTTGTATATCTTATGTTGCGACAATAAGCCACGTAGTATAGAATTATTAGGTAGCTTCATACTGCACTTAGATAAAGACTGTACCGGTACAACTAATAAGGTCTTCCTCAAACCAGCTACACACGTAACCAGAACTTTAGAGTTAAATGTTCTTTTGACGAGCAAGGAAGAGGATTTTAACGTGACTTTCGGGAAACTCAGATCCCAAGACTTACCTTTTGAACTCATTCACGAAGTTAGTATCAATCCTGACAATTTGAAATATTTGGGTAGAACCTTAGAGGTAATAGACGACCAGATTGAGACCTTAGCATCTGAGAAACGGGTTAGCACGTGGAAGGAACGATTTTACAAATATCTGGAATATGCAGGATACGTAGCAATTGCTGGTTTGACAATCGTTTTCCTAGGTAAAATAGGACTATTTAAGCTAATTATAAGAACCATCCGATCGGGCTGTGAATCGTGTACATATAACAATTGTAGCTTTGGCAACAAAGCACCCACGCAGCACATTGCACCAGCTGCAACGCAAGCAACATTTTCAATCAACGAACCTGACGAGGTACGCTTCATCGCTCAACGACCTAGAACGAGACCGACGAATGCTGCTTATGGATTTTAGTTTAGATCAGTACCCCAACTAAAATCTTAAACTACCCGGGGAGGTGTAAGCGGGCCCAGGTACCGAGCCCTTCGCCGCTTTCCCTTTTTGACCACCCATATCGTACCGAGGGATACTTTACGACGTCCGGGTAACCAGAAACTGACAGATAGCGAAGTACTTGCAGCTGAGGCGACATCTGAGTGTACACAGATGTCCAGATAGCCTAAATTCCTAGAGACGCCCTTACCAAGAAGAGAGACTTCGTGGAGGACGTTTTCGCCCTTCTCTGGGCTACGGACGCAACCCCCTCTTCTCACAAACCGTAGATATAAGAAGCCTGTTCTACGCTGCGAGTTTAGTCTTAGTCTACATTTTAACACCGAATCTCTGCCAGTAACTATATTCATTCTTAATAAAGTATTCATTATTATATTTTATTTTATGTCGTCTCATTGATTCGCGCTATCACGACAACAGGACAGACAGATTTCTAGAGAGAGACTAGTAGTTCGCCGCCTAGAAACTAATCGAGATTCGCCGCAGGTGCGAATGTGTGCTAAAGAACTGCGCCATGATTCGGCTTCGTTTTTGATTGACACGGGCGCTGATATCAACGTAATCAAACTAAAAATATTGCGAGAAGATATATCTGTCGCGTTACACGAATCTATAGTCGTTACGGGTATTACCACGGAACAAATAGAAACATTGGGCACCACGATCGTGCACCTACTCGGACAACCGGTTAAATTCCACGTGGTACAATCCTCGTTTCCCATCAGGAGCGACGGAATTTTGGGAAAACATTACCTGAGGCAGGAACAGGCAGAGATATCATTCGCGCACAATACTTTAGTCACACAAAGTGATCCTATACGCCCGATGCGGTTCATAGGAGAGGCCGAACGACATAACGAAAAATTACCTTTGCCCATTACGCGCGTTCACAACCTACGAGCTAGAACGCGTCAAGCAATCAGAATAGATGTAAAGGAAGGGAGAGAACTGACCGAGGGTTATTTGCCGAATTTAAACACGACGGACGGAGTATTCATCGGGGAAGCCGCTGTCTCAGTTTGTCGAGGCGCGTGCCATGTACTTGCGATTAATACCTTTGAAAATGACGTAGAAATAACGATACCACCGCAAAATATAGTACCGTTTGAATACCACAATTTCCCTGAAGAGCAGGAATACTTCAATTCCGAGTCAGAAACAGCACACGCGCCGATAGTTAACGACCGAGTAGGTGAAATAGTCTCCCGTTTGCGGTTTAAACGACCTTAACGACGAGGAAAGGAATCACGTAATAGATTTAGTAGAAGAATATCCAGAGAGGTTTCATCTACCGGGCGATAAGCTGCAGTCGACACCCTGTATTAGGCATACAATCCCTACCACAGACGATTTACCTATTAACACGCGGCAGTATAGATTTCCACCTGTTCATCAAGCCGAAATCGCGAGACAAATCTCTAATAAATTAGAGTGCAACATTATCGCACCCTCAAATTCGCCATATAATTCACCGCTATGGATAGTTCCGAAAAAGCCGGATTCTCAAGGAAACAAGCGTTGGCGAATGGTCATTGACTTCCGTAAATTAAATGAAAAAACGATTGGAGACGCGTACCCTTTGCCCAATATTACAGATATTATGGATCACCTAGGCGAGGCGCGGTATTTTTCGATCTTTGACCTCGCGAGCGGCTTTCAACAAATAGAAATGGACCCTAAAGACCGAGCTAAAACTGCCTTCACTACACCAAATGGCCATTACGAGTACATTCGCATGCCCGAAGGGCTTAAAAACGCTCCAGCTACGTTCCAGCGATTAATGGACCAAGTATAACGCGGGTTGCAAGGCGTAGAAGTTTTTGTATATCTAGACGACATCGTAGTTTACGCTAAGTCCTTGAAGGAGCACGGAAGGAAGGTGCAGAGACTATTCAATAGAATACGCGATGCAAAGCTAACTCCGCAACCTGACAAGTGCGACTTCTTAAGAACCGAGGTAGCGTATCTAGGACATATAATCGGTCGAGACGGAGTCCGTCCAGACCCTGGGAAAATTAGCGCGGTAAAGAAATTCCCGTACCCGCAGAGTCAACGGAATGTCGGAGAATTCCTTGGGCTGGTGGGCTATTACCGACGTTTTATAGAAAACTTCGCCGCGATCGCGAAACCATTAACGGAATTATTGAAAAAGAACGAAAAATTCGACTGGAAACAGGAACATACAACTAGCTTTAAAACCTTACGGAGAGCGTTGTGCCGAAGCCCTATTCTACAGTACCCTAATTTTAACGAACATTTTACTTTGACAACGGACGCCTCGGACGTCGCGATAGGCGCGGTATTAAGCCAGAATGCGAACGGCCACGATTTGCCAGTAGCATACCCATCAGGTAATCTAACTAAGCCGGAGCGAAATTATTCCACCACGGAAAAGGAATGCCTAGCTGTGTTATATGCAGTCCTGCATTTTAGACCCTATCTATACGGGAGAAAGTTTACGCTAGTTAGCGATCACGAGCCGTTGAGATGGATAGACTCAGTTAAAGATCCGGGACAACGCTTGGTGCGTTGGCGACTTAAATTACGGGACTACGAATATGAATTTGTACATAAACCGGGCCGACTCAACACTAACGCGGATGCATTATCGCGGAATCCGGTAAAGACTGACACCGTCACGTCGGAATCCGACAACGAGGAACGCAACCGGGTTTCGTCAAAAGTATTGCCAGTAAACCGGGAAGCCTCCGAAGCCGGACCGAGCGCGCCCCGAAAAAACCCACGAGCACCGGAGCCATTAGATACAAGCGCGGTAGCGACGAGAACGCGCAGGCGAATACCGTACCTGCCAGAACCCGACATACCGATGACAGTAGGAGATAATAGCGAATCGTCATCCGACTCCTCAGACACGCCAATATTCGTAGAGAGCAGATGCGTGATGCTCAGTGTAAAGCCACGACCACCGCGCAAGTCGAAATCGCCGCCTAAAACACGATCCCATGACGCGGAGTCGTGTGATAGTGAGCGCGGTACTGCAGGGCCGTCGGACAGCGAAAATGTCGCTACGGAACTTCCTACCCGACCGCACTGCACTAGCGATGACGAGCAATCTGAGGACCTACTCACTTGGGACGTATTATCGAGATCTTTCGAAGAACTTGGCGACTCAATTACTAGAGGTGAACAACAAACGAGCACGGAAAATACGCGAGAACCGACGGAAAACGTAATTACCGAAACTGACCCGAACACATCCGACGACATACGAGACGGAGAACAGACGGGAATAACAGCTGATCTGGAGACAGACGGGGCGGTTAGCGAAAATGTCGCTACGGGAGGCCCTACCCGTCCCGCCTGTACTGAAGGTGACGCGGCGCGCCCACCAGGAGGCCCTTTAACGTTGGTCTCTGAAACAGAGGCGTCTGGGGGGGGGGGCAGCGCATTACTCGCCGGACCTGCGGATTGCTCGCATTTACCTACACCTTCACCAACGTCGAGACCGGTCGCGCTATCGACACCGATGCCCCTAACTGTACCCGCGAGACCATGCGTAATATTACCGGAACATCTATATAATGATAGACCCCCTTCGATACCGACAGTCGGAATCCCTGTCACCGAAGACGTGCCGATGGGCACCTATATCCCTTTTTCACCGGAACTCCAGCCTCATGTGCAAGAATTTCAGCCGAAACCTGTACGTTATTCCCGCGATAATTTGACAGCACGACGCGGAAACATGGCGCATTTCTTATCAGCTGATTGCAAATTGAGCGACCCGATATCGCGGCAGTAGTAAGAGTAAGCCGCTTCTGGACCCGAGGCGAGAGTAAGCCGATTCTGGACCAGTAATTGTGAACCAGTAGCCGATTCTGGACCAGAATCAGTAGCCCCGATTCTGGACCAATAGCCGATTCTGGACCAGTGTAGTCGATTCTGCTGGACCGCAGTCATTCGGTCTTGCGTGTTTGCGTGTATTTTTTATTTTTTTATCGAAGTTTGCGGTTAGTGTCTTAATCACAGGTTGAAGTTTGCGGTTTGTCTTATCGGAGAGGTGAAGTTTGCGGTTTGTCTTAATCAGGTGGAAGTTTGCGCGGTCGGCGGTTAAAATCGGAAGAACGTTGGAAGGTGAAGAAGGCGAGCCGTTTGATTCCACAGCGGTAGCGGTCAAGGTTAAAAGTCGGCGGTTGGGCGATATCGAGTCGGTCGCTGCTGATATCGGGGGGCCTTGCCTTATTTTTTCTGTTAGGTCGAAAGTTTGTGGTTTACACGGAAGTTAGAGAGTAGGAGGAGAAGGGGTTACGGAGCGGAGGACGATAAGCGCCATCGACACGCGGCGTTGTACTACGAAATGTAGACAGAGGTAGTAGTAGGCGTTGTACTACGAAATGCCGTGCGGGGGGTTGGAAGTAGACCGGTAGGAGAAGGTTGCAGAGGAATGATACGATAAGCGATTACGCGGTACTCGAGCGTGTGTGGGCAACAACGATATCGAGAGCGGAGGACGATTGTACTACGGAGGAGGAGGTTGGGTGGGAGCAAGGTGTACGGGCAGTGAGGAGGGGGTCCGGCGTCATCTTGGAGCAGCGGACGCGTTGCAGGTCGGGGGTGGGAGGGAGGGGGGAGGGTCCCGGGGAAAGGGTGCTAAGCGCTAGCTAATATTTGCACGTTAAACGTAGCACATCGGTTAATACTCTTCGTAGCATCAGCAGACTAGGAAGCAGAGAAGTGTTCGCGACTTTTTCTGAAAGCGAATTACTGAAAGTGTTGTAACGATGGCGGCTGACGGACATATTCGACAATTGTACAGATTTTTTTATGACAAACTGGTTGCTCAAATAGATCCTGAAAGTGGAATATTAGACGAATTAGGAGAGGAAGGGTTATTGAACGAGTCTGATATTTTCGATATTTTAACTTTGAAGGAACGAACAGCACAGGTGCGTTGTTTGATTACGAAGCTTACAAACAAATTTATAAATCAATGTAGAATGATAGTACAATTGAAAGTATTTAAATTTGAATTTTAACCTTTGCAGATTGCCGCTATTGTATTTCATTCTATTCACAGAAATACTAAAATCTTATAACCCCTGGCTTGCCGTATGCATGATACAATGGATAGAAAATCAAAGTGAGCTGCGCGCACATGTGAAACAATTTTATGAAGTATTTCGCGAACAATTACGCGATGTTGATGTACGTAATGCCGTTATACAAAAGTTAAGACGAGACAAGGTGTTGCGCGCTGGTGCAATACAGTACATTTTGGATACGGAAAATAAAGAGGTGCGGGTATCTCGTCTGATCCATAAGATGTCACGGTAAGTTGTAGAAAACTGGTAAAACGACTGTAATCGTGAATGTTATACATTTTTTAAATTTTTAGACTAGGACTGACAGACTTGCTGTGTTTTAAAGAATCGTTAAAGCATCATTACCCTTGGATAGCTTGACGGATGGAAGACTATTTGAATACGGCATTTTTCAGCAAAAACTGAATCACAATTTTAACCCATGCTCGCTTATTTTCAATGCTAAGCTATTTTTGTTAAGAACAGTGAGATGTAATGAATTTCTCAGATACGCACTGTATATAATAAATTGTAAACGGGTGCAGATTATTGATAAATAATACATGTATTCAAATATTGCAAGCATTTTTTATGTTTTAATCGAACAGTGTCCCCAAGCAAGTGTTTGTATACAATCACCGGTGATATATATTTTATCATCGTACGGATGCAATGCAACTTTTCCTTCGGAAATTGTGTGAATTTGATGCAGCTTCGACGCAATACGGTTTTGTCTAGCCATTTTAATTTCATCATTAAATAGGCAATTTATATAATCATCAAATTTAATTTCTCGCTTAATAAAATCTTTTTTGTTCCCTTTAGCCTTCTTCGTGTCGCGCTCGCCAATAACTTTTATAGCATACATTTTCGATCTTAATCCTTCAAATTCACACATAATTTTTCCTCCATTTTCATCTTTCATTAGGCCTAGAACTTTTTTATTTGCTAAAGGTATATTGTATACGTTGTCAATTGGATAATTACTAGTATCGAAATAAGCTATATCTCGCCCCATAATGCTATATATGTCATCACATTGTAATTTATAAATTAAACTGTCCGTATCAGTATATAATACCTTACACATATCTTGAAATTGAACCTTCATATAGTCGTAATGAAATTTATAGAGATATATTTTTGAAGTATCTAGAATGGACATGCCGATATAAATGGGTTTATCTATTTTAACTTTCATCTTTTTCATTTCCACACCGACAAAATTTTCATTGAATATTACTCTTCTATGAAAATTAGGTCTTCCTATCAATGGCTTAATACCGGCACGTCCTTCCCACGATGTTAATAATCTTACATCAACTCGATTACGCACATTTTCCATTGTTTTTCCAAATACTGCGTTATTCATTAACCCTTTCGCTACGGACACCGACTATAGTCGGCGGACGCGAGACGTGCTGTGTGTACGGATGCCGATTATAGTCGGTGTCCGCGAGACGTGCTGTGTGTACGGGTGTCGACTATAGTCGGTGTCCGCGAGACCAGACAATATACCTACGTACATTGTGGGTATTCTGAAATTTCAGAATTTTTATGTTTTTCTGTATAATATGACGAAACAGTTGTTACATAACTCTTAAGAAAGTATACATACAAGACAATTCCAAAGTGCCATTGAAAGACGTATGTGCGAACATCGAAGACTACCGATGCGCAATGTGCACACTGCGCGGCGCGGTGCCCCGTTCAGTGGCGCTACTCTCGCGGAACGGACTGCCGTAGCGAAAGGGTTAACTTAAATAAATCTTTTTCAAAGTCCGATTCAGATTGAGCTCGAAATTTTGCATTTAATTGTATATATGTACACATCCATGGAGATTGATTGAACTGTAAGATACGATGAATGTTCTTTAATTTAAGTCCATGTTGCAGGCATTGCTGTAGGGTTCGATAATGAATAACATAGTTGGTTTTACAATTTAAAGTTGCTAACCATTTTTCATATTTAGCGTTTGGCGGTACTTTGCGAGTGGGACAGAACGGCAAATCTGAATGCGAATCATGTATTTCATCGGGATAGTCTAAATCTACCTCTAATATGTATCCAATCTCAGAATCGGCTTTAGCTGAATTAATGTTAAATTGACTTATCATATCATTATCCATCCATTCAAATTTACCGTACGGCAACGAATCGCACATGGCAAAACCGTATAAATTGTTAACATCGTTGTAGTATAGGTATAGTATGGGCGTCGACTCGAACGAGCGATCGAGAATCGATGTCGTCGGCGCGTGACGACAGGCGGCGCGAGAGGCACGAGCAGGACACTGCGTGTGAGGCCTCGAGCGAGAGAACACGTGGCGGAATAAAACGGCGGAGAGGTTAAGTGCCAGGCGAGTATTACTATACCTGACCCAAGCGTAGTCCTATAAGGAGAACGGATACAACAATCGTAATACATTAAATACGAAGATTCTTTATTAGAATCATACGTCGCTCCCATGTAAGGATTATTAGCTTTTGCATCCCGATGCAAACATTGACTGTATCCTCCGCGTATACCGCTTTCAATAAATAACACCATATCAATATCTGTTAATAATTCTAATGTTATGTTTGTAATCTTTAGCATAACGTCCCACGCATATGATGGTAGGGTACAGTAATAGGCAGGGTCGAGACCATAATATTCGATACATTTGCTTCGAAAATTTTCAAAAATATCTGCTAATAGTAGAACATCTGTTTTCAAATATAAATCGCTATATTCGCCTAGTGATGAGATATTAAATTTATTCCATACGTTTTGTGCATGTTTATACTCGCTCCTTTCAATATTGTGCCCGTACAATGTGCTGTGAAATTCGTCGTAATTAGGTAGACAATTATCATTTAGTCTTTCATAGCTGTCAACATATTCATAAGGAAAAACACCTTTGCGCGTCAGTAAATTAAACAAATTTTCATCGATCGACGGAAAGTTTTTGCGTAAAATTCTCATATCATTTATATCTAGTGTTGATACTAATTGTTCTAAACTGCTATTAAGAAATTTAAATGAATCGATAAATCTTACTTTAAGAGAAAATATATTATTTTTCATCCGACATGCGAATGAAACATATTTTTCCATTGTAGAGGCTATTACATGAAATTGAGAGCTAAAACATTTCATTGAAACAATTTCTTCTATGAGAAAATGTGAATCGTAATTACTTAAGTTATGAAATATTATGGGTAGCATATACGTAGCTTTATAATTTAGGTTACATGCTCCATGTGCTGCCCCTATGTAGTAACCTGACCAGTGACAATGATCATGTACTTTATTACCGCCTCTAATATCAGCTTCTTTAAATTCACTTTTACAGATAAAACAATGTGTAGCAGTATTAAATTCTAGTAATTGTTCAGAAGTTAAAGGAGCCATTATGGTATGATTATTTTTTATAAAAGCAAAAATTGATGAAATGATACCTTCCAAATCTGATATAAAATAAGATACCACTTTATCCTTCGCACGGTGTGAAACGTATTTGCACATCGATTCATCAAAATTACAGTGTATGTAATAGCCAATACTGTGTGGAACATGAGTTTGATATGCATAAGTATTATGATTTTATAAATTATGTGTTTCGTTACTAATTAGAGCGCATTCAAAATCAGCATATATTATAAATGGAAGCGGGATTCCTCTTCTATAATTTTTAAACTTAATCCATTTCTGATCTTCATTGACCAATTCAATTTGCACGCATTTTGATCCACACATCTTTCATAATGATCTTGAAGTTTCCTTGTTGTATGGAAAAAATTTAGACATCTGTAAATTATAAGAATCATATTATTAAACTATTAAATTATTACAACTGTAAATAGAAACGTGATGAATTACCTGTCGCAAATGTGTGATTTATGTTGATGTTGATGAATTTGCGACGATATCAGCCTTGATAAATTTTTGATCCATACATAATGGCACATATTATCTTTTTCTTGCTCATTTTGATATATTAGTAAGTTTATATGTTTATTTTCAGATATTTTATCACTTAATCGTAATGGTAATACTTCATATTTTTCATGTCCAGATTTATCTTTATTCGTTAATTGGTATAAATTTATGGAGAAATTATTATTTTTTTCAAATGTAGGTATATGTTTAGTTGTAACGGGAAATGTAATTCCCGTTAAATTTAGTACATTTTCATAATGCGGATATGATTGTTTACGGTTACTATGATGCGATGCTGGGTATAATGCTGACGTTACTGCCCAAGCAAAGCAATCATTTTCATTATCGGCCAAATCAATAGAAACAGTTGCTTTTCTATTTCGTATAGCTAATGGAAGTCTACAGTTACCTTTACCGGCGCTCAATAAATCACATTTATTGATATTTATAATCAAACTGATAATTTTGCTCAATGCCCATCCACCGTCACGTTCTTGAAATTCCTCTAGCGATGTAAGAATCTGCCCACACACATTGTTTGTATACCAATTATCAAGCTTTATGGTGGAATCATTGTCATTTAGTAGTACCTCATTTTTTGTTGCAAAGGTTTTAATTTCCTTCTTACTTTCGTCGGTCAAACTGTCTTTTAACGTAAATTCACCATTGAAGATTGTGTTTACTTTAACACATTTGTGCTGTTTAACATACGATAGTACTTTTTCTATCACTATATCTTCAGCATCGTTTAAAAATATAGATGGATCAATATGATGTAAATTTATAATAATTCCAGTGATTATACGACTTTGGAAGGCATGTCCGCTTTCAATTTCTTTCCATTTCAGTGTAACATTCTTATCCTTCTGTTTTTCTTCATTTAATCCAGATCCAGAATGTAGATTGAAATTAAAACTTAATTGTTCACACGTACAAGTTAGTTTAGCTATTTGCGCAAGTAAATGTTGCTTCCTACCGACACATATTTTTTCTTTTTTATTAATTAAATATGAATGCAAATATTTTAAATGCTGTTCACAATCTTTTATCCATTGGGTTTTATCTGCTTCTGATTCAATTAAATACGCTCGGTTTAATAAATTTTCTTCTTTTTGGATTAGTTGTTTTTTATTCACTGCATTTTCTTTTTTTCTTCGTAATCGTTCGTTTACGAAATACTTTAATTTCCACAGCCGCTTTAATTGTTCCATCAGTTTCACTTTATATTCTTTTTCATATTTTCATTATTTAGGAGTATTTTAGTTTTTTTTACATATGTAGTATATTGCTTTTTCCACTCTTTAAAATCCTCTTCTTTCTTCAAAAACGGCATTTGATTTAATACATTTTTTTCTATTTTTCGCCGATAATCTATTAATAGATTTCATTTTACACCTCTTTAATCACACTACCGTTTTGTAACTTTCACTGCACTTCACTTCGTTAGCCTCCTCCGCCTCCGCTTACGGTCGCGGTTTAGAATACAACGGACGCACAATTTCCTGCATATATTTGTCCTGCTACGACTATCCCCTCTCTCTGATTTACCACCGCACCGCTTTTATCATAGATATGAAATCATATGATTTCTTATCTCTGCTTGTGTGTTAAATTCGTTTATATCACGTTTATTTGCGTTATTAGATAATCTTGAATTTACATTTTTATTGTATTCACCATAAAATTGAACTAATTTTTCTACCATATCTCTCAAATTGGCTATAATGTTACTATCAGTAATACATTGAATACTGAAAATGGAGAGATCGAACGGCCCTGATCTTACAACATTGAAATTAAATTCGTCATATTCATAAAAATTACCGTTTTGTAATATATAAAGTTTACCATTTACATATTTAAATACTGAAAATGGATTTTGTGGAGATATGGATAGGCCAATTCCCTTAAATAAATCGTTAATTAAAATATACTTTCTAGGCTGATATCTACACTCGTCAATTTCAATTACATATACTCCTTTATAAAAAATATATGTTCTACCGGTATTTGTTAAAACAGCAGATTGCACTCCATTATACTGAAAGTCTTTGCCAAACAGTTTTTGATATGTCATGGGATAGCCAGTTTTTAATTGAAAAGTATCAGGATTGAATATATAAATATTATTATCAGAAAATAATGCAACTTCTCCATTTACTCTTTCATATATTGCATTAATTCCTGAAAAATTAAATGGCAAAAATTTTAACCACGATCTTATTAACTGTGGCTCCTCATACTTTCGATATTTAACGTTTAAATTAAATGGCCATACCCAAATTTTATAGAATATATACAATCGTGCTTTAAAAATGAAAAATTTTAAATCATCTGCTGGAGCTGAACATAAATCGACTAATTTTGGTGGAACTAATGTTGGTGCATCTGGTGACGTATCAGGAGAAGCATTACCATTTGCATCTTCGCCGAATTCGTCCTCAGACTCATTCTCAGCATTAACATTATATAAATTTCGTATAGCTAATATATCATGTTCCTCAAGTTTAATATAATCTGTATGATTTTCATAATGATAAAACGGCGACATTATTGAATTCATATTTGACGAATGTAGTATACCTAGACTGTGACCAATTTCGTGTGTTAATGTTTCGTATAAACTGAATGACTCATCGTTTATCGGCCCCTCGCCTATCATCCATTTCCACGATTTAGATATATGAATTTCTCTGACATTATTACTTTCATTCGGCATATCTGCATGTGCTAATGTTTGATTAGAGAATGGCGGTGAACAAACTTGTTGCGGTGAATTAACACTGTAATGCATTGTATTTTCAAATGATATAATCATATCCGCTTCAGTTTTACTTTGTACTTGAGTAAAGGTTAACCGAGATGGCTTTTGCCACAAAGAAAATGCTTTTTTTGCAATGTTAATTTGATCTGTTGTTCCGACATGGAAATACCAACGCAATGTTTTTTTGTTCCATTTATAAGAATGAAGTGTGTAATCGCTGACATGATCACTTACTCCGCAACGCTTTGCCTCCATCAACTTTTTCGTTTCAGCATTTAGAGTCCCATCGACTTTAAGATTCCAATATTGTTGAAAAATTCGTATTGCATCTGCTAATTTATCATTATCAATAGTTTGTGATTTTGAATCGTTAGTGTTCATATAGCCGTAATATTGAAGATAATTAATTGTTGAACGTTTATTCATCGGATGCGTAGAAGGCACTCGCAAATTGGTCTTGATAGATAAGAGAGAAGGAAAAAGTTGAAGAAGTATCGCAGTGTGAATTATAAATATAATTAATTTCGCCATGATTAGAATTGAGGTGCTCACGTGTCACGGTAGGACGAAAGACTGATGTGAAAGAAAAATATGTACTAGTTTATAATGAACTCATTTTTTATTAATTTTATATAGATGGCTAAATACATTAGAAATTTTAAACATTATTTTCATTATTTATATATTGTGTAAATTTCAAATTCATAATATCTTGAAGCAAATCATCCATTTTTTTAACCCGTGCTTTAAAATATGCGGAGTCGATATGCCAGAACCCTTTACGCGCACATCGGTATTCTTCAGGATACGTATCGTCGATTATATATAAGTAGTAGAAGTTGTTGAATGAAACAGTTTGTTTTATCTGTAATGAAATTATTATTTTATATAGTTTTATTACTAAAATCATTTATAATTATATACATACTTTATGTATGTCTACAAACCTGTTTTTGATTATGATGCTGCTTTTTTTTATTCTTTTCATCTTTTGACATCTCGTTTCCATTTTTGCGCTTACGTTTTGACGAATCTTTTTCGCTCTCATTTTTCATATTTTCCTTCTCACTCTCTACATGTTCTTCTTCTTTTACATCATCATCATCATCATCATTATCATCAGTAGAGAATTTCATTTCATTATATTTTCCACCAAGGTATATTAGATGAACTGGTTTACCGCTTGTAAGGCAGTTCTCTATAACTTGGTAATGCTTGCTTTTTTCTAATAAAATATTACTTATACGTAATGGCAGAAAAATAGAGAATGTATCATTTAAATCAAACATAACTCTATCTCCAAAGCGGGTCTTCATTTTTCTCATTCCGCTTATTAAATATGATTTATTAATTTCCAAGCCTGCTACCGGGTTCACTGGCAACTTGCTTATAATACCGACACTATTCAGCAAACTGAACGTATTTTCGCACATGTTCACTGCAAATATCTACTGAACTGTTAATGCACTTGCGCTATTCAACGACTAAACTGCGCGTATCGCGAAGTAGCGCTATTTATGCACCCCATACTCTTCCACCCAAACTTCCAGCATACGTCACTTTTCTTCATTCCCCTACTCCCTTCAACAATTATGCCCACGCTCAATTTCTGATTTTCCACACATTTAATACCTACAGCGCAAATAGGAGCTTCAGTACGAGACGAATCTTTTTGAAAGAAACTTCGGTCGACTAAAGTTTGTGCAACATTTGCTTTAAAGTGAAATTGAAAAGTTACAGTTTTGTAAGTGAAGTGAAAATTTAAAAATATAATTATGGTATGTAGTTCGAATGTAAGTAAAACAAATTTTTATTTTCAATACTCTAATTTGCTTAAATTAATATTATTTTCAGGCTACAGCCGATTATGAAAAAATAACGCATTTCATCGATATGGATGGATTTACAATTAATCGACATACGTTTTTATGCAAAGAAATTGCGATAATATCTATAAATGAAAATATATTACGTGAATACCTATTTTTGAATAAAAACTTTAGCGATTTAAGTGTTGAAGATCAGCGAAGCGCGCGTTATGTATACAACAACGTTCACGGAATTTTATTCAAAGATTACGGATATGAAAATTTTGAACAAGAGGACTTGCCCTATATAGTCCAAGATTTTATCTCAAAATATGACAGTCCAATTGTTGCATATAAAGGTGGAACTTATGAAAAGAAATTATTGAACGAACTTGGAATCCGAAATATAAATTTAGAGGAACTGGCATGTCCTAAATTTGATGTTCTAGTTTCTAATAAACTGTATAATAAAGTGAAGATCAACACTATAATGTGTAAAATGCATGTAAAAGAGAGAAATTGGAATAATAAAATTCCGCATTGTCCTTTACTTGAAGTACAAGTTTTTAGAAATTGGTACTGTCATAACGTAACTAATAAATCTTCTTAAATAATAATGTACATTGATATGCACTGATTGTGAATATAATGAATTTTTATATTTTATTATCAATTTGTAATTAAGTACACAATTAAAAATAAATTTATTTTAAATTTATATCAATCCATGAATTATGTGATTTATCTAATCCCAACCATTTAACATATACTTTATTTTGCTTTCTACGAATAACTTTTTCAACTAAATAAATATCGCTATGCTTTTAATAATTCATATTCATAGGAACCGCCTTTAATGCCATTTCCTCGTAAATCTTGAATTAAATATGTGACAGGATAAGTATGTTGCACAGAAGTAACTTTAGAAATTTCAGTCGTCCAATTAGGCGTATATCCTTTCTCAAACAAATGCTTGTATTTACTAATACGTACAAAATCTCCAACTCGATATTTGCCCGGTTTAACGATCTTTATATTACTATAAACTGATGAAAGAAGCGTGCTAGCATTTTTATGTGTCACATCTGCAGGTCTCATTTTGATTGTTCTATGTTTACGCATATTGTAATCGTATACAAGTTTATTTAACATATGCGTCCATTTATAGCTTCCGTTTAACGAGAATAATTTCCACATATTATTTTTTAACGTTCTATTCCAACGCTCTACTATCGATGCCTTCATAACACTATATGTAGAATAATGATTTATTTCATGTTTATCCATTAAATTCTTAAAATCTTTATTAAAAAATTCTTTCCTACCATCCGTTTGCAAATTTTTAGGTTTACGCTCCTCGAAGATATTTGAGAAAGCCTTTACCACATCTTTACCTTGTTTCGTTTGAACGGACGAGCCCAGCCATATTTAGAAAATGTGTCGATAACTGTGAGAATATATTGAAATCCCGAATTAAATCGCGTATATGCTTTCATATCTACTAAATCAGCTTGCCATAAATCATCATATCCTTTAATTATAACACGTCTTCTTACAAAATTCTTTCTCACAGGTGTATGCAATTCTTTTACTAACTGCTCTTGTTCTTTAATTAATTTCATGATTTTAGGTTTCTACTACATTATCATGTGCTTGTGTACTATTTATAATTTCTATAATTGCAATTTGAGTGTTTCTTAAATTCTCCTTATTATCATTCATATCCTTCCGCAGCTCGTCAATTGAAGTTTTTAGCGTATTTTGTGTCACAAATTCTTTACGAATATTAGCTATGTCGTTTTCTTTATCGTGTAAATTTTGTTTTACCCCATTTATCTGCTCATCAAGAAGAGATTGTAGATTCACTATATCTTTTTCCAATGCCGTGGTCAAATTCTCTACTGCATCCTTTGTCGTAGCCGATTCCGTAAGATTGCTTATAAAATATTCATGATGACTAATACTATTTTTTGCTGAAGTAATATTATAATTAATTTCTTCAATATTTTTAGAAATTGTATTCAATTTTTCATTAAGGTTTTTTTCATCAGACTCTATTTTTTGCTGTTGCGCGAGGAAATCTTCTATAACATTTTGCAGCAATTTATTATTTTCTTTTCCATTTACTTCTAACTTTATAATTTTTTCTGTTAACGTAGAAGTCACTTCATCAAGTTTATTGAAATTTGCGCCATAAAGATTTAATACGGCATTTATTCTCTTTAATTTATCGTAATTAGCTTCGCTTTGCGATGCACACTTTTCAATTTTTTCGTTGAGACTGCCTCGAAGCGCCCTATCGTTACTTAATATACGTTTATCTACATAGTATTTGTTCGCAGCGTCTGTAGAGTTTCCAGGATTTGCTAATCGTATAATTTTTCTATTTTTTGCATCATAGCCGCCCTCATTAACGTTGAAATGAAGAAAAATACCTTTCCTTTTCATATTAGAATTTTGTAACCGATCATTAGCATCTTCTATGCCCTTACCACCAAACTTGTTAATGAACATTATAAGACTAAATATAATTTAGGCATACACAAATATTATATAATAATATTGGCTTCGCGAAGTTCCTCCACTATTGACATAATTTCATTATCATGTCCTGTATGTCCAACTTTTTTTGTTGATATTAAAAGCCGTAAACGGTCAATAAGCTCATTAGGATTGTCGAAGTGAACATAATTCACTGGTTCATTCGTAACTAACATATTATTCGGTATATATTTTTTCATTGCAAATTTATTTCCTGCTCCAACTTTAAATTGATTAGATTTTGTTTTAGCTCTTTCCGCGGCTGTAGCTATAGCTAAATGTGGTGCTAGTAATGGAGCAATTATTTTTTTATATTTAAATCCTTTACTGCCCATAATCTGTTGTGATGATTGGTAATCTCTACGGAAGGCATTTGTTTTTAATAAAATAGTTTTATACTTAATTAAATCTGTATTATTATATAATTTTGAATTGGGAATTTTCTTGAAAATTAATTCGAAAATTCCAGGGGTTCCGCCGTATCTAGTTTTCTTAATAATAATATTATCATTTTCATCCACCTCAAATATGCTGTCACCTAACATTAAATTGTCATCTTTAAAATATATGCCGTAAACATGATCACATTCTTTGTCAAAATCTGTACTGAAAAATAAGCTAATATATTTTCGTGATAATGGGCCTAAGTTCTCCTGCATTAAATTTCTAACATCTTCAGGCGGATTTTGTAATATTTCACTAATAGAGGATTCCGCATGTGATTTTTCTAACGGTGAAGGTTCTTCAACATTTGGTCTTTCTATCGATAATGGTATAGGAGATATAGGAGTTGGCGCTTCAGCAAATGTCCTTCTCCTACCTATTTGTGGCGTTGCCTTAAATTTTATATTATCATTTTTAGTTTTAGTACTCCTAATAACGGCACTAGACGGAGAATAACTATAATGCGTTTCACTCAATGACGGATTAACCATTTCCTTTGTTTTTTTCTTACTCAAGTCTTCAACTCCTCCACTACCTTCATCTTCAAAAACATCACCTTCATTATCTTCAATATCTTCAATATCACTTTCAATATCTTTTTCAATTTCAAATTTTTTCTTTTCATTTTCATTATTGATATTTGTAATTATATTTTTCTCTAGTAATTTTTGTAGAGGTTTAGTTATCGGTTTATATGTTTCTTTTAAATATTCCTCAGACTCTATTTTACCAAGTTTCAAATCTTTATATTTTTTTCGAATTATATCACTTGTTTTCACGATATGTTTTAAAATTTGCCGGCGTTTCTTATTTTCTCGCGTACCACCCATCTCACTTCTCACTCCTTCCGTGGATGTATAATGACTGAATATTAGCAGTATACTGATTTATATAATAGCAAACTGGTCAAATTCTTTTCGATACCTTCCATTTTGAATATTACTATCCTTATCAATTACTAAAAATCCATACTTTTTCTCCCAGCAATTTCTACATAATGCTAGAAAATCTTCATAGCTCATATCCGTATTAATATGTTCATTATAAATATGGCGTAAATTTGTATTATCTTGCTGAAAAATTACTAATAAATTCGTATTATCTCTTATAAGATGCTTAGGTATTTTTGCATAAGTTTGACATAAATAAAAACTATCGATATTAGAATGTCTGCCCATTGAAAAATACTCCCTTATAGTTTGCTGTTTATCACAGGCTACATCATCGAATATAAAGATAGAATTAGGCAAAGCTTCAGAAATTGGAATAATCTCGCTATTATTTGAAAATGTATAATAGCCGATGTCTGGTACTGCTGATATAATTCTTTCGAGATAACGATATTTTACTTGTTGTAGTGATTTCGAATACACATAAATATTTTCAAAGCGCACTCCATTAGGGCTTTCAATTAAATTAACTATTATATTGGTTTTTCCACAATTAGATGGTCACGCATATTATACAGCGAATAGTATTGGGGAGTATCTTACTATGACGTCGATAATTATCATTACGATTTTCTTCAAGTAACATTTTTTCACACACAAAATTATTACAAATTGACAACGGCTGCTTAACGAAACGCATGATAATATTACCCGTAGAGACTAAAAGAATAACTACGAATATTCGCTTACAGCAAAAGCATATAAATAGGCGAGTAATCATTTATTAGCTTTATTATCTCAGAAGATGGTGAAGTGTAAGTGTAATGATAGCGTATGCAAATAGAAAAGAAAGAGTGAATAGCAGTCATACTAAGGAGAGTGGTATATTAAACTCTGCAATCAATGCACTTCCTTTCGAATTACATATTCCGGGGTATCAGATTTGCGGACCTGGTACGCATTTAAACAAAAGATTATCATTAGGACAAAAAGGTATAAACCAATTAGATTCAGCTTGTCGCGAACACGACATCGCCTATTCTAATAGTAAAGATATCGAGGAGCGACATAAGGCAGATAAATCTTTAGCAGCGGCTGCTAAACAAATTGCTACAGCGCAAGATACTAAACTTGGCCATCGTATTGCCGCTACTGTTACTTGGGTTCTTATGAATGCAAAAAGAAAAATGGGTATGGGCATGAATAAAAAGAAAAATAGAAAAAGAAAGATACGTATTGCTAAACGAGGCGGATTTATACCGCTATTGCCACTTCTCGATGTCTTGGGTTCGCTAGCGGGAGGTGCTGCTAATATTGCATCCGCAATAAATAGGTCTAAAGCTCAGCAAAAGCAGTTAGAAGAATTGAAAAGACACAATGCAACTTTAGAGGGTCGCGGACTCTATTTATCTCCGTATAAACGTATAAGCGGTCGCGGTATTAGAAAACGAAGAAAGGCCGGAAAAAAAAAAATAATAATTCGAATACATTAGTCGCAACTGGAGTAACCACTAATATACAATTAGAAAAAGCATGCAAAAGTATTCCATATTTTAGAGGGGTTTTTATGCGAAATAAACTACCTATAACGATAAGAAGAAATGAATGTGGAATAGAAAATTTGGATAATAATGAAGGAAAAGGAACACACTGGGTGGCATATATTAAAAAAGGAAACAATGTTAAATATTTCGATTCGTTCGGTAATTTAAGGCCACCGTTAGAACTAATAAATTATTTTAATAAAAAAAACCTAGCAGCAGTTTCTTATAATTACAGCAGTTATCAATCATACGACATGACTAATTGTGGTCAGTTATGCTTTGAATTTCTTAAACGTAACATCTAAAAATGTCGTTTACTGTAACTTTAAGTGGCACGTCTTCAGACTTGATAGCCGAAACATTTCACGCTATTCCTAATATCGATGAATCAAATAATAAATTTTATTACGACGGTAATAAGGAAATCGTTATACCAAAAGGTTCCTACGAACTATCAAGTATTAATACCTATATTCAAGACAATATTCGTAAAGAGGTAAGCGAGGATCCAGATAATATCTTCATATTACGTGCAAATAATAGTACGTTAAAAAGTGAAATCAAATGTAAGTATTCTATTGACTTCGGTAAACCAAACAGTATTGGAAGTATATTAGGATTTTCAAACAAGAGAATACTTGAACCTGAAAAATGGTATGAATCGGATATTACAGTAAAAATTATTAAAGTGAATATAATTCGTATTGACTGTAGTATTACTGCCGGTGCATATAGTAACGGGAAAATTGTGCACACAATTCATGAATTTTTCCCAAACGTTGAGCCAGGATATAAAATATCGGAAACGCCGTCAAACGTCATTTATCTTCCAATCATCGTAAGAGTTATAGACCGTATAAATTTACGAGTAGTAGATCAAAGCGGAGATTTAGTTGATTTCGGAGACGAAGAAGTGACAATAAGATTACATAATAGAAAAAATGATAATTTATAACAATAATGATAGGAGGGCTAATAGCGTGGAAAAAGTATGTAAATTAAGAGCACCGATTAAGAAACGTGTCAGTAGAGCGATACACTTCCACCGAAACCCATCTCATTCGCGAAAGAGTCTTACATCGGCGTCAACGTCGAAAATAAAGAGGTTAAGTTCGACTAATAAGAAATTTTTAGAATCGCTAGGCTTTACGGTAATATCTAAATAATATGAGCGACCCGCTTAATATTCATGATTCTCCTGTTATTGATAATCGAATTAGTGGCTACGAGTTTCATGCTTATAATCCCTACGTTAATTCTTCTCTATGTTTTAACGATGAAATAAGAATTCCGATACAGCAGCAAGATTTAATTGTATTACCATGTGAAAGTTACTTATTAATTGAGGGACGGTGTAGCATAAAATATAATAACGATGCAAATAAAACTAGCCGCTTAGAAAACAATGCAATTGCTTTCCTATTTACTGAAATACGATATGAGCTTAATGGAATTGAGATAGACCGTTGTAAAAATGTGGGCATTACTACTACATTAAAGAATTATATTTCACTCGGAGATTCTAAAAGTAGGGAACTAGCTAAAGCCGGTTGGAATTATGGAAAATGGAAACCGCTAAACGAATCTGTCAATTCGTTTAGTTTTTGCGTACCGTTGAATATAATTTTAGGATTCTTTGAAGATTATAACGCGTAATTACATATGGAAGGCATGAATTAATTTTAATTAGAGCAAAAGATGATAAAAATGCAATAGTATCCGAACATGAATTTGTCGTGGAACCAAAAATTGAATTAACAAAAATACAATGGATGATGAAACACATTACGTTAGACGAAAGTACTAACGCAATAGTACAATTACAATTTTTACGCCTTCTACAACATGATAGACCAATTTCAATGAGCTTTCGTTCTTGGGAGTTA
Organism: Priocnemis perturbator; assembly: GCA_963942575.1. Lineage (NCBI taxonomy): Eukaryota > Metazoa > Arthropoda > Insecta > Hymenoptera > Pompilidae > Priocnemis > Priocnemis perturbator. Next base: position 290,388 of record CAWWDK010000216.1, on the reverse strand, counting down.
CACGAATATCCCTTATTACCCGAAACACAAAATCATACGTGGGCTGTTAAAGCCTCAACTCAGCTAGAAAAGCCTCGCTACATCATATTTGCGTTTCAAACTAATAGAAAAAATGATTTCAAGAAAGCCTGTGCGAAATTCGATCATTGCTTTCTACGGGATATTAAGCTTCACTTAAACTCCGACTTTTATCCCTATGATAGGCTCAATTTAAATTTTGGTAACAATCAAGCTACAATCTTATATGATATGTACGCTAGATTTAAAAAATCATATTATAACTTATCAGATTTATCTGAATGTGCAACATTACTGAGCATGGACTCTTTCATTGATACAATAGGTCCAATAGTAGTAATTGATTGTTCGCACCAAGACGAAACGGTCAAAACAGGTACGGTAGATGTAAAAATTGAATTTGAATGTGCTAATAATATCCCCTCCAATACATGTGCTTATTGTCTTATTTTACATGATCGCATAGTAGAATATAACCCATTATCTAGTATTGTGCGTAAGCTAAAATAAATGTGACTCCTCTACTACGATAGAATTACCCCCTCTTATTGTACATTAATATCTAACACCGAATGCATATAAACTACACCCGCTATCATAAACAGTACCTTATAGCACGCTCAGACGTGAACAAAGGACGATCGGTGGTCTCAACGTCATAGTGAAATTAAACATGGAGAATTGTAATTTCAAATATCTCCTATCAATTAGTGAAAACTGTGAGATTGAGTGTCCAAATCATTGGAAATTTATAAATAATGATACAAAGATTAAAGATATTTTAAAATTTATTATTAAAAGAGATTTACATAAGTTTCTAATGATAAAAGTAAATACAACTTTTTATATATTCAATAAATTATTTAAAATAATGATACCGGTGATGGAGGAGACCGATACGATAGCGTCAAAATGGTAAGTAAATAATAAATACTCTTATTCTTCTTTTCATATTTACAACTTTCCACGTATACTCAGTTTTATTCTCTTTCAGTGTTTCAAAATTCGAGTTCATGATGGAGATAAACGACAAATTTATAAAATCACCGTCTACATGGCTTTATATGGAAATATTAGAGATTATTGAAGATATTCTATCGTTTATAGACGACTACGGATTTGAGGAAATGTTAGCTATTAAGTTAAATAATGATATTTATATGTATGTGTTCGAGAATCTCGCGATTCCCGTTGTGAGGAGATGAGAGGGAATGAAAGGAAAGAGGAAAGGGGGGAAATGAGAAGATCTATTGGCGGTGGAGAGGTTATGTTTCCACGTGGTCTACATAATGTCCGTTTAACAGAGTCTTTATTGTTCATAAAAATAAGGGTCACAGATGCTCTACGGTAGTGAAAGTAACAGTCATAATGAGTGAGATAGTCAATTGTGTTAATCGTATCCGCGTTACAATGATTTATACCTTTAACGGGTGCACGTGCTCAATGCTCGCCGCGTGCAGAGCCTGAGATGTCTAGTGTGGATGCACCGTGAACAATATTGTGAGATTCGCCTAATAGTGATGAGAGATAGTCCGTGATACACTGAGTGAAAATTCTGAGAACAGCAATATGTGAGATAACCAGAAAAGCGTAAATGCAATAACCCGTGTGCGTTCTCGTTACTAGCTGAGACGATAATGGCCGACCGATTCGGCGGAAACGCCGCCCGCGTGTGGCGCGCGTTAAAGGCGTGCTCGCATAAAAGCCGCGTGTGACTCGGCCCTCAGGCCGCCTTGAGGATGCCGCGACAACGATTGGTCGGCGTCGCGGCATTCCCAAACAGTATGACAAAGAACACAGGGAAATCTTGCAATTACATTTGAAGTAAGTACACAGCTTCACAGACTTTATTCGCTTTAGCAAAAATATTTAATTTAAGTCTTTGCAGCGCACCGATGTTGCATCAGGACTCTGAGGATTGTTCGGCAATATCATATTGCGCGAGTTTTAGTTCTGACGGTAACGAGGAAAGCGATACAGAGAACAACAGTGAAAAAGGAGCTACTTATGCCTCTTCCTCGCCATCGCCCGTAGAATCCATACCGGATTTGCTATCGCAACAAGACTGGCAGGAATCCATATCAGATTTGCAATCGGAACAAGAAACGCAGGATTATATTTAACATTTCTCATATTAATACTTTGTATCGTAAGAACATATTTAAATTGTATTTTTAACTTTATTGTAAAAACAATAGATATAAATAAATAATACTGGCATTGATATTTACATTATTACGATCATTTACTACCGTATTCCATCGCGCGCGCACCCGACTTTATCGTTTCGCAGCTCAAATGTTCGTAGACAGTATCGACATTGTATAATGTAAATTCACCTAAAGATAATAACAACGAACTGCACTTCTCTGCTTCCTAGTCTGCTGATGCTACGAAGAGTATTAACCGATGTGCTACGGTTAACGTGCGAATATTAGCTAGCGCCTAGCGCCCTTTCCCCGGGACCCTCTCCCCTCCCTCCCACCCCCGACCTGCAACGCGTCCGCTGCTCCAAGATGACGCCGGACCCCCTCCTCACTGCCCGTACACCTTGCTCCCACCCAACCTCCTCCTCCGTAGTACAATCGTCCTCCGCTCTCGATATCGTTGTTGCCCACACACGCTCGAGTACCGCGTAATCGCTTATCGTATCATTCCTCTGCAACCTTCTCCTACCGGTCTACTTCCAACCCCCCGCACGGCATTTCGTAGTACAACGCCTACTACTACCTCTGTCTACATTTCGTAGTACAACGCCGCGTGTCGATGGCGCTTATCGTCCTCCGCTCTCGATATCGTTGCCCACACGCTCGCTCGAGTATCGTGTAATCGCTTATCGTTCGTTTCGTATTGTTCCTGTCCAACCCCTTCTCCTCCTACTCTCTAAATTCCGAGTAAACCACAAACTTTCGACCTAACAGAAAAAATAAGGCAAGGCCCCCCGATATCAGCAGCAACCGACTCGATATCGCCCAACCGCCGACTTTTAACCTTGACCGCTACCGCTGTGGAATCGAACGGCTCGCCTTCTTCACCTTCCAACGTTCTTCCGATTTTAACCGCCGACCGCGCAAACTTCCACCTGATTAAGACAAACCGCAAACTTCCCCTCATTAAAAGACAAACCGCAAACTTCACCTCTCCGATAAGACAAACCGCAAACTTCACCTCTCCGATAAGACAAACCGCAAACTTCACCTCTCCGATAAGACAAACCGCAAACTTCAACCTGTGATTAAGACACTAACCGCAAACTTCGATAAAAAAAATAAAAAATACACGCAAGACCGAATGACTGCGGTCCAGCAGAATCGACTACACTGGTCCAGAATCGGCTACTGGTCCAGAATTACTGGTCCAGAATCGGCTTACTCTCGCCTCGGGTCCAGAAGCGGCTTACTCTTACTACTCGCGGCTACTCGTAGAATTGCGTATGATTTCGGTAGAAGACATGAAACTTGCAAGGCCAAAGAAAGGAAACATACTGGTAACACATTACGGACAGCACCGAATTTTTAGTATTGTGCTGACCGACCGTTTTTTTAATACACCTAGTACTACGGACAGTGTGACTGGACTGCAGAGCCTTCGTAAAACATTATCAAACTACGGGGCAAGCGCTTGCGGTATATCGCTGGAGGGAAATATGACAGACAGTTTGACTCGCGAAACGTTCATACAGGAAATTAGTGAGGTATTTGAACATACTGGTATCACCATAACCCTTTTCACGGAAAAGGTATCAATTCCCCCGGAATCGATGCGGGCGGAGATTATTAAAGAACTGCATGTAGGTGTTGTGGGAGGGCATAAAGGCGTTACGAAAACCTATCGAAGAATAAGAGAGAGATTTTATTGGCCGGGAATGAAAAACGAGATCCAGAACTTCATTAGAACTTGTGCGGAATGCCAGGAAAATAAATTAATACGAGCAAGAACGCGTGCACCAATGGTAATTACCGACACACCGATAGAGCGTTTCGCGAAAGTATCTCTTGACACAGTAGGACCGCTCCCCACGACTCCCGACGGGAATAGACACATATTCACGATGCAGGACAATCTAACAAAATTCTGCCTCGCGGTGCCCGTACCCGATATTAAGGCCGAGACTATTGCTCACGTCCTCGTGACTAGCCTTATATTGCAGTACGGAGCTCCGCGAGTAATATTAACAGATAAAGGTACCAGTTTTATAAATAAAGTTATCCGCGAAATTGGGCGATTATTCGATATCGACCACGTAACGACTTCCGGTTACCACCCGCAGACTAATGGAGCCTTGGAGCGTAGTCATATAGTACTAACCGAATACATAAAACATTATTAAGGCGAATACGACGATTGGGATCGGTTGGTACCGTTCGCAATGTTCTCGTATAATACGTCGGTGCACGAAGCGACTAACATTACGCCCTACGAACTAGTATTCGGTAGACTAGCAAGATACCCGAACTCTTTTTGCATCGACGACAGGACAGATACGTATCTACGGGAATTAATACCTCGCCTGTCTGAGATGCAAGTGGTAGCGGGAATAAACTTAATTGCTGCAAAACAAAAATCTAAGGAGCGATACGATAGACACGCGCGACCACTAAATGCGAGGGAGGGCGACATGGTGCGGGTGCTTATCGAACCGAAGAAGGGAAAGTTTAGTAGTAGATATCGAGGGCCCTACAGAGTTGTCAAAATCCTAGAGGGAAATACCGTGCTGCTGGAGAACGAGAATGGCGAGCGTATTGTTAAACACGCCGACAAAGTGCAACCCCTGTACCAGTAATATACGTGCGTAGATGGTAAGACCAAAGGCACGTCGCACTCTAGACACGTCGCGCACACTTACAGCTAGCTGCGCAGCCATCCTCCTGTTGCGGCAATAAGAAAAACGGCATACATCGGGCCAGGCACTGAATTGATAATAATTGTATTTCTAATAACACCATAGTTTAGTTGAAATGGCGAGCACACCAAGGAACCTTGAGTGTAGGCGTCTGTTCGTGACGCGGCTGGCGCGAGGGACAAAGAAGAAGGACCTGATGCGGATCTTCGCACCATCCGGGGCAGAACACGCAATCGTGCGCCAATCCCCGCATGGGAATTGCGGTTACGTGACCTTCGCCACCGTAAACCAGGTGAAGCCGGTGGTGGAAGACGCGGCGCAACATCCGATCGTCCTGCACAAGCGGCCGATTGCCTTACAAATGGCGGACGCATGGCACGATAGAGCTCAACCTCCGGTTTCGTCAACATCGGCGATGCACCCGTTCGACGGTCTGGGATGGTGGCCAACACCGCTGCTTCCGGCGGACGTGGTGGCGGAAATCGCCAAATACGTCAGTTACATCGACCTGGCAAGGATGGAGCAGGTCAACAAAGCGTGGAGGGCTAGGGTGCTCCTACATCTCCAAACCACCACTACCCTGACGCTAACGAGCTGGCGCTGGCCGGAATACCGAGACTTGAAGGTGGTTACCCATGACGCATATTATTGGTTGCTGCGGAGGTGCGCCCCCGCACTTCGTGCCGTCAACCTTAGCGACTCGGAAGTGGCAGCGAACTTGCGTCCGTCTCTCCTAACACTGACCGCGACGTATGCCCCGCTTTTGGAAGAGTTAGATCTCTCCGGGTTTATTGTCCTGCCGTCTGGACTGCGTGCGATCGCGAACGGAGCCCCTAGGTTAAGGTATTTAAGCGTAGGGGAGTGTGGGCGTCCGGTGGACCCCGAACTAAAATGGGTATTTGCCGCCCACAAATTAACGAGGTTGTCCGCGTCCGATACACCCATGACGGGCGCTGCATTTGCCACACTGAGTTGTTGCCTGGAGAAGCTCGCGTTAACCAGAACTCGAACGAAGCCCAACTACCTCGCGACGTTTCTCTCAAAACCGGTCAGACTGACGGAGCTTACCATCGACCAACCAGTCTTCTTCGGAGACAAGTTTTCACGGCACTGGGGCACAACCGCGTGATGGGAAAGACAATGGTCAAGATGTGCCTGCGATACTGCGATCAGAGGGACGAGGCACTCGACGAGGAGCTGGCGGAGGCGGAAGAGCACGGCGAGGTGGCGAATTTCATGGAGTTGGGATATGGCTCGGTAACGGGAGCAATGTGGCTTCCACCGCGTTTCGCAGGAGTGAAACATCTCACCCGTCATTGCAACAGCTGGGTGGAGGTGTCCTTTATCGATGCGGTCGGCTCCCACATGAAGTCGCTATTTCGCATTTCCTTGATATCACGGGGTGTACGAACATCCGGGGACAATTCTCATTAGAGGCCCTTGGGGACTTGCCGATGTTGCGACATCTGAACATGAGCCTCATGTATCCCTCCGTCGGTGCACAATTCCTCTCTCGCATGCGCGCACTCGAAGAGTTGGAGTGCAGGGACAACGCCGGTGTGACTGACGAGGACATATGCGGCCTGGTGAGAAACACCAGTACCATCAGGGAGGTGGACGTAGAGGCGTGCATAGGCGTGCGTAGGCCGCTGCTCGATTGTGTCCTACAAGTATTACGGGGAGATCCGCATGGACACAGTTTCAATTTGAAAGTGGGATGGACCAGTGCGATACGTCATCGGCGCGATAGACAGATGCTACACGTTAGAATCCGCTACCACCGGACGTCAGGGAACCCCTACGCTTAAATTAGTTCCTAACACGTCATCGGGGACGATAATGATTCCAAGGGGGGAGGGTGTTACGTCCCAGCGTAACTTTTAACTTATTTGCCTAGTATTTTCCTTGTTCTTGCTACTCCGATCTCCGGTTGCGCCTATACTTGTATATTACGGCGTATGCCTATCGCAGCCGGCGTACCGTTAGAGTATTAGAGTTAAAATCATGTCATTTTCCTTTTACTCCGGGCTTCGTATGCGCCTATACTTGTATATTACGGCGTATGCCTAGCGCATGCGTGGTACCGTCGAGCGGTAACTTCAAGTAGAATATTCCTCGCCTTGGAATCACCGTCGTCCCCACCCAATATACCGACTCATGACAATATATATATATATGTAGCATAAGGAACGAATGCGTGTACGCGGTATGCAAGTGTAAGTGTAACTTAAGGTTAGCGACGAGTTTCCGCTTAAGAATATTGTTTATCCTTTTCTCTCTCTTTTCATTTACTAATTGCGCCACTGTTAGGCATCGCTGCGGAGCAAGACTATTTTTCGTTATCATTAATTCCACCGAAGCGTGCGCTTGACAGTTACTAAGTTCCTGCGTGCCGAGATCGACTTGCACTCATAATAAAATCTGTTAGTTAGAGAAAGAGACTAACGAACAAAACCAGCGTCTCACTGTACATAGCCAGCCGAATGTTTGTATATATCGTCAACCGCTATGTGGCCGATTCTGTGAGAGGAGCCTAAAAACTGCCTCTGAGCCGGCCTAGGAACCACCTCGAGACGCGATCATCGTCGCAGTTGGCTGTATAGTCGCGAGGTGCGTAGTCCTCTGTCCGAGGATATCTTAGTTTATTCTTTGTGAGCTAATCTGTGCAAATTCTTACAGTTTAATCAGAGACTCATTGATCCTCGTTAAATCGTAGTGTTAAAATCTAGCTATTAATAAGAGCAAGGACTCATATTTCTTTTGTTTTTCTTTTTGGTTTTGCATTCTAATCTAGAGTGCGAATAGTGCGATCCGCGTTATTTCCGGCACGTGGTCGGCGAATTGCGCCGAGCCCGTTAGCATATAAGTTTCATTTATAAAGAACATTATATTATTATCCTAAGTAACACTTCCGCACAAGTCTTCTCTCGGTGAGGAATTGGTATTTTATTTAGACTGATTTAAACATCTAGACCGGTCTGAGGGGTCTCTTCGCGAGTAACATCTGCAGCTCCGATAACACGAGAGCTTAGGCCATCTCAAGCCTAATCGTATATTAATACCTTTTTACGATTCGAAGGTACTCATCGTAATAGCGCATACGAATTTCCACCGACATACAACCGAACTCAGAGCGAGAGCGAGAGAGAAAGAGGAACACAGCGAGCGACATACCATCGAGCGAGCGTGAGAGAGAGAGAGAGAGAGAGAGAGGTCAAAGATTGTCTGAGCGTTTCCAGCAGCACGGTAAGAATATTCCAATTAACCAGCTAGATCATGATTTCTGGCCCGACTCTTGCCCCCAGTACATGTATTACGGGAAACCTAGGGCAATAGTTGCAGAGGCGATCTCGTGCAGTGTGCTCTGAGCGCTGGGCGATCGAAAACTGTTTTATTCTACGAGAATACTCTGTATCAATTATATGACGAATATCACCCGTAAAACGAGCTACTTCGTTCAAACCACGATTATACCACGCGTTGCATACAGGCGAATTGTACTACCGAACATTGTGTAATAGTTAGGCTTTCTGTTTCTTATTATACCAATACTCCGATTCAAGACCGAACATTGGACCCATTGTTAGAAACGTGGAATTGATGTTAGCAGTGGGATACTCCTTCTTTCTGTGTATATATGTATAATATTCTATATTTCTGTTTCTTTATACCCACTTCTAACCGTGGAATTGGTGTCAGAAGTCTGCTTTCAAATTAAATCACCTTTGTATCTGCACCTAAACAGTCATCACAGAATAAAAACTTTGCTTTTTCACACTATACCCGATTTATCCTTTTATTTTCTTTGCATGCGCTATAACTAACATTATCTGTACTGGAATACAACACGTAACAACTCAGCAACCTGTACGGGTTGATAAGAGAGAGAATCCTATAAGTCCTGCAGATCGAGTAGATTGATTTCGTCTTCGCGTCATTATTCTATTTGGTCATCGATATAAACATATAATCATCTTTTCGGTTTATATCCTTTAGTTTTAAGTATTCACGCGTTGCTCCCGGGCGGAACGGTCGACCGCTCGAACACACACAGTTCCATCCTTGACAATCTTTAGATCGACTTATTGCGACGCCCGGACGTAACAGCTCCTAAAAGCCATATTCTACTGAATACGGGAACCCAGGTTGACTGCAACCCCTATATTCCATTAATGTATTATTTGGATGGCGTATGGTACAAAATAACGTCCTCAGCTACCTCGGCAGTGGCACCCAACGAATTACAGCCAGCGGTAATGCAATCATGGATCTATACGAATCCCGCCGAACTAGCAACATCAGGGATTTACTCCACGCAAGATCTCGAACAGCTAAGGAATCATATAATGTTTCCAGCCGAAAGACCTGCCGTACTAAATACCATAGCTAGAGGAATGTCTGGACAAAAGGTAAATATGCAAGGCATATCTCTGATATATATGTTTGATGAAAAAACCTTCGAGGAAATAGCTTCCTCCACCTGGTCCAGAATATGGCAATGGTTTACGTGTTTCGGTACCTTCAGTGCAGGATTATTCGGAATATGGATCGCCATCAAAACAGTAAAATTTGCGATCGACACTGCACTACATGGTTACGCATTACATAAAGTCTACGGGTGGGGCATACATCCGATAGGCGCTGTATGGGACTCAGTGACTAACGTCCTGATACATCTTAGGAACCGCACACCGGATGGTGACGAGTCCAGACGCCAAAACACGGTCCCACAGGCTGAGGAGGCGAACACCAGCCTCGTCCCACCGGAAAACGTAGACACCCGTACCACCACATCGGGATTCACGAGTGTTTACCCCAAGATATCACAGGAAACACGCTTCTCGATAAAATCGCAGAATATACACTGCAAATAACTACACAAAGCTAATACATAAATATATAGAACTATAGGTGCGAATACGCATGTGATTACAGATGAAATATACCAGCTCAGGGGACATTGCCAGAACAATGGCAAACCTCGAAAAGGCACAATGTCTCAAAGGGGGATGCTCAACAACAGTTCCGTTAATTTAGAATTCGCGCGCGACATGACGCGGCGTTGACGTCACCACGAACGCCTGGGCGGTCGGACGCTTCCGCCGATCCTCGGCTGCAACCGGGCCGACCGAGCAATTCGGGGGGCAGCCCGGGGGGAGGCGGAGGGGGTCCGAACAGGTGAGAGACGAGACTCACGACACAATGCCACCGTTCGCGTTGTATTGACTTCCGAGAAGGACGTAAACTTTAACGAGAAAGCAAGTGTGGAGAAAGCCGTGAGTGTCGTCCCGCTCATCTGCGTTCCGCTCCCCGTTACATTTCCCGTCCTAATGGGGTTACCTTTTGTCGTTTGCCTTATGTTTAATCTTTCGCTAAGAGCGCCTTTTCGTTTCTCATTTTAGTTTCCATCTTCTTTTTTTTCTGTCCACGTGTTGTTAGATTTAATGTAGTTTCTAGTCCCGCGTAGTCTTTAAATTAGTTTACTCAGAAATCAGATCGCGTGCGTGTTTAATAGTAATACTTAATGCCTAGACCTATATTCTCTTTTCTTTGAAATACATTGTAAAGCGTGTCTACGGTCATTCCTTGTTTCGCCTCCCCTCACCCTTGTCTTTCCCAAGTCCTTCCCTCACTCCCACGGGTCTCATTCGAAACCGGCACTGCCTTCGCCGAAGGAAAGATCCGACCGACGATCGGAAGGATTTCCTAGCGACAACAACAAACCCGACGACACGAGACCCCCACAATTTATTTTGCCCGGCGTGTACAGGATACCTGCAAAACGAAAATGGAGAGTCGGCATATCTGCCGGCATTTATACACGCATTGGTAGGCACCTACGCCAAACCCTTGAAATGTAGGACATGCGGTACACCAATATTTGTCTCCCGCCAAGCAGCGGAATGCTACAAATGCACAGCACTATATTTATGGTATGCCGACCGATATAAACAAGCAGGGATCGAAACGGAAATGTTATATGAAACCATCTTAGCACTAAACACCGATAAGATGTACGACAAGGAGTTTGGAGACCGGGCCCTGGCGTGAGAAAAGGGGGTAGGAAGTCTCTAGTGATGAAGACTCATTTAATCAGCAAGGTCAGAAATGTTTAGATTCAAGCAGAATGAAGGACTTGCAACTCCCACTCAAGCTTTTTCGCAGGGCTGAACCGAACTTATAAAAGACCGGACGTCCTTGTACTTGTCAGTCTAAAAAGTGAGATCAGAAGGTGACAAACAGTAAAAACCCATATTGAAAAGTGCAGTAATGGAAGGAGTTTCGGAAGAAGGACTGGCGCCGAACGCCCCGCATTTCCCGGTATGTTTCCTACCGTTGTATGTGCAACTCCCCGTAATCGGGCTTGTTCCACCCATGGAAACAAACATGAGAACGACGCAGCATACTAGGGACAGCCGACCACCCCCGCCACCCTACTACGGGCCACACTACATTTACCGCCCAAATCTGGAGGCACCAACCCTGCCACCGGTCCCGATACAATCGGAGGAAGGACGACACGGAGAAGAAGAACCGGAATGGGACCAGGAATTCTTGAACACTTTCGATGAGGATCTTTTTAACAACCTCCTGGGCGACCTGGACTTGCCGCCAAGAACATCCAATGCGGACATTGGACCACCCCAAGGGGGGGGGGGGTGTTACGGTCGCCCCGATAAACCTCTACTAGAGCAACACCATGGGCATGTGGTGAGGCGTTCGCCCAGAACTCCGGCTCACTCCCCGGACCGACTCCAAGTCGGGACCCGCAGGGCTCAGCGACGTCGCCGAAGCCACCGACGTGGAAGCCGGCACGGCCCTAGAAACAACGGCAGGCGAAGCGGCGGACACGAGATACGGCGTTAGATGGAAAAACGGGCACACCACCCGTAACAAGGCAAGGAGGAAGTAAAGAAAGTCAAATGGGCACAGCCCACGAACCAATCAACCGACGCAACTGCGGAGTGAACGAAAGGAGGGGGCCTGTTCGAAGCTCCAATCAAAGTGTTTCCTAATCTGAGTTATTGCTGCGACCGTGACCCTCCGTGTACCTCAGCTGTTTTTAAATAACGTTTGTGTACTTATCGAGATCCCGTCATCGTTTACCCACATGCATCCGTGCAAATACCTATTGTACCGACAGCGATAGGAGTATGGGCTTGTTTGTCTTTAATTTCTCTATAAGGGAGCCTGCGATCGCCGTATAGTTAGCAGACAACTATCATAGATTTCGGCTATTTTCGTCTCAATCGTTTACGAATAGTTTACGCAAGTTTACGCAATCGATTTCAGAGTTTACGAAATCGTAGTTTGCCCGTAATTAACAATTTTTAGGTGGGTGTATAGTTAGCAGACGACTATCATAGTTTTCGGCTATTTTGGTCTCAATCGTTTACGAATAGTTTACGCAAGTTTACGCAATCGATTTCAGAGTTTACGAAATCGTAGTTTGCCCGTAATTAACAATTTTAATATCTAGTAATTATCGTCTGCTACCGCGCAGCGCCACCGTGGCCGGGGAGCGAAGCTGACCAGATGCAAACTCTGGCGAAATAGTTTTGATGTATCTCGTGTGTAACGGTCTCAATCGTTTACGAATAGTTTTCGCAATCTGCTGTATCGATTTCGGAGATTACGAAATTGTATTTTGCTCGTTATTAACAATTTCAGGATCGGCTAACGTGCAGCTCGCAAGCGCCGCCGTTGGCCGAGGCGAGAATCGCTCTTCGGACATAGAGTGTTGAGGATTGGGACTTGTACACCTCAGAGGTTAAATTGCGCGCCCGTTCTATTAAGCGCGTGAGCGTGACGTGACGCACTGCCGTTGGTACGCGGGTTAGCGCCATGCGGCAGACTGCATGGCGCCCGGAAGACACCGCGTTCCCGCGCTCACAGTCAGGGAGCACCGTTAATGTGTGTGTGTACATCAGCCGTATTAGGCGTCTGATTGGCGCACACACCACCTTGTCGTACACAGACGAGCCTGGGAAGACGGCTGAGCGGTTTCCCCTTCCCAGGCGCGGCGGTCTTCTTGTTCCGCCATCGAAACCGAAAGCACGTGTCTCTCGATATAGTCAGAAACTTTTGTACATAGTGTACTATTCTTCTTTTGAGAATTTCAAACTCATACGCGCGTCGGCCACATTGCATATATTACGCGCTTATCAGAAACAAAGTGTAGAAGGTAAAAATAAAGAACAAGAACAGGTTGGGCATCAAATAGTGTCATAGAACTTCTCGCCCACACTTTTCAAGAGGCTCTTCCCAGCCTCCTTCCGGCAGCCACGGATCGAGCAAAAACTCGATCGCGATAACATAAAAGGGAGAAGCTGCATGATAGCCGATTCTGAAATTGTAAATTTCACGACAGCTAGGAATTTTGCTGGCATGCAGCACAAATATTACTTTGCAATGCTGAACCTTGCAGGTCACATTGTCGGAGTATTGTAGGAATATTGCTGCAATATTCCTATGTCAGCCCCCTCGAAATTTGCGGGAATATTGCAGGAAGATGACACAGAATATTGCATCAAGGTCCTAAGAATATTCAATCAATATTATATCCTACATATGATTCTGTTTTACATTATGAATAATTCAAGAAAATTTGTTTTACAATACATTATTATTATTAATGAAATATTACATTACACTAAATATAAAAGTACATATAAAATATTTACATTAAATATAACAGTAAATATAAAAACTACACTAAATATAATAGTAAATATAACAAAATCTTAACCTAGTCTCAATTCTATTTAAGATTTCATTTTTCGCTCATTTCTCGTTTTTGCTTGAGTGAACCACTTGCCAATGACGTCATTTACTTCCGCCTTTTTCAACTTATTATTGCCAACGGCCATACAGGCTACTATAAAATAATAAAAGAATATTAGTGATTATTAAAAGATTATTAATAATGTATATCTGTAGGAAAATACTTTGGAATAAGTTCGCAGTCCGCAATTTTGGAAAGCTTTGCTTCTGCAAGCGGCCCTGCCAACTGAAATTTACTGCGATTCCGTCTGCAAGTACTCGGGATATTACAGCTGCTACGCACATAGTCAGCTTACCTGGGCCAACAATATTTAAGTCGACGAATCTGAAAAATTTCATGATGTTATCATGTGTACATAAAAGGCAGATCAAAACAGCAACTAATTAATATAAGTTATAATAGAAATATTGTGAAAGCAAAAGAGTATTGCAGATCAATATGAACCAATAAAATTGATAGTTATAGCGAGAAAGAGATATGAATTCAACACAAAAAAACACGATATATTGATTCCTTCATAGGCGAGAAAGAGTATTGTGGAATTAACGCAAAAACATGAAATAATGATTCTCTCGCGGACATGCACCAAATCTATCCTTATATATCCTTTACCTTTACCCATGCCCATGCCCACGCCCACGCCCATAGAAACTGTAATAGTACAAACATTCATCTGAATAGGCATTATACGCAAATGAGCAGTGACGTGACTTCAATACTTTTGATGCTGACAACTATATGTTCAGGAAACCTCAGCTGTTGGGAGGAAATGTATTGGATGGTCATTATTATATTTTGTTCCACGAAAGATATTACATTTTTCGTTGTAGAACAATAATGGTACTTTAGAAGCACATGTGATTAAAAAATAATTACCAATTTTTTCTAAATTTCAGTCTGTTCAAGTTTGGGCTCAAACGAGGCCAAATCATCCATACTTTGCACTATGGGAACCCGCTGCAATTCATTTTCGGATGTTTCGTCCTCATCAACTTCGGCATTTTAATTTTTGGACTCCAACAAAAAATCGACTTTTGTGTACAGATCCTTTATTTGTAAAGATATCGTAGACAGCATTTTGTAAACACATTTTCGAAATCCTAAAATATGTAAAACAGAAGGTAGAAACATTGATATGAATGGTTTATTTGTTTTATTTACCAATTTCTAAGGTGTATGGATGATGCTCCCAGTCTCCACAGGAACTGCCTTGAGCTGCAATAGTTTCAGTAGCTAAGGGACATTAGAAAAAGATGAGAAACATTTGCAATAATCATGATTATTATGAATACACTCCGATAATATGAAGCTTACCTCCATGGCTATGTAAACAGTGGTAGGGGGTTCATTCTCATCATATGCAATGAACCTCAAACCCCCAGGTGTTGATGAATCGAATAAGGGTTCAAGCATTACAGGTGTAATTAGTAGATTGGTTAATGTACTCTCCGCTCGTCTGTGAATGTGTCGTCATATGTTGATTTTTTCTTGGGTTTTTAGATATGGACTCCATACTCTCTTCTTCCGAGGATATGACCCTTTTAACCTTAGCCCTCCTTCGGTTTTTTAAGGCCCCAGCTAACTCATATTCCAAGAGCTCATCCGAAAAGAAAACATCAGAACTGTCCTGTACCTCATTTAATTTTTCTTAGGCCCATACTCAATCATCTACAAAGTATATAATTGTTCATTATTATGACATCGACAGGTCTTCTAGGTATAAAAAATATAGACATCTATATTATATATAAACACATACACACATTATTAATAATATCCACTATACATACCTGTCGACCCAAAGCAACGCTAATAACTGCACAATCCTCTCACGAGGTTTGAGATAAAGCCTCGGAAATTATTAATTTCTCTAATTTGTTCAGCGACTTGACGTGGCCTGGTCATTTGCTTACACTTTTGCTGGCATTTAACCAACAGGTTGGAATCACTTGCAACCCATTGCTCAATTCCACGATACAATATTTTTCTTCTATTACTTGTCGATGGAAGACGTGAGATACGTCAAAAGTCAAAACTACTTGATCAGGGTATACATCTGGTCAGCTTCTCCCTTCGGCCAACGGAGGCGCTTGCGAGCAAATCAACACTGCACGATAGCCGATTCTGACATTATTAATTACGGGCAAATTACGATTTCGTAAACTCCGAAATCGATACAGCAGCTTGCGAAAACTATTCGTAAACGATTGAGACCGTCGCACACGAGATACGTCAAAATTATTTCGCTAGAGCTTGCATCTGGTCAGCTTCTCCTTTCGGCCACTGGAGGCGCTTGCAAGTTCTACATTACCCGATTCTCGAAATTGTTAATTACGGCCAAAATACGATTTCGTAAACTCCGAAACCGATACAGCAGCTTGCGAAAACTATTCGTAAACGAATGAGACCGTTACACACGAGATACGTCAAAATTATTTCGCCAGGTTCTGCATCTGGTCAGCTTCTGCTTTCGGCCACTGGAGGCGCTTGCAAGACCTACATTACCCCATTCTCGAAATTGTTAATTACAGCCAAAATACGATTTCGTAAACTCCGAAATCGATACAGCAGCTTGCGAAAACTATTCGTAAACGATTGAGATCGTTAGAGATGAGATACGTCAACATTGTTTCCATACTCTATGCTCGAAGAGCGATTCTCGCCTCGGCCAACGCCGCCATTGCGAGCAAATCAACGCTGCACGATAGCCGTTTCTGAAATTGTTAATTACGGGCAAATTGTGATTTCGTAAACTCTGAAATCGTTACAGTGGCTTGCGTAAATTATTCGTAAACGATTGGGACCGTTACAGATGAGATACGTCAATATTGTTTCCATACTCTGTGCTCGAAGAGCGATTCTCGCCTCGGCCAACGGCGGCGCTTGCGAGCCAATCAACGCCGAACAATAGCCGATTCTGAAATTGTTAATTACGGGCAAACTATGATTTCGTAAACTCTGAAATCGTTACAGTGGCTTGCGTAAACTATTCGTAAACGATTGGGACCGTTACAGATGAGATACGTCAACATTGTTTCCATACTCTATGACCGAAGAGCGATTTTTGCCTCGGTCAACGGCGGCGCTTGCGAGCCAATCAACGCTGAACGATAGCCGATTTTGACATTATTAATTACGGGCAAATTACGATTTTGTAAACTCCGAAATCGATACAGCAGCTTGCGAAAACTATTCGTAAACGATTTAGACCGTTGCACACGAGATACGTAAAAGATATTTCGCCAGGTTCCGCATCTGGTCAGCTTCTGCTTTCGGCCACTGGCGGCGCTTGCAAGACCTACATTACCCCATTCTCGAAATTGTTAATTACGGGCAAACTACGATTTCGTAAACTCTGAAATCGATTGCGTAAACTTGCGTAAACTATCGTAAACGATTGGGACCAAAATAAGCGAAATCGGTGATAGTTGTCTGCTAACTATACGGCGGTGTTCATATCCATCTTTCGTTTTTTCAAATGGACCGACACAGTCACAGTGTATCGTGTCGAAGGGGAAAGGCTTCTTTTCAATTGGGTGCAATTTCCCTTGTTTCGGTCCGGTCTGTCGTTTGCATACTACGCAAGTAATGCAGTGATCGATGTACTTACGGACAAATCTTACCATTTTTGGGAACCAGTATTTTTTCGCGATGCGGTCGTATGTTTTTTCAAAGCCTACATGACAGTTTTCGTCATGGTACAGACGCAACAAACCAAGGCGGCTTCCCTTCGGGACAAAACTTCGGTAGATCACCCGGCCTGTGTCCCGGAGTGTTTTTCGACACAGTATACCGTCTCTTAGCTCGAAATCCGTAATAACAGTATCGTTCGACTTTACCCGCTCGATCATGTTTTGCGTTTCTTCATCATTTTTCTGCCCGATTTCTAGCCAGGAGCCCTCACAAATTACGTTTACGCGATAGTTTTTACACGGATTTCTACTTAAATAATCCACGTGCTCTACGTATTTGCCTTTCCTATATTCAAGATCAAAGGAAAAGTCTTGTAGAAATATCCACCAACGAGCTACGCGTGGTAATAAATCTTTTTTGTTTTGCGTAGCCTTAATGGCATTACAGTCGGTGACAATTTTAAACTGCATACGAAGCAGATATACGCGGAAGTATTTCAGTGCGTTCACAATCGCGAGTGTCTCTAGTTCATACGAATGATACCGCGATTCCTCTGGGCTGGTACGACGACTAAAATATGCGACCACGCGTAGTTCCTTTTCCACTGTTTGGAAGAGGATTGCACCATATCCAATGGAACTAGAGTCGGTGTGGAGCTCCGTATCTCGCGTTGGGTCGAATATTACGAGCAAAGGGTGTGTACTCAGTTTGTCTATGATGTACGATCGCGCTTCTTCCTGTTCTTTACCCCATACCCACGGCTCATTATGTTTTGTTAATTTGGTCAAGCACGCCGTTCGCACCGCGAATTCAGGTACAAACTTCCGGAAATAACTCGCTAGGCCAATAAATTGTCTTATCTGCTTCACATTGTTCGGAACTGGTAATTCTACTAGGGTTTTAACTTTTTCTTTGCCTGGCTTTATGCCTTCGGATGATATCTCTCGACCCAGGTAATTGATCGAAGTTTCAAAAAATTTACATTTTGCGATGTTTAACGTGAATCCTGCCTTGTCCAATACCTCCAACACGCGCTCTAAACTCTGTAGCCCTTCCTGGACCGTTTGCGATGGGATCAAAATATCGTCCATATAGACTAATGCGATGCTATTTCTTAGGTTGCCTAGAGCCGCGTTAATGGCTCTCTGAAAGACAGCGGGCGCATTACAAAGGCCGAAGGGCATACGCATATACTCATAATGCCCGTCGGGGGTAACAAACGCAGTTTTACAAATTGAATCGGCGGCAATGGGTATTTGGTGAAATCCCGCGGCCATGTCTAGCGTAATAAATACCCTACCCTTTCCCAAACGATCCAATTGATCGTCGATTAGTGGTAAAGGGTATCTGTCTTGAACCGTAATTCTATTTAACGGCCCGAAATCCACGCACAGACGGTCCTCTCCATTTTTCTTTTTCACTAAGATAACGGGGCTTGCAAACGGCGAGTTGCTTTCGCGTATTATGCCGTTACTTATGAGGTCATCTATGATCCCCCTTAATTTCTCCCGTTCCGAAAGTGACAGACGGTAAGGGTGGTAATTTATTACCTTGTTCTCCTGAGTAATTATTTTGAGTTCCGCCGTACTTACGGACCGCACGTGATTGCCAGTGGTCAACATTCGCTCGAATTATATTAAAAGATCTCTAAGAGAATCGTCCGCAACGTAGAGTGTGAAGCACGGTGCCTTCGTTGTAGCCTCGTTCCTTTCTGCCGTGACAAGTCCGCACCGTTGAAGCCTCGTCGTCCCATCAGGTTCCGTCACAATGCGTAGATCGGCATGCACCAGGACATTCTTCTCGGTGATGACCTCGTACGGTATTGCAGTATCCGGGACAACAAACAAATCCAACTCAGTGGACACATCCTCCGTCTGAATTAATGCTGATGTGCATCCGACGGTCGTCGTGCTAGACTCACACAGTCCTTGTATTGTCGTCGTGTACGCGTTTACTTTGCAGTTTACCCGGTCGGCAACACTTTCTCTCACGAGGGAACATGTTGCGCCACTGTCGATCAAACAGCGTCGTACGATCATCTGTCTCAATAGTATTGGTGTCACTTTGTGTTCTACTGAGTAGCACACGTTGGCTTCGGGTTTCTTCGAACCTTGATTGTTTTGGGCTGTTCGCTGCTTCGCCCAACATTACGATTCGGTATGGCCCCTCTTTTTGCAAAAATTGCAGTTAGTTACGCTGGGAGTTTCCCGTTGCGGTAATAATTTTCTCCTTTTCGGGCAATTCACCCGTTTATGTCCCAGCTCATTGCATTGGTAGCATCTGCCGTCTTGTCGGTTCGGAGCGCGTTCTCCGCCATCGCGTGCAAATCTTTCCCTTCGTTTCGTTTCTTTTACGAAATTGGTCGTGCCCGTGATCAGCGCCGATGGCTTCGCGTAATTCGCGGACAGCATGGCCTGTCGCACGTTCTGATCTGTGATTGTGCTTATTGTCAGCTCCACCAATTCTTCGGGTCGAAATGCTACACGCGCCTTCTCGAGACAGCCCACTTTTTTCCTTGCATATTCCACGTACGTGGTCACGTCGTCGCTGTTATAGGTCAGCGCCCGTAGCAAGCATTCGTGGAGTTTCTTCTGCGGACCGAAAATGGCGCACAAGTCCTCCTTGAATTTTTCCCACGTTCGGGGTCTCCCTTTCCATTCTTGGTACCATACTTTAGCAGAACCCGCAAGCGCATGGGTGGCGGCACTCAACCGCTGTTGCGGGGTCGAATCACGGGTGATATGTTACACTTCGTTGCACCAAGCATTAGCGTCGTCATTCAGTTCGGTACCACGGAATTGCGGCACCATATCCAAAAGAGGAGGTGTCGTTGCATTAATAATCTTCGGGGTAGCCGGCATTACGCCTCTTGCAATTTCGGCTACCACTTGGCGGATGATGTCCTCCAAGGACGGGGGAGCACGCGAGTTCTCCATTTTTTCGTGGCCCGATCACGTCCCGAACAAAACGAAAGGGAAAAAAAATAAAACGAGGAAACCAAAAAAAGCACACAAAGAAACACAGCACGACACAATCCACAGCACAATAAAGCTCTTTCCAACAGGCAAAGCCTGCTCCGATCTTCGACCAGATTCACACTCGCATTTGTTAACAATGCTTACTCTTACTGAGACGCAGGTCAATGCACTGGCCGCCGAGGTAAACATATGATCCGCGACTCTCGGCGCCTCCAAAAACAGGTGACACAGCAACGCACTGTCGTGTGCCACTGTCGAATTACCGCGTGTTATGGGCGAGATCAAATGCATCGCTAACAGGCAGCACAGCAAGCACAGGCAGCATGCACAGGCAGCACAAGCAGCAAGCACAGGCAGCACAGCAAGCACAGGCAGCAAGCACAGGCAGCACAGCAAGCACAGGCAGCAAGCACACTCAGCACAGCAAGCACAGGCAGCAAGCACAAGCAGCACAGCAAGCACAGGCAGCACAGCAAGCACAGGCAGCACAGACAGCAAGCACAGGCAGCACAGCAAGCACAGGCAGCACAGCACAGGCAGCACAGCAAGCACAGGCAGCACAGCACAGGCAGCACAGCAAGCACAGGCAGCAAGCACAGGCAGCAGAGCAAGCACAGGCAGCAAGCACAGGCAGCATAGCAAGCACAGGCAGCACAGAAAGCACAGCAAGCACAGACAGCAAGCACAGGCAGCAAGCACAGGCAGCACAGGAAGCACAGGCAGCACAGCAAGCACAGGCAGCACAACAAGCACAGGCGGCACAGCAAGCACAGGCAGCAAGCACAGGCAGCACAGCAAGCACAGGCAGCACAGCAAGCACAGGCAGCAAGCACAGGCAGCAGAGCAAGCGCAGGCAGCAAGCGCAGGCAGCACAGCAGGCACAGGCAGCACAGAAAGCACAGGCAGCAAGCACAGGCAGCACAGCAAGCACAGGCAGCATGCACAGGCAGCAGAGCAAGCACAGGCAGCAAGCGCAGGCAGCATAGCAAGCACAGGCAGCAAGCACAGGCAGCGCAGCAAGAACAGGCAGCACAGCAAGCACAGGCAGCAAGCACAGACAGCACAGCAAGCACAGGCAGCAAGCACAGGCAGCACAGCAAGCACAGGCAGCAAGCACAGGCAGCACAGCAAGCACAGGCAGCAAGCACAGACAGCACAGCAAGCACAGGCAGCACAGCAAGCACAGGCAGCACAGGCAGCACAGCAAGCACAGGCAGCAAGCACAGGCAGCACAGCAAACACAGGCAGCAAGCACAGGCAGCGCAGCAAGCGCAGGCAGCACAGGCAGCAAGCACAGGCAGCAAGCACAGGCAGCACAGCAATTACAGGCAGCACAGCAAGCACAGGCAGCAAGCACAGGCAGCACAGCAAGCACAGGCAGCAAGCACAGGCAGCTCAGGCAGCACAGGCAGCAAGCACAGGCAGCACAGCAAGCATAGGCAGCACAGCAAGCACAGGCAGCACACCAAGCACAGGCGGCACAGCAAGCACACACAGCAAGCACTGGCAGCACAGCAAGCACAGGCAGCACAGCACAGGCAGCACAGCAAGCACATGCAGCAAGCACAGGCAGCTCAGACAGCACAGGCAGCAAGCACAGGCAGCACAGCAAGCACAGGCGGCAAGCACAGGCAGCACAGCAAGCACAGGCAGCACAGAAAGCACAGGCAGCACAGAAAGCAAGCACAGGCAGCAAGCACAGGCAGCACAGGAAGCACAGGCAGCACAGCAAGCACAGGCAGCACAACAAGCACAGGCGGCACAGTAAGCACAGGCAGCACAGCAAGCACAGGCAGCACAACAAGCACAGGCGGCACAGTAAGCACAGGCAGCAAGCACAGGCAGCACAGCAAGCACAGGCAGCAAGCACAGGCAGCACAGCAAGCACAGGCAGCAAACACAGGCAGCACAGCAGGCACAGGCAGCACAGAAAGCACAGGCAGCAAGCACAGGCAGCACAGCAAGCACAGGCAGCACAGCAAGCACAGGCAGCATGCACAGGCAGCAGAGCAAGCACAGGCAGCAAGCGCAGGCAGCATAGCAAGCACAGGCAGCAAGCGCAGGCAGCATAGCAAGCAGAGGCAGCACAGGCAGCACAGGCAGCACAGGCAGCAAGCACAGGCAGCAAACACAGGCAGCGCAGCAAGCACAGGCAGCACAGCAACCACAGGCAGCAAGCACACTCAGCACAGCAAGCACAGGCAGCAAGCACAGGCAGCGCAGCAAGAACAGGCAGCAAGCACAGGCAGCACAGCAAGCACAGGCAGCAAGCACAGGCAGCACAGGCAGCAAGCACAGGCAGCAAGCACAGGCAGCACAGCAAGCACAGGCAGCACAGCAAGTACAGGCATGTTAGAAACCCGCAAAATAGCTCGACTAGATGTGTTCGTTTTAGCGATTCTGGGGGAAGTGCAGAGGGGTCAAGCTCCGTCCTCTTTCCAACAGGCAAAGCCTGCTCCGATCTTCGGCGAGATTCACTCTCGCATTTGTTAACAATGCTTACTCTTACTGAGACGCAGGTCAATGCACCGGCCGCCGAGGTAAACATATGATCCGCGACTCTCGGCGCCTCCAAAAACAGGTGACACAGCAACGCACTGTCGTGTGCCACTGTCGAATTACCGCGTGTTATGGGCGAAATCAAATGCATCGCTAACAGGCAGCACAGCAAGCACAGGCAGCATGCACAGGCAGCACAGCAAGCACAGGCAGCAAGCACAGGCAGCACAGCAAGCACAGGCAGCAAGCACACTCAGCACAGCAAGCACAGGCAGCAAGCACAGACAGCACAGCAAGCACAGGCAGCACAGGCAGCACAGCAAGCACAGGCAGCAAGCACAGGCAGCACAGCAAGCACAGGCAGCAAGCACAGGCAGCGCAGCAAGCGCAGGCAGCACAGGCAGCAAGCACAGGCAGCAAGCACAGGCAGCACAGCAATTACAGGCAGCACAGCAAGCACAGGCAGCAAGCACAGGCAGCACAGCAAGCACAGGCAGCAAGCACAGGCAGCTCAGGCAGCACAGGCAGCAAGCACAGGCAGCACAGCAAGCATAGGCAGCACAGCAAGCACAGGCAGCACACCAAGCACAGGCGGCACAGCAAGCACACACAGCAAGCACTGGCAGCACAGCAAGCACAGGCAGCACAGCACAGGCAGCACAGCAAGCACATGCAGCAAGCACAGGCAGCAAGCACAGGCAGCACAGCAAGCACAGGCAGCACAGACAGCAAGCACAGGCAGCACAGACAGCAAGCACAGGCAGCACAGCAAGCACAGGCGGCAAGCACAGGCAGCACAGCAAGCACAGGCAGCACAGGCAGCACAGCAAGCACAGGCAGCAAGCACAGGCAGCAGAGCAAGCACAGGCAGCAAGCACAGGCAGCATAGCAAGCACAGGCAGCACAGAAAGCACAGGCAGCACAGAAAGCAAGCACAGGCAGCGAGCACAGGCAGCACAGGAAGCACAGGCAGCACAGCAAGCACAGGCAGCACAACAAGCACAGGCGGCACAGCAAGCACAGGCAGCAAGCACAGGCAGCACAGCAAGCACAGGCAGCAAGCACAGGCAGCACAGCAAGCACAGGCAGCAAACACAGGCAGCACAGCAGGCACAGGCAGCACAGAAAGCACAGGCAGCAAGCACAGGCAGCACAGCAAGCACAGGCAGCACAGCAAGCACAGGCAGCATGCACAGGCAGCAGAGCAAGCACAGGCAGCAAGCGCAGGCAGCATAGCAAGCACAGGCAGCAAGCGCAGGCAGCATAGCAAGCAGAGGCAGCACAGGCAGCACAGGCAGCACAGGCAGCAAGCACAGGCAGCAAGCACAGGCAGCGCAGCAAGCACAGGCAGCACAGCAAGCACAGGCAGCAAGCACACTCAGCACAGCAAGCACAGGCAGCAAGCACAGGCAGCGCAGCAAGAACAGGCAGCACAGCAAGCACAGGCAGCAAGCACAGACAGCACAGCAAGCACAGCAAGCACAGGCAGCAAGCACAGGCAGCACAGCAAGCACAGGCAGAAAGCACAGGCAGCTCAGGCAGCACAGCAAGCACAGGCAGCAAGCACAGGCAGTACAGCAAGCACAGGCAGCACAGCACAGGCAGCACAGCAAGCACAGGCAGCAAGCACAGGCACAGGCAGCACAGCAAGCACAGGCAGCTCGCACAGGCAGCATAGCAAGCACAGTAAGCACAGGCAGCACAGCAACCACAGCAAGCACAGGCAGCAAGCACAGGCAGCACAGCAAGCACACTCAGCACAGCAAGCACAGGCAGCACAGCAAGCACAGACAGCAAGCACAGGCAGCACAGCAAGCACAAACAGCAAGCACAGGCAGCACAGCAAGCACAGGCAGCAAGCACAGGCGGCACGGCAAGCACAGGCAGCAAGCACAGGCAGCACAGGCAGCACAGCAAGCACAGGCAGCACAGGCAGCAAGCACAGGCAGCACAGCAATCACAGGCAGCACAGCAAGTACAGCAAGCACAGGCAGCACAGCACAGGCAGCACAGCAAGCACAGGCAGCAAGCACAGGCAGCACAGCAAGCACAGGCAGCAAGCACAGGCAGCACAGCAAGCAGAGGCAGCAAGCACAGGCAGCACAGCAAGCACAGAAAGCACAGGCAGCTTGCACAGGCAGCATAGCAAGCACAGCAAGCACAGGCAGCACAGCAAGCACAGGCAGCACAGGCAGCACAGCAAGCACAGGCAGCAAGCACAGGCAGCACAGCAAGCACAGGCACCAAGCACAGGCAGCACAGCAAGCACAGGCAGCAAGCACAGGCAGCAAGCACAGGCAGCACAGCAAGCACAGGCAGCAAGCCCAGGCAGCACAGCAAGCACAGGCAGCAAGCACAGGCAGCACAGCAAGCACAGGCAGCAAGCACAGGCAGCAGAGCAAGCACAGGCAGCAAGCACAGGCAGCATAGCAAGCAGAGGCAGCACAGAAAGCACAGGCAGCACAGACAGCAAGCACAGGCAGCACAGCAAGCACAGGCAGCAAGCACAGGCGGCACAGCAAGCACAGGCAGCACAGCAAGCACAGCAAGCACAGGCAGCACAGCAAGCACAGGCAGCAAGCACAGGCAGCATGCACAGGCAGCACAGCAAGCACAGGCAGCAAAGCAAGCACAGGCAGCACAGCAAGTACAGCAAGCACAGGCAGCACAGCAAGCACAGGCAGCACAGCAAGCACAGGCAGCACAGCAAGCACAGGCAGCAAGAACAGGCTGCACAGCAAGCACAGGCAGCAAGCACAGGCAGCACAGCAAGCACAGGCAGCAAGCACAGGCAGCACAGGCAGCAAGCACGGGCAGCACAGCAAGCACAGGCAGCAAGCACAGGCAGCACAGCAAGCACAGCCAGAACAGCAAGCACAGGTAGCAAGCACAGGCAGCACAGCAAGCACAGGCAGTACAGCAAGCACAGGCAGCAAAGCAAGCACAGGCAGCACAGCAAGCACAGGCAGCACAGCAAGCACAGGCAGCAAGCACAGGCAGCATGCACAGGCAGCACAGCAAGCACAGGCAGCAAGCACAGGCAGCATGCACAGGCAGCATGCACAGGCAGCACAGGCAGCAACCACAGGCAGCACAGCAAGCACAGGCAGCAAGCGCAGGCAGCACAGCAGACACAGGCAGCACAGCAAGCACAGGCAGCAAGCACTGGCAGCACAGCAAGCACAGGCAGCAAGCACAGGGAGCAAACACAGGCAGCACAGCAAGCACAGGCAGCAAGCACAGGCAGCACAGCAAGCACTGGCAGCACAGCAAGCACAGGCAGCACAGCAGACACAGGCAGCACAGCAAGCACAGGCAGCAAGCACAGACAGCACAGCAAGGACAGGCAGCAAGCACAGGCAGCACACCAAGCACAGGCAGCACAGCAAGCACAGGCAGCACAGCAAGCACAGGCAGCAAGCACAGGCAGCACAGCAAGCACAGGCAGCACAGCAAGCACAGGCAGCACAGCAAGCAGAGGCAGCAAGCATAGGCAGCACAGGCAGCACAGGCAGCAAGCACAGACAGCACAGCAAGCACAGGCAGCACAGCAAGCACTGGCAGCACAGCACAGGCAGCACAGCAAGCACAGGCAGCACAGCAAGCACAGGCAGCAAGCACAGGCAGAATGCACAGGCAGAACAGCAAGCACAGGCAGCAACCACAGGCAGCACAGCAAGCACAGGCAGCAAGCGCAGGCAGCACAGCAGACACAGGCAGCACAGCAAGCACAGGCAGCAAGCACTGGCAGCACAGCAAGCACAGGCAGCAAGCACAGGCAACAAGCACAGGCAGCACAGCAAGCACAGGCAGCAAGCACAGGCAGCACAGCAAGCACTGGCAGCACAGCAAGAACAGGCAGCACAGCAAGCACAGGCAGCAAGCACAGACAGCACAGCAAGCACAGGCAGCAAGCACAGGCAGCACACCAAGCACAGGCAGCAAGCACAGGCAGCACAGCAAGCACAGGCAGCAAGCACAGGCAGCAAGCACAGGCATGTTAGAAACCCGCAAAATAGCTCGACGAGATGTGTTCGTTTTAGCGATTCTGGGGGAAGCGCAGAGGGGTCAAGCTCCGTCCTCTTTCCAACAGGCAAAGCCTGCTCCGATCTTCGGCGAGATTCACTCTCGCATTTGTTTACAATGCTTACTCTTACTGAGACGCAGGTCAATAAACCGGCCGCCGAGGTAAACATATGATCCGCGGCTCTCGGCGCCCCCAAAAACAGGTGACACAGCAACGCACTGTCGTGTGCCACTGTCGATTTACCGCGTGTTATGGGCGAAATCAAATGCATCGCTAACAGGCAGCACAGCAAGCATAGGCAGCATAGCAAGCACAGGCAGCAAGCACAGGCAGCACAGCAAGCACAGGCAGCACAGCAAGCACAGGCAGAAAGCACAGGCAGCACAACAAGCACAGGCAGCAAACACAGGCAGCACAGCAAGCACAGGCAGCAAGAACAGGCAGCACAGCAAGCACAGGCAGCAAGCACGGGCAGCAAAGCAAGCACAGGCAGCAAGCACAGGCAGCACAGCAAGCACAGGCAGCAAGCACAGGCAACGCAGCAAGCACAGGCAGCACAGCAAGCACAGGCAGCAAGCACAGGCAGCACAGCAAGCACAGGCAGCAAGCACAGGCAGCACAGCAAGCACAGGCAGCGCAGCAAGCACAGCCAGCACAGCAAGCACAGCCAGCAAGCACAGCCAGCACAGCAAGCACAGGCAGCAAGCACAGGCAGCTAGCACAGGCAGCACAGCAAGCACAGGCAGCAAGCACAGGCAGCACAGCAAGCACAGGCAGCAAGCACAGGCAGCACAGCAAACACAGGCAGCACAGCAAGCACAGGCAGCAAGGACAGGCAGCACAGCAAGCACAGGCAGCAAGCACAGGCAGCACAGCAAGCACAGGCAGCAAGCACAGGCAACACAGTAAGCACAGGCAGCACAGCAAGCACAGGCAGCAAGCACAGGCAGCGCAGCAAGCACAGGCAGCACAGCAAGCACAGGCAGCAAGCACAGGCAGCACAGCAAGCACAGCCAGCAAGCACAGGCAGCACAGCAAGCACAGGCAGCACAGCAAGTACAGCAAGCACAGGCAGCAAAGCAAGCACAGGCAGCACAGCAAGTAGAGCAAGCACAGGCAGCACAGCAAGCACAGGCAGCAAGCACAGGCAGGATAGCAAGCACAGGCAGCAAGCACAGGCAGCACAGCAAGCACAGGCAGCAAGCACAGGCAGCACAGCAAGCACAGGCAGCAAGCACAGGCAGCACAGCACAGGCAGCACAGCAAGCACAGGCAGCACAGCAAGCACAGGCAGCAAGCACAGGCAGCATGCACAGGCAGCACAGCAAGCACAGGCAGCAAGCACAGGCAGCATGCACAGGCAGCACAGGCAGCAGAGCAAGCATAGGCAGCAAGCACAGGCAGCACAGCAAGCACAGGCAGCAAGAACAGGCTGCACAGCAAGCACAGGCAGCAAGAACAGGCAGCACAGCAAGCACAGGCAGCACAGGCAGCAAGCACGGGCAGCACAGCAAGCACAGGCAGTACAGCAAGCACAGGCAGCAAAGCAAGCACAGGCAGCAAGCACAGGCAGCATAGCAAGCACAGGCAGCAAGCACAGGCAGCACAGCAAGCACAGGCAGCAAGCACAGGCAGCACAGCAAGCACAGGCAGCAAGCACAGGCAGCACAGCAAGCACAGGCAGCACAGCACAGGCAGCACAGCAAGCACAGGCAGCACAGCAAGCACAGGCAGCAAGCACAGGCAGCATGCACAGGCAGCACAGCAAGCACAGGCAGCAAGCACAGGCAGCATGCACAGGCAGCACAGGCAGCAGAGCAAGCATAGGCAGCAAGCACAGGCAGCACAGCAAGCACAGGCAGCAAGAACAGGCTGCACAGCAAGCACAGGCAGCAAGAACAGGCAGCACAGCAAGCACAGGCAGCACAGGCAGCAAGCACGGGCAGCACAGCAAGCACAGGCAGCAAGCACAGGCAGCACAGCAAGCACAGGCAGCAAGCACAGGCAGCACAGCAAGCACAGCCAGAACAGCAAGCACAGGTAGCAAGCACAGGCAGCACAGCAAGCACAGGCAGTACAGCAAGCACAGGCAGCAAAGCAAGCACAGGCAGCACAGCAAGTACAGCAAGCACAGGCAGCACAGCAAGCACAGGCAGCAAGCACAGGCAGCATGCACAGGCAGCACAGCAAGCACAGGCAGCAAGCACAGGCAGCATGCACAGGCAGCATGCACAGGCAGCACAGGCAGCAACCACAGGCAGCACAGCAAGCACAGGCAGCAAGCGCAGGCAGCACAGCAGACACAGGCAGCACAGCAAGCACAGGCAGCAAGCACTGGCAGCACAGCAAGCACAGGCAGCAAGCACAGGCAGCAAGCACAGGCAGCACAGCAAGCACTGGCAGCACAGCAAGCACAGGCAGCACAGCAGACACAGGCAGCACAGCAAGCACAGGCAGCAAGCACAGACAGCACAGCAAGGACAGGCAGCAAGCACAGGCAGCACACCAAGCACAGGCAGCACAGCAAGCACAGGCAGCACAGCAAGCACAGGCAGCAAGCACAGGCAGCACAGCAAGCACAGGCAGCACAGCAAGCAGAGGCAGCAAGCATAGGCAGCACAGGCAGCACAGGCAGCAAGCACAGACAGCACAGCAAGCACAGGCAGCACAGCAAGCACTGGCAGCACAGCACAGGCAGCACAGCAAGCACAGGCAGCAAGCACAGGCAGCATGCACAGGCAGCACAGCAAGCACAGGCAGCAACCACAGGCAGCACAGCAAGCACAGGCAGCAAGCGCAGGCAGCACAGCAGACACAGGCAGCACAGCAAGCACAGGCAGCAAGCACTGGCAGCACAGCAAGCACAGGCAGCAAGCACAGGCAACAAGCACAGGCAGCACAGCAAGCACAGGCAGCAAGCACAGGCAGCACAGCAAGCACTGGCAGCACAGCAAGCACAGGCAGCACAGCAGACACAGGCAGCACAGCAAGCACAGGCAGCAAGCACAGACAGCACAGCAAGCACAGGCAGCAAGCACAGGCAGCACACCAAGCACAGGCAGCAAGCACAGGCAGCACAGCAAGCACAGGCAGCAAGCACAGGCAGCAAGCACAGGAATGTTAGAAACCCGCAAAATAGCTCGACGAGATGTGTTCGTTTTAGCGATTCTGGGGGAAGTGCAGAGGGGTCAAGCTCCGTCCTCTTTCCAACAGGCAAAGCCTGCTCCGATCTTCGGCGAGATTCACTCTCGCATTTGTTTACAATGCTTACTCTTACTGAGACGCTGGTCAATAAACTGGCCGCCGAGGTAAACATATGATCCGCGACTCTCGGCGCCCCCAAAAACAGGTGACACAGCAACGCACTGTCGTGTGCCACTGTCGATTTACCGCGTGTTATGGGCGAAATCAAATGCATCGCTAACAGGCAGCACAGCAAGCATAGGCAGCATAGCAAGCACAGGCAGCAAGCACAGGCAGCACAGCAAGCACAGGCAGCACAGCAAGCACAGGCAGAAAGCACAGGCAGCACAGAAAGCACAGGCAGCAAGCACAGGCAGCACAGCAAACACAGGCAGCACAGGCAGCAAGGACAGGCAGCACAGCAAGCACAGGCAGCAAGCACAGGCAGCACAGCAAGCACAGGCAGCAAGCACAGGCAGCGCAGCAAGCACAGCAAGCACAGGCAGCAAGCACAGGCAGCGCAGCAAGCACAGCAAGCACAGCCAGCACAGCAAGCACAGGCAGCAAGCACAGGCAGCACAGCAAGCACAGGCAGCACAGCAAGCACAGGCAGCAAGCACAGGCAGCACAGCAAGCACAGGCAGCAAGCACAGGCAGCACAGCAAGCACAGGCAGCACAGCACAGGCAGCACAGCAAGCACAGGCAGCACAGCAAGCACAGGCAGCAAGCACAGGCAGCATGCACAGGCAGCACAGCAAGCACAGGCAGCAAGCACAGGCAGCATGCACAGGCAGCACAGCAAGCACAGGCAGCAGAGCAAGCATAGGCAGCAAGCACAGGCAGCACAGCAAGCACAGGCAGCAAGCACAGGCAGCACAGCAAGCACAGGCAGCAAGCACAGGCAGCACAGCAAACACAGGCAGCACAGCAAGCACAGGCAGCAAGGACAGGCAGCACAGCAAGCACAGGCAGCAAGCACAGGCAGCACAGCAAGCACAGGCAGCAAGCACAGGCAGCGCAGCAAGCACAGGCAGCAAGCACAGGCAGCGCAGCAAGCACAGCAAGCACAGCCAGCACAGCAAGCACAGGCAGCAAGCACAGGCAGCACAGCAAGCACAGCCAGCAAGCACAGCCAGCACAGCAAGCACAGGCAGCAAGCACAGGCAGCAAGCACAGGCAGCACAGCAAGCACAGGCAGCACAGCAAGCACAGGCAGCAAGCACAGGCAGCACAGCAAGCACAGGCAGCAAGCACAGGCAGCAAGCACAGGCAACACAGTAAGCACAGGCAGCACAGCAAGCACAGGCAGCAAGCACAGGCAGCGCAGCAAGCACAGCAAGCACAGGCAGCACAGCAAGCACAGGCAGCAAGCACAGGCAGCACAGCAAGCACAGCCAGCAAGCACAGGCAGCACAGCAAGCACAGGCAGCACAGCAAGTACAGCAAGCACAGGCAGCAAAGCAAGCACAGGCAGCACACAAGTAGAGCAAGCACAGGCAGCAAGCACAGGCAGCAAGCACAGGCAGCACAGCAAGCACAGGCAGCAAGCACAGGCAGCACAGCAAGCACAGGCAGCAAGCACAGGCAGTACAGCAAGCAGAGGCAGCAAGCACAAGCAGCACAGCAAGCACAGGCAGCAAGCACAGGCAGCACAGCAAACACAGGCAGCACAGCAAGCACAGGCAGCAAAGCAAGCACAGGCAGCAAGCACAGGGACCGCACCAAGCACAGGCAGCACAGCAAGCATAGGCAGCAAGCACAGCAAGCACAGGCAGCACAGCAAGCACAGGCAGCAAGCACAGGCAGCAAGCACAGGCAGCACAGCAAGCACAGGCAGCAAAGCAAGCACAGGCAGCAAGCACAGGGACCACACCAAGCACAGGCAGCACAGCAAGCACAGGCAGCAAGCACAGGCAGCACAGCAAGCACAGGCAGCACAGGAAGCACAGGCAGTACAGCAAGCAGAGGCAGCAAGCACAAGCAGCACAGCAAGCACAGGCAGCACAGCAAGCACAGGCAGAAAGCACAGGCAGCACAGCAAGCACAGGCAGCAAGCACAGGCAGCACAGCAAGCACAGGCAGCAAGCACAGGCAACACAGTACCACAGGCAGCAAGCACAGGCAGCACAGGCAGCTTGCACAGGCAGCATAGCAAGCACAGGCAGCACAGCAAGCACAGGCAGCAGAGCAAGCACAGGAACCAAGCACAGGCAGCAAGCACAGGCAGCAAGCACAGGCAGCGTAGCAAGCACAGCAAGCACAGGCAGCAAGCACAGGCAGCACAGCACAGGCACCGCAGCAAGCACAGGCAGCACAGCAAGCACAGGCAGCAAGCACAGGCGGCACAGCAAGCACAGCCAGCAAGCACAGGCAGCACAGGCAGCACAGCAAGTACAGCAAGCACAGGCAGCAAAGCAAGCACAGGCAGCACAGCAAGTACAGCAAGCACAGGCAGCAAGCACAGGCAGCACAGCACAGGCACCGCAGCAAGCACAGGCAGCACAGCACAGGCAGCACCGCACAGGCAGCACAGCAAGCACAGGCAGCACAGCAAGCACAGGCAGCAAGCACAGGCGGCACAGCAAGCACAGCCAGCAAGCACAGGCAGCACAGGCAGCACAGCAAGTACAGCAAGCACAGGCAGCAAAGCAAGCACAGGCAGCACAGCAAGTACAGCAAGCACAGGCAGCAAGCACAGGCAGCACAGTACAGGCACCGCAGCAAGCACAGGCAGCACAGCAAGCACAGGCAGCAAGCACAGACAGCACAGCAAGCACAGGCAGCGGGCACAGGCAGCACAGGCAGCAAGCACAGGCAGCACAGCAAGCACAGGCAGCAAGCACAGGCAGCACAGGCAGCAAGCACAGGCAGCACAGCAAGCACAGGCAGCAAGCACAGGCAGCACAGGCAGCAAGCACAGGCAGCACAGGCAGCAAGCACAGGCAGCAAGCACAGGCAGTACAGCAAGCAGAGGCAGCAAGCACAGGCAGCACAGCAAGCACAGGCAGCAAGCACAGACAGCACAGCAAGCACAGGCAGCAAGCAGAGGCAGCGTAGCAAGCACAGCAAGCACAGGCAGCACAGCAAGCACAGGCAGCAAGCACAGGCAGCACAGCACAGGCACCGCAGCAAGCACAGGCAGCACAGCAAGCACAGGCAACAAGCACAGGCAGCACAGCAAGCACAGGCAGCAAGCACAGGCAGCACAGACAGCAAGAACAGGCAGCACAGCAAGCACAGGCAGCAAGCACAGGCAGCAAGCAAAGGCAGCACAGGCAGCAAGCACAGGCAGCACAGCAAGCACAGGCAGCAAGCACAGGCAACAAGCAGAGGCAGCATAGCAAGCAGAAGCAGCACAGAAAGCACAGGCAGCACAGCAAGCACAGGCAACACAGCAAGCACAGGCAGCACAACAAGCACAGGCGGCACAGCAAGCACAGGCAGCAGAGCAAGCACAGGCAGCAAGCACAGGCAGCACAGCAAGCACAGGCAGCAAGCACAGGCAGCACCGCAAGCACAGGCAGCAAGCACAGGCAGCACAGCAGGCACAGGCAGCAAGCACAGGCAGCACAGCAAGCACAGGCAGCAAGCACAGGCAGCACAACAAGCACAGGCAGCACAGCAAGCACAGGCAGCAAGCGCAGGCAGCACAGCAGGCACAGGCAGCACAGCAAGCACAGGCAGCAAGCACAGGCAGCACAGCAAGCACAGGCAGCACAGCACAGGCAGCACAGCAAGCACAGGCAGCAAGCACAGGCGGCACAGCAAGCACAGCCAGCAAGCACAGGCAGCACAGGCAGCACAGCAAGTACAGCAAGCACAGGCAGCAAAGCAAGCACAGGCAGCACAGCAAGTACAGCAAGCACAGGCAGCAAGCACAGGCAGCACAGCAAGCACAGGCAGCAAGCACAGGCAGCACAGCAAGCACAGGCAACAAGCACAGGCAACACAGTAAGCACAGGCAGCACAGCAAGCACAGGCAGCAAGCACAGGCATGTTAGAAACCCGCAAAATTGCTCGACGAGATGTGTTCGTTTTAGCGATTCTGGGGGAAGTGCAGAGGGGTCAAGCTCCGTCCTCTTTCCAACAGGCAGAGCCTGCTCCGATCTTCGGCGAGATTCACTCTCGCATTTGTTTACAATGCTTACACTTACTGAGACGCAGGTCAATGCACCGGCCGCCGAGGTAAACATATGATCCGCGACTCTCGGCGCCTCCAAAAACAGGTGACACAGCAACGCACTGACGTGTGCCACTGTCGAATTACCGCGTGTTATGGGCGAAATCAAATGCATCGCTAACAGGCAGCACAGCAAGCACAGGCAGCAAGCACAGGCAGAACAGCAAGCACAGGCAGCACAGCAAGCAGAGGCAACAAGCACAGGCAACACAGCAAGCACAGGCAGCAAGCACAGGCAGCACAGCAAGCACAAACAGCAAGCACAGGCAGCACAGCAAGCACAGGCAGCAAGCACAGGCAGTACAGCAAGCACAGGCAGCAAGCACAGGCAGCACAGCAAGCACAGGCAGCAAGCACAGGAATGTTAGAAACCCGCAAAATAGCTCGACGAGATGTGTTCGTTTTAGCGATTCTGGGGGAAGTGCAGAGGGGTCAAGCTCCGTCCTCTTTCCAACAGGCAAAGCCTGCTCCGATCTTCGGCGAGATTCACTCTCGCATTTGTTTACAATGCTTACTCTTACTGAGACGCTGGTCAATAAACTGGCCGCCGAGGTAAACATATGATCCGCGACTCTCGGCGCCCCCAAAAACAGGTGACACAGCAACGCACTGTCGTGTGCCACTGTCGATTTACCGCGTGTTATGGGCGAAATCAAATGCATCGCTAACAGGCAGCACAGCAAGCATAGGCAGCATAGCAAGCACAGGCAGCAAGCACAGGCAGCACAGCAAGCACAGGCAGCACAGCAAGCACAGGCAGAAAGCACAGGCAGCACAGAAAGCACAGGCAGCAAGCACAGGCAGCACAGCAAACACAGGCAGCACAGGCAGCAAGGACAGGCAGCACAGCAAGCACAGGCAGCAAGCACAGGCAGCACAGCAAGCACAGGCAGCAAGCACAGGCAGCGCAGCAAGCACAGCAAGCACAGGCAGCAAGCACAGGCAGCGCAGCAAGCACAGCAAGCACAGCCAGCACAGCAAGCACAGGCAGCAAGCACAGGCAGCACAGCAAGCACAGGCAGCACAGCAAGCACAGGCAGCAAGCACAGGCAGCACAGCAAGCACAGGCAGCAAGCACAGGCAGCATGCACAGGCAGCACAGCAAGCACAGGCAGCAGAGCAAGCATAGGCAGCAAGCACAGGCAGCACAGCAAGCACAGGCAGCAAGCACAGGCAGCACAGCAAGCACAGGCAGCACAGCAAACACAGGCAGCACAGCAAGCACAGGCAGCAAGGACAGGCAGCACAGCAAGCACAGGCAGCAAGCACAGGCAGCACAGCAAGCACAGGCAGCAAGCACAGGCAGCGCAGCAAGCACAGGCAGCAAGCACAGGCAGCGCAGCAAGCACAGCAAGCACAGCCAGCACAGCAAGCACAGGCAGCAAGCACAGGCAGCACAGCAAGCACAGCCAGCAAGCACAGCCAGCACAGCAAGCACAGGCAGCAAGCACAGGCAGCAAGCACAGGCAGCACAGCAAGCACAGGCAGCACAGCAAGCACAGGCAGCAAGCACAGGCAGCACAGCAAGCACAGGCAGCAAGCACAGGCAGCAAGCACAGGCAACACAGTAAGCACAGGCAGCACAGCAAGCACAGGCAGCAAGCACAGGCAGCGCAGCAAGCACAGCAAGCACAGGCAGCACAGCAAGCACAGGCAGCAAGCACAGGCAGCACAGCAAGCACAGCCAGCAAGCACAGGCAGCACAGCAAGCACAGGCAGCACAGCAAGTACAGCAAGCACAGGCAGCAAAGCAAGCACAGGCAGCACACAAGTAGAGCAAGCACAGGCAGCAAGCACAGGCAGCAAGCACAGGCAGCACAGCAAGCACAGGCAGCAAGCACAGGCAGCACAGCAAGCACAGGCAGCAAGCACAGGCAGTACAGCAAGCAGAGGCAGCAAGCACAAGCAGCACAGCAAGCACAGGCAGCAAGCACAGGCAGCACAGCAAACACAGGCAGCACAGCAAGCACAGGCAGCAAAGCAAGCACAGGCAGCAAGCACAGGGACCACACCAAGCACAGGCAGCACAGCAAGCATAGGCAGCAAGCACAGCAAGCACAGGCAGCACAGCAAGCACAGGCAGCAAGCACAGGCAGCAAGCACAGGCAGCACAGCAAGCACAGGCAGCAAAGCAAGCACAGGCAGCAAGCACAGGGACCACACCAAGCACAGGCAGCACAGCAAGCACAGGCAGCAAGCACAGGCAGCACAGCAAGCACAGGCAGCACAGGAAGCACAGGCAGTACAGCAAGCAGAGGCAGCAAGCACAAGCAGCACAGCAAGCACAGGCAGCACAGCAAGCACAGGCAGAAAGCACAGGCAGCACAGCAAGCACAGGCAGCAAGCACAGGCAGCACAGCAAGCACAGGCAGCAAGCACAGGCAACACAGTACCACAGGCAGCAAGCACAGGCAGCACAGGCAGCTTGCACAGGCAGCATAGCAAGCACAGGCAGCACAGCAAGCACAGGCAGCAGAGCAAGCACAGGAACCAAGCACAGGCAGCAAGCACAGGCAGCAAGCACAGGCAGCGTAGCAAGCACAGCAAGCACAGGCAGCAAGCACAGGCAGCACAGCACAGGCACCGCAGCAAGCACAGGCAGCACAGCACAGGCACCGCAGCAAGCACAGGCAGCACAGCAAGCACAGGCAGCAAGCACAGGCGGCACAGCAAGCACAGCCAGCAAGCACAGGCAGCACAGGCAGCACAGCAAGTACAGCAAGCACAGGCAGCAAAGCAAGCACAGGCAGCACAGCAAGTACAGCAAGCACAGGCAGCAAGCACAGGCAGCACAGCACAGGCACCGCAGCAAGCACAGGCAGCACAGCACAGGCAGCACCGCACAGGCAGCACAGCAAGCACAGGCAGCACAGCAAGCACAGGCAGCAAGCACAGGCGGCACAGCAAGCACAGCCAGCAAGCACAGGCAGCACAGGCAGCACAGCAAGTACAGCAAGCACAGGCAGCAAAGCAAGCACAGGCAGCACAGCAAGTACAGCAAGCACAGGCAGCACAGTACAGGCACCGCAGCAAGCACAGGCAGCACAGCAAGCACAGGCAGCAAGCACAGACAGCACAGCAAGCACAGGCAGCAAGCACAGGCAGCACAGGCAGCAAGCACAGGCAGCACAGCAAGCACAGGCAGCAAGCACAGGCAGCACAGGCAGCAAGCACAGGCAGCACAGCAAGCACAGGCAGCAAGCACAGGCAGCACAGCAAGCACAGGCAGCAAGCACAGGCAGCACAGGCAGCAAGCACAGGCAGCACAGGCAGCAAGCACAGGCAGCAAGCACAGGCAGTACAGCAAGCAGAGGCAGCAAGCACAGGCAGCACAGCAAGCACAGGCAGCAAGCACAGACAGCACAGCAAGCACAGGCAGCAAGCAGAGGCAGCGTAGCAAGCACAGCAAGCACAGGCAGCACAGCAAGCACAGGCAGCAAGCACAGGCAGCACAGCACAGGCACCGCAGCAAGCACAGGCAGCACAGCAAGCACAGGCAACAAGCACAGGCAGCACAGCAAGCACAGGCAGCAAGCACAGGCAGCACAGACAGCAAGAACAGGCAGCACAGCAAGCACAGGCAGCAAGCACAGGCAGCAAGCAAAGGCAGCACAGGCAGCAAGCACAGGCAGCACAGCAAGCACAGGCAGCAAGCACAGGCA
This sequence comes from Priocnemis perturbator, assembly GCA_963942575.1. Lineage (NCBI taxonomy): Eukaryota > Metazoa > Arthropoda > Insecta > Hymenoptera > Pompilidae > Priocnemis > Priocnemis perturbator. Next base: position 252,579 of record CAWWDK010000216.1, on the reverse strand, counting down.
ACAAGCAGAGGCAGCATAGCAAGCAGAAGCAGCACAGAAAGCACAGGCAGCACAGCAAGCACAGGCAACACAGCAAGCACAGGCAGCACAACAAGCACAGGCGGCACAGCAAGCACAGGCAGCAGAGCAAGCACAGGCAGCAAGCACAGGCAGCACAGCAAGCACAGGCAGCAAGCACAGGCAGCACCGCAAGCACAGGCAGCAAGCACAGGCAGCACAGCAGGCACAGGCAGCAAGCACAGGCAGCACAGCAAGCACAGGCAGCAAGCACAGGCAGCACAACAAGCACAGGCAGCACAGCAAGCACAGGCAGCAAGCGCAGGCAGCACAGCAGGCACAGGCAGCACAGCAAGCACAGGCAGCAAGCACAGGCAGCACAGCAAGCACAGGCAGCACAGCACAGGCAGCACAGCAAGCACAGGCAGCAAGCACAGGCGGCACAGCAAGCACAGCCAGCAAGCACAGGCAGCACAGGCAGCACAGCAAGTACAGCAAGCACAGGCAGCAAAGCAAGCACAGGCAGCACAGCAAGTACAGCAAGCACAGGCAGCAAGCACAGGCAGCACAGCAAGCACAGGCAGCAAGCACAGGCAGCACAGCAAGCACAGGCAACAAGCACAGGCAACACAGTAAGCACAGGCAGCACAGCAAGCACAGGCAGCAAGCACAGGCATGTTAGAAACCCGCAAAATTGCTCGACGAGATGTGTTCGTTTTAGCGATTCTGGGGGAAGTGCAGAGGGGTCAAGCTCCGTCCTCTTTCCAACAGGCAAAGCCTGCTCCGATCTTCGGCGAGATTCACTCTCGCATTTGTTTACAATGCTTACACTTACTGAGACGCAGGTCAATGCACCGGCTGCCGAGGTAAACATATGATCCGCGACTCTCGGCGCCTCCAAAAACAGGTGACACAGCAACGCACTGACGTGTGCCACTGTCGAATTACCGCGTGTTATGGGCGAAATCAAATGCATCGCTAACAGGCAGCACAGCAAGCACAGGCAGCAAGCACAGGCAGAACAGCAAGCACAGGCAGCACAGCAAGCAGAGGCAACAAGCACAGGCAACACAGCAAGCACAGGCAGCAAGCACAGGCAGCACAGCAAGCACAAACAGCAAGCACAGGCAGCACAGCAAGCACAGGCAGCAAGCACAGGCAGTACAGCAAGCACAGGCAGCAAGCACAGGCAGCACAGCAAGCACAGGCAGCACAGCAAGCACAGGCAGCACAGCAAGCACAGGCAGCATGCACAGGCAGCAAGCGCAGGCAGCATAGCAAGCACAGGCAGCAAGCGCAGGCAGCATAGCAAGCAGAGGCAGCACAGGCAGCACAGGCAGCACAGGCAGCAAGCACAGGCAGCAAGCACAGGCAGCGCAGCAAGCACAGGCAGCACAGCAAGCACAGGCAGCAAGCACACTCAGCACAGCAAGCACAGGCAGCAAGCACAGGCAGCGCAGCAAGAACAGGCAGCACAGCAAGCACAGGCAGCAAGCACAGACAGCACAGCAAGCACAGGCAGCAAGCACAGGCAGCACAGCAAGCACAGGCAGAAAGCACAGGCAGCTCAGGCAGCACAGCAAGCACAGGCAGCAAGCACAGGCAGCACAGCAAGCACAGGCAGCACAGCACAGGCAGCACAGCAAGCACAGGCAGCAAGCACAGGCAGAGGCAGCACAGCAAGCACAGGCAGCTTGCACAGGCAGCATAGCAAGCACAGTAAGCACAGGCAGCACAGCATCCACAGCAAGCACAGGCAGCAAGCACAGGCAGCACAGCAAGCACACTCAGCACAGCAAGCACAGGCAGCACAGCAAGCACAGGCAGCAAGCACAGGCAGCACAGCAAGCACAGGCAGCACAGGCAGCACAGCAAGCACAGGCAGCACAGCAAGCACAGGCAGCAAGCACAGGCAGCACAGCAAGCACAGGCAGCACAGCAAGCACAGGCAGCACAGGCAGCACAGCAAGCACAGGCAGCAAGCACAGGCAGCACAGCAAGCACAGGCAGCAAGCACAGGCAGCACAGCAAGCACAGGCAGCAAGCACAGGCAGCTCAGGCAGCACAGGCAGCAAGCACAGGCAGCACAGCAAGCACAGGCAGCACAGCACAGGCAGCAAGCACAGGCAGCAGAGCAAGCACAGGCAGCAAGCACAGGCAGCATAGCAAGCACAGGCGGCACAGAAAGCACAGGCAGCACAGAAAGCAAGCACAGGCAGCAAGCACAGGCAGCACAGGAAGCACAGGCAGCACAGCAAGCACAGGCAGCACAACAAGCACAGGCGGCACAGCAAGCACAGGCAGCAAGCACAGGCAGCACAGCAAGCACAGGCAGCAAGCACAGGCAGCACAGCAAGCACAGGCAGCAAGCACAGGCAGCACAGCAAGCACAGGCAGCAAGGACAGGCAGCACAGCAAGCACAGGCAGCACAGCACAGGCAGCACAGGCAGCAAGCACAGGCAGCACAGCAAGCACAGGCAGCAAGCACAGACAGCACAGCAAGCACAGGCAGCACAGCAAGCACAGGCAGCACAGCAAACACAGGCAGCCAGCACAGGCAGCACAGGCAGCAAGCACAGGCAGCTCAGGCAGCACAGCAAGCACAGGCGGCACAGCAAGCACAGGCAGCAAGCACAGGCAGCATAGCAAGCACAGGCAGCGCAGCAAGCACAGGCAGCGCAGCAAGCACAGGCAGCACAGCAAGCACAGGCAGCAAGCACAGACAGCACAGGCAGCACAGCAAGCACAGGCAGCACAGCAAACACAGGCAGCAAGCACAGGCAGCACAGGCAGCAAGCACAGGCAGCTCAGGCAGCACAGCAAGCACAGGCAGCAAGCACAGGCAGCACAGCAAGCACAGGCAGCAAGCACAGACAGCACAGGCAGCACAGCAAGCACAGGCAGCACAGCAAACACAGGCAGCAAGCACAGGCAGCACAGGCAGCAAGCACAGGCAGCTCAGGCAGCACAGCAAGCACAGGCAGCAAGCACAGGCAGCACAGCAAGCAGAGGCAGCACAGCAAGCACAGGCAGCAAGCAGAGGCAGCACAGCAAGCACAGGCAGCAAGCACAGGCAGCACAGCAAGCACAGGGAGCAAGCACAGGGAGCACAGCAAGCACAGGCAGCAAGCACAGGGAGCAAGCACAGGCAGCGCAGCAAGCACAGGCAGCACAGGCAACACAGCAAGCACAGGCAGCACAACAAGCACAGGCGGCACAGGCAGCACAGCAAGCACAGGCAGCAAGCACAGGCAGCAAGCACAGACAGCACAGCAAGCACAGGCAGATAGCACAGACAGCACAGCTGGCACAGGCAGCTTGCACAGGCAGCATAGCAAGCACAGCAAGCACAGACAGCAAGCACAGGCAGCAAGCACAGGCAGCACAGGAAGCACAGGCAGCACAGGCAGCACAACAAGCACAGGCGGCACAGCAAGCACAGGCAGCAAGCACAGGCAGCACAGGCAGCACAGGCAGCAAGCACAGGCAGCAAGCACAGGCAGCAAGCAGAGGCTGCAAGCACAGGCAGCAAGCACAGACAGCACAGCATGCAGAGGCAGCAAGCACAGGCAGCACAGCAAGCACAGGCAGCAAGCACAGGCAGCACAGCAAGCACAGTCAGCAAGCACAGGCAGCATAGCAAGCAGAGGCAGCACAGAAAGCACAGGCAGCACAGACAGCAAGCACAGCCAGCACAGCAAGCACAGGCAGCAAGCACAGGCAGCATAGCAAGCAGAGGCAGCACAGAAAGCACAGGCAGCACAGACAGCAAGCACAGGCAGCACAGCAAGCACAGGCAGCAAGCACAGGCGGCACAGCAAGCACAGGCAGCACAGCAAGCACAGCAAGCACAGGCAGCACAGCAAGCACAGGCAGCAAGCACAGGCAGCACAGGCAGCAAGCACGGGCAGCACAGCAAGCACAGGCAGCAAGCACAGGCAGCAGAGCAAGCACAGGCAGCAAGCACAGGCAGCACAGCAAGCACAGCCAGAACAGCAAGCACAGGTAGCAAGCACAGGCAGCACAGCAAGCACAGGCAGTACAGCAAGCACAGGCAGCAAAGCAAGCACAGGCAGCACAGCAAGTACAGCAAGCACAGGCAGCACAGCAAGCACAGGCAGCACAGCAAGCACAGGCAGCAAGCACAGGCAGCATGCACAGGCAGCATGCACAGGCAGCACAGGCAGCAACCACAGGCAGCACAGCAAGCACAGGCAGCAAGCGCAGGCAGCACAGCAGACACAGGCAGCACAGCAAGCACAGGCAGCAAGCACTGGCAGCACAGCAAGCACAGGCAGCAAGCACAGGGAGCAAACACAGGCAGCACAGCAAGCACAGGCAGCAAGCACAGGCAGCACAGCAAGCACTGGCAGCACAGCAAGCACAGGCAGCACAGCAGACACAGGCAGCACAGCAAGCACAGGCAGCAAGCACAGACAGCACAGCAAGGACAGGCAGCAAGCACAGGCAGCACACCAAGCACAGGCAGCACAGCAAGCACAGGCAGCACAGCAAGCACAGGCAGCACAGCAAGCAGAGGCAGCGAGCATAGGCAGCACAGGCAGCACAGGCAGCAAGCACAGACAGCACAGCAAGCACAGGCAGCACAGCAAGCACAGGCAGCAAGCACAGGCAGAATGCACAGGCAGCACAGCAAGCACAGGCAGCAACCACAGGCAGCACAGCAAGCACAGGCAGCAAGCGCAGGCAGCACAGCAGACACAGGCAGCACAGCAAGCACAGCCAGCAAGCACAGGCAGCACAGCAAGCACAGGCAGCACAGCAAGTACAGCAAGCACAGGCAGCAAAGCAAGCACAGGCAGCACACAAGTAGAGCAAGCACAGGCAGCAAGCACAGGCAGCACAGCAAGCACAGGCAGCAAGCACAGGCAGCACAGCAAGAACAGGCAGCAAGCACAGGCAGTACAGCAAGCAGAGGCAGCAAGCACAAGCAGCACAGCAAGCACAGGCAGCAAGCACAGGCAGCACAGCAAACACAGGCAGCACAGCAAGCACAGGCAGAAAGCACAGGTAGCAAGCACAGGCAGCACAGCAAGCACAGGCAGCACAGACAGCAAGCACAGGCAGCACAGACAAGAAGCACAGGCAGCACAGCAAGCACAGGCGGCAAGCACAGGCAGCACAGCAAGCACAGGCAGCACAGGCAGCACAGCAAGCACAGGCAGCAAGCACAGGCAGCAGAGCAAGCACAGGCAGCATAGCAAGCACAGGCAGCACAGAAAGCACAGGCAGCACAGAAAGCAAGCACAGGCAGCAAGCACAGGCAGCACAGGAAGCACAGGCAGCACAACAAGCACAGGCGGCACAGCAAGCACAGGCAGCAAGCACAGGCAGCACAGCAAGCACAGGCAGCAAGCACAGGCAGCACAGCAAGCACAGGCAGCAAACACAGGCAGCACAGCAGGCACAGGCAGCACAGAAAGCACAGGCAGCAAGCACAGGCAGCACAGCAAGCACAGGCAGCATGCACAGGCAGCAGAGCAAGCACAGGCAGCAAGCGCAGGCAGCATAGCAAGCACAGGCAGCAAGCGCAGGCAGCATAGCAAGCAGAGGCAGCACAGGCAGCACAGGCAGCAAGCACAGGCAGCAAGCACAGGCAGCGCAGCAAGCACAGGCAGCACAGGCAGCAAGCACACTCAGCACAGCAAGCACAGGCAGCAAGCACAGGCAGCGCAGCAAGAACAGGCAGCAAGCACAGGCAGCACAGCAAGCACAGGCAGCAAGCACAGGCAGCTCAGGCAGCACAGGCAGCAAGCACAGGCAGCACAGCAAGCACAGGCAGCACAGCACAGGCAGCAAGCACAGGCAGCAGAGCAAGCACAGGCAGCAAGCACAGGCAGCATAGCAAGCACAGGCGGCACAGAAAGCACAGGCAGCACAGAAAGCAAGCACAGGCAGCAAGCACAGGCAGCACAGGAAGCACAGGCAGCACAGCAAGCACAGGCAGCACAACAAGCACAGGCGGCACAGCAAGCACAGGCAGCAAGCACAGGCAGCACAGCAAGCACAGGCAGCAAGCACAGGCAGCACAGCAGGCACAGGCAGCACAGAAAGCACAGGCAGCAAGCACAGGCAGCACAGCAAGCACAGGCAGCAAGGACAGGCAGCACAGCAAGCACAGGCAGCACAGCACAGGCAGCACAGCAAGCACAGGCAGCAAGCACAGGCAGCACAGCAAGCACAGGCAGCAAGCACAGACAGCACAGCAAGCACAGGCAGCACAGCAAGCACAGGCAGCACAGCAAACACAGGCAGCCAGCACAGGCAGCACAGGCAGCAAGCACAGGCAGCTCAGGCAGCACAGCAAGCACAGGCGGCACAGCAAGCACAGGCAGCAAGCACAGGCAGCATAGCAAGCACAGGCACCAAGCACAGGCAGCGCAGCAAGCACAGGCAGCACAGCAAGCACAGGCAGCAAGCACAGACAGCACAGCAAGCACGGGCAGCACAGCAAGCACAGGCAGCACAGCAAACACAGGCAGCAAGCACAGGCAGCACAGGCAGCAAGCACAGGCAGCTCAGGCAGCACAGCAAGCACAGGCAGCAAGCACAGGCAGCACAGCAAGCAGAGGCAGCACAGCAAGCACAGGCAGCAAGCAGAGGCAGCACAGCAAGCACAGGCAGCAAGCACAGGCAGCACAGCAAGCACAGGGAGCAAGCACAGGGAGCACAGCAAGCACAGGCAGCAAGCACAGGGAGCAAGCACAGGCAGCGCAGCAAGCACAGGCAGCACAGGCAACACAGCAAGCACAGGCAGCACAACAAGCACAGGCGGCACAGGCAGCACAGCAAGCACAGGCAGCAAGCACAGGCAGCAAGCACAGACAGCACAGCAAGCACAGGCAGATAGCACAGACAGCACAGCTGGCACAGGCAGCTTGCACAGGCAGCATAGCAAGCACAGCAAGCACAGACAGCAAGCACAGGCAGCAAGCACAGGCAGCACAGGAAGCACAGGCAGCACAGCAAGCACAGGCAGCACAACAAGCACAGGCGGCACAGCAAGCACAGGCAGCAAGCACAGGCAGCACAGGCAGCACAGGCAGCAAGCACAGGCAGCAAGCACAGGCAGCAAGCAGAGGCTGCAAGCACAGGCAGCAAGCACAGACAGCACAGCATGCAGAGGCAGCAAGCACAGGCAGCACAGCAAGCACAGGCAGCAAGCACAGGCAGCACAGCAAGCACAGTCAGCAAGCACAGGCAGCACAGCAAGCACAGGCAGCACAGACAGCAAGCACAGGCAGCAAGCACAGGCAGCACAGCAAGCACAGGCAGCAAGCCCAGGCAGCACAGCAAGCACAGGCAGCATAGCAAGCAGAGGCAGCACAGAAAGCACAGGCAGCACAGACAGCAAGCACAGGCAGCACAGCAAGCACAGGCAGCAAGCACAGGCGGCACAGCAAGCACAGGCAGCACAGCAAGCACAGCAAGCACAGGCAGCACAGCAAGCACAGGCAGCAAGCACAGGCAGCATGCACAGGCAGCACAGCAAGCACAGGCAGCAAAGCAAGCACAGGCAGCACAGCAAGTACAGCAAGCACAGGCAGCACAGCAAGCACAGGCAGCACAGCAAGCACAGGCAGCATGCACAGGCAGCACAGCAAGCACAGACAGCACAGCAAGCACAGGCAGCACAACAAGCACAGGCGGCACAGCAAGCACAGCAAGCACAGGCAGCAAGCACAGGCGGCACAGCAAGCACAGGCAGCAAGCACAGGCAGCACAGCAAGCGCAGGCAGCAAGCGCAGGCAGCACAGCAGGCACAGGCAGCACAGAAAGCCCAGGCAGCAAGCACAGGCAGCACAGCAAGCACAGGCAGCAAGCACAGGCAGCAGAGCATGCACAGGCAGCAAGCACAGGCAGCACAGCAAGCACAGGCAGCAAGAACAGGCTGCACAGCAAGCACAGGCAGCAAGCACAGGCAGCACAGCAAGCACAGGCAGCAAGCACAGGCAGCACAGGCAGCAAGCACGGGCAGCACAGCAAGCACAGGCAGCAAGCACAGGCAGCAGAGCAAGCACAGGCAGCAAGCACAGGCAGCACAGCAAGCACAGCCAGAACAGCAAGCACAGGTAGCAAGCACAGGCAGCACAGCAAGCACAGGCAGTACAGCAAGCACAGGCAGCAAAGCAAGCACAGGCAGCACAGCAAGTACAGCAAGCACAGGCAGCACAGCAAGCACAGGCAGCACAGCAAGCACAGGCAGCAAGCACAGGCAGCATGCACAGGCAGCATGCACAGGCAGCACAGGCAGCAACCACAGGCAGCACAGCAAGCACAGGCAGCAAGCGCAGGCAGCACAGCAGACACAGGCAGCACAGCAAGCACAGGCAGCAAGCACTGGCAGCACAGCAAGCACAGGCAGCAAGCACAGGGAGCAAACACAGGCAGCACAGCAAGCACAGGCAGCAAGCACAGGCAGCACAGCAAGCACTGGCAGCACAGCAAGCACAGGCAGCACAGCAGACACAGGCAGCACAGCAAGCACAGGCAGCAAGCACAGACAGCACAGCAAGGACGGGCAGCAAGCACAGGCAGCACACCAAGCACAGGCAGCACAGCAAGCACAGGCAGCACAGCAAGCACAGGCAGCACAGCAAGCAGAGGCAGCGAGCATAGGCAGCACAGGCAGCACAGGCAGCAAGCACAGACAGCACAGCAAGCACAGGCAGCACAGCAAGCACTGGCAGCACAGCAAGCACAGGCAGCACAGCAAGCACAGGCAGCAAGCACAGGCAGAATGCACAGGCAGCACAGCAAGCACAGGCAGCAACCACAGGCAGCACAGCAAGCACAGGCAGCAAGCGCAGGCAGCACAGCAGACACAGGCAGCACAGCAAGCACAGGCAGCAAGCACTGGCAGCACAGCAAGCACAGGCAGCAAGCACAGGCAACAAGCACAGGCAGCACAGCAAGCACAGGCAGCAAGCACAGGCAGCACAGCAAGCACAGGCAGCACAGCAGACACAGGCAGCACAGCAAGCACAGGCAGCAAGCACAGACAGCACAGCAAGCACAGGCAGCAAGCACAGGCAGCACACCAAGCACAGGCAGCAAGCACAGGCAGCACAGCAAGCACAGGCAGCAAGCACAGGCAGCAAGCACAGGCAGCACAGCAAGCACAGGCAGCAAAGCAAGCACAGGCAGCAAGCACAGGGACCACACCAAGCACAGGCAGCACAGCAAGCACAGGCAGCAAGCACAGGCAGCAGAGCATGCACAGGCAGCAAACACAGGCAGCACAGCAAGCACAGGCAGCAAGCACAGGCAGCAAGCACAGGCAGCACAGCAAGCACAGGCAGCAAAGCAAGCACAGGCAGCAAGCACAGGCAGCACAGCAAGCACAGGCAGCAAGCACAGGCAGCACAGCAAGCACAGGCAGCAAGCACAGGCAGCAGAGCATGCACAGGCAGCAAACACAGGCAGCACAGCAAGCACAGGCAGCAAGAACAGGCAGCACAGCAAGCACAGGCAGCAAGCACAGGCAGCAAAGCAAGCACAGGCAGCAAGCACAGGCAGCACAGCAAGCACAGGCAGCAAGCACAGGCAGCGCAGGCAGCAAGCACAGACAGCACAGCAAGCACAGGCAGCACAGCAAGCATAGGCAGCAAGCACAGCAAGCACAGCAAGCACAGGCAGCACAGGCAGCAAGCACAGGCAGCAAGCACAGGCAGCACAGCAAGCACAGGCAGCAAAGCAAGCACAGGCAGCAAGCACAGGGACCACACCAAGCACAGGCAGCACAGCAAGCACAGGCAGCAAGCACAGGCATGTTAGAAACCCGCAAAATTGCTCGACGAGATGTGTTCGTTTTAGCGATTCTGGGGGAAGTGCAGAGGGGTCAAGCTCCGTCCTCTTTCCAACAGGCAAAGCCTGCTCCGATCTTCGGCGAGATTCACTCTCGCATTTGTTTACAATGCTTACACTTACTGAGACGCAGGTCAATGCACCGGCCGCCGAGGTAAACATATGATCCGCGACTCTCGGCGCCTCCAAAAACAGGTGACACAGCAACGCACTGACGTGTGCCACTGTCGAATTACCGCGTGTTATGGGCGAAATCAAATGCATCGCTAACAGGCAGCACAGCAAGCACAGGCAGCAAGCACAGGCAGAACAGCAAGCACAGGCAGCACAGCAAGCAGAGGCAACAAGCACAGGCAACACAGCAAGCACAGGCAGCAAGCACAGGCAGCACAGCAAGCACAAACAGCAAGCACAGGCAGCACAGCAAGCACAGGCAGCAAGCACAGGCAACACAGCAAGCACAGGCAGCAAGCACAGGCAGCACAGCAAGCACAGGCAGCAAGCACAGGCAGCACAGCAAGTACAGCAAGCACAGGCAGCAAGCACAGGCAGCACAGCAAGCACAGTCAGCAAGCACAGGCAGCACAGCAAGCACAGGCAGCAAGCACAGGCAACACAGTAAGCACAGGCAGCAAGCACAGGCAGCACAGCAAGCACAGGCAGCTTGCACAGGCAGCACAGCAAGCACAGGCAGCAAGCACAGGCAGCACAGCAAGCACAGGCAGCAAGCACAGGCAGCAAGCACAGGCAACACAGTAAGCACAGGCAGCACAGCAAGCACAGGCAGCAAGCACAGGCAGCGCAGCAAGCACAGCAAGCACAGGCAGCACAGCAAGCACAGGCAGCAAGCACAGGCAGCACAGCAAGCACAGGCAGCAAGCACAGGCAGCACAGCAAGCACAGGCAGCACAGCAAGTACAGCAAGCACAGGCAGCAAAGCAAGCACAGGCAGCACACAAGTAGAGCAAGCACAGGCAGCAAGCACAGGCAGCACAGCAAGCACAGGCAGCAAGCACAGGCAGCACAGCAAGCACAGGCAGCAAGCACAGGCAGTACAGCAAGCAGAGGCAGCAAGCACAAGCAGCACAGCAAGCACAGGCAGCAAGCACAGGCAGCACAGCAAACACAGGCAGCACAGCAAGCACAGGCAGAAAGCACAGGTAGCACAGCAAGCCGAGGCAGCACAGCAAGCACAGGCAGCTTGCACAGGCAGCATAGCAAGCACAGCAAGCACAGGCAGCAAGCACATGCAGCACAGCAAGCACAGGCAGCAAGCACAGGCAGCACAGCAAGCACAGGCAGCAAGCACAGGCAGCACAGCAAGCACAGGCAGCAAGCACAGGCAGCACAGCAAGCACAGGCAGCAAGCACAGGCAGCACAGCAAGCACAGGCAACAAGCACAGGCAGCACAGGCAGCAAGCACAGGCAGCACAGCAAGCACAGGCAGCAAGCACAGGCAGCACAGCAAGCACAGCAAGCACAGGCAGCAAGCACAGGCAGCACAGCAAGCACAGGCAGCAAGCACAGGCAGTACAGCAAGCAGAGGCAGCAAGCACAAGCAGCACAGCAAGCACAGGCAGCAAGCACAGGCAGCACAGCAAACACAGGCAGCACAGCAAGCACAGGCAGAAAGCACAGGTAGCAAGCACAGGCAGCACAGCAAGCACAGGCAGCAAGCACAGGCAGCACAGCAAGCACAGGCAGCAAAGCAAGCACAGGCAGCAAGCACAGGGACCACACCAAGCACAGGCAGCACAGCAAGCATAGGCAGCAAGCACAGCAAGCACAGGCAGCACAGCAAGCACAGGCAGCAAGCACAGGCAGCAAGCACAGGCAGCACAGCAAGCACAGGCAGCAAAGCAAGCACAGGCAGCAAGCACAGGGACCACACCAAGCACAGGCAGCACAGCAAGCACAGGCAGCAAGCACAGCAAGCACAGGCAGCACAGGAAGCACAGGCAGCAAGCACAGGCAGTACAGCAAGCAGAGGCAGCAAGCACAAGCAGCACAGCAAGCACAGGCAGCAAGCACAGGCAGCACAGCAAACACAGGCAGCACAGCAAGCACAGGCAGAAAGCACAGGCAGCACAGCAAGCACAGGCAGCAAGCACAGGCAGCACAGCAAGCACAGGCAGGAAGCACAGGCAACACAGTAACACAGGCAGCAAGCACAGGCAGCACAGGCAGCTTGCACAGGCAGCATAGCAAGCACAGGCAGCACAGCAAGCACAGGCAGCAGAGCAAGCACAGGAACCAAGCACAGGCAGCAAGCACAGGCAGCGTAGCAAGCACAGCAAGCACAGGCAGCAAGCACAGGCAGCACAGCACAGGCACCGCAGCAAGCACAGGCAGCACAGCAAGCACAGGCAGCAAGCACAGGCGGCACAGCAAGCACAGCCAGCAAGCACAGGCAGCACAGGCAGCACAGCAAGTACAGCAAGCACAGGCAGCAAAGCAAGCACAGGCAGCACAGCAAGTACAGCAAGCACAGGCAGCAAGCACAGGCAGCACAGCACAGGCACCGCAGCAAGCACAGGCAGCACAGCACAGGCAGCACCGCACAGGCAGCACAGCAAGCACAGGCAGCACAGCAAGCACAGGCAGCAAGCACAGGCGGCACAGCAAGCACAGCCAGCAAGCACAGGCAGCACAGGCAGCACAGCAAGTACAGCAAGCACAGGCAGCAAGCACAGGCAGCACAGCACAGGCACCGCAGCAAGCACAGGCAGCACAGCAAGCACAGGCAGCAAGCACAGACAGCACAGCAAGCACAGGCAGCAAGCACAGGCAGCACAGGCAGCAAGCACAGGCAGCACAGCAAGCACAGGCAGCAAGCACAGGCAGCACAGGCAGCAAGCACAGGCAGCACAGGCAGCAAGCACAGGCAGCAAGCACAGGCAGTACAGCAAGCAGAGGCAGCAAGCACAGGCAGCACAGCAAGCACAGGCAGCAAGCACAGACAGCACAGCAAGCACAGGCAGCAAGCAGAGGCAGCGTAGCAAGCACAGCAAGCACAGGCAGCACAGCAAGCACAGGCAGCAAGCACAGGCAGCACAGCACAGGCACCGCAGCAAGCACAGGCAGCACAGCAAGCACAGGCAACAAGCACAGGCAGCACAGCAAGCACAGGCAGCAAGCACAGGCAGCACAGGCAGCAAGCACAGGCAGCACAGCAAGCACAGGCAGCAAGCACAGGCAGCAAGCAAAGGCAGCACAGGCAGCAAGCACAGGCAGCACAGCAAGCACAGGCAGCAAGCACAGGCAACAAGCAGAGGCAGCATAGCAAGCAGAAGCAGCACAGAAAGCACAGGCAGCACAGCAAGCACAGGCAACACAGCAAGCACAGGCAGCACAACAAGCACAGGCGGCACAGCAAGCACAGGCAGCAGAGCAAGCACAGGCAGCAAGCACAGGCAGCACAGCAAGCACAGGCAGCACCGCAAGCACAGGCAGCAAGCACAGGCAGCACAGCAGGCACAGGCAGCAAGCACAGGCAGCACAGCAAGCACAGGCAGCAAGCACAGGCAGCACAACAAGCACAGGCAGCACAGCAAGCACAGGCAGCAAGCGCAGGCAGCACAGCAGGCACAGGCAGCACAGCAAGCACAGGCAGCAAGCACAGGCAGCACAGCAAGCACAGGCAGCACAGCACAGGCAGCACCGCACAGGCAGCACAGCAAGCACAGGCAGCAAGCACAGGCGGCACAGCAAGCACAGCCAGCAAGCACAGGCAGCACAGGCAGCACAGCAAGTACAGCAAGCACAGGCAGCAAAGCAAGCACAGGCAGCACAGCAAGTACAGCAAGCACAGGCAGCAAGCACAGGCAGCACAGCAAGCACAGGCAGCAAGCACAGGCAGCACAGCAAGCACAGGCAACAAGCACAGGCAACACAGTAAGCACAGGCAGCACAGCAAGCACAGGCAGCAAGCACAGGCAAGTTAGAAACCCGCAAAATTGCTCGACGAGATGTGTTCGTTTTAGCGATTCTGGGGGAAGTGCAGAGGGGTCAAGCTCCGTCCTCTTTCCAACAGGCAAAGCCTGCTCCGATCTTCGGCGAGATTCACTCTCGCATTTGTTTACAATGCTTACACTTACTGAGACGCAGGTCAATGCACCGGCCGCCGAGGTAAACATATGATCCGCGACTCTCGGCGCCTCCAAAAACAGGTGACACAGCAACGCACTGACGTGTGCCACTGTCGAATTACCGCGTGTTATGGGCGAAATCAAATGCATCGCTAACAGGCAGCACAGCAAGCACAGGCAGCAAGCAGAGGCAGCGTAGCAAGCACAGCAAGCACAGGCAGCACAGCAAGCACAGGCAGCAAGCACAGGCAGCACAGCACAGGCACCGCAGCAAGCACAGGCAGCACATCAAGCACAGGCAACAAGCACAGGCAGCACAGCAAGCACAGGCAGCAAGCACAGGCAGCACAGGCAGCAAGCACAGGCAGCACAGCAAGCACAGGCAGCAAGCACAGGCAGCAAGCACAGGCAGCAAGCAAAGGCAGCACAGGCAGCAAGCACAGGCAGCACAGCAAGCACAGCCAGCAAGCACAGGCAACAAGCAGAGGCAGCATAGCAAGCAGAAGCAGCACAGAAAGCACAGGCAGCACAGCAAGCACAGGCAGCACAACAAGCACAGGCGGCAAAGCAAGCACAGGCAGCAGAGCAAGCACAGGCAGCAAGCACAGGCAGCACAGCAAGCACAGGCAGCAAGCACAGGCAGCACCGCAAGCACAGGCAGCAAGCACAGGCAGCACAGCAGGCACAGGCAGCAAGCACAGGCAGCACAGCAAGCACAGGCAGCAAGCACAGGCAGCACAACAAGCACAGGCAGCACAGCAAGCACAGGCAGCAAGCGCAGGCAGCACAGCAGGCACAGGCAGCACAGCAAGCACAGGCAGCAAGCACAGGCAGCACAGCAAGCACAGGCAGCACAGCACAGGCAGCACCGCACAGGCAGCACAGCAAGCACAGGCGGCACAGCAAGCACAGCCAGCAAGCACAGGCAGCACAGGCAGCACAGCAAGTACAGCAAGCACAGGCAGCAAGCACAGGCAGCACAGCAAGCACAGGCAGCAAGCACAGGCAGCACAGCAAGCACAGGCAACAAGCACAGGCAACACAGTAAGCACAGGCAGCACAGCAAGCACAGGCAGCAAGCACAGGCATGTTAGAAACCCGCAAAATTGCTCGACGAGATGTGTTCGTTTTAGCGATTCTGGGGGAAGTGCAGAGGGGTCAAGCTCCGTCCTCTTTCCAACAGGCAAAGCCTGCTCCGATCTTCGGCGAGATTCACTCTCGCATTTGTTTACAATGCTTACACTTACTGAGACGCAGGTCAATGCACCGGCCGCCGAGGTAAACATATGATCCGCGACTCTCGGCGCCTCCAAAAACAGGTGACACAGCAACGCACTGACGTGTGCCACTGTCGAATTACCGCGTGTTATGGGCGAAATCAAATGCATCGCTAACAGGCAGCACAGCAAGCACAGGCAGCAAGCACAGGCAGAACAGCAAGCACAGGCAGCACAGCAAGCAGAGGCAACTTGCACAGGCAGCAAGCACAGGCAGCACAGCAAGCACAAACAGCAAGCACAGGCAGCACAGCAAGCACAGGCAGCAAGCACAGGCAGTACAGCAAGCACAGGCAGCAAGCACAGGCAGCACAGCAAGCACAGGCAGCACAGCAAGCACAGGCAGCAAGCACAGGCAACACAGCAAGCACAGGCAGCAAGCACAGGCAACACAGCAAGCACAGGCAGCAAGCACAGGCAGCACAGCAAGCACAGGCAGCAAGCACAGGCAGCACAGCAAGTACAGCAAGCACAGGCAGCAAGCACAGGCAGCACAGCAAGCACAGGCAGCAAGCACAGGCAGCAAGCACAGGCAGCAAGCACAGGCAGCACAGCAAGCACAGGCAGCTTGCACAGGCAGCACAGCAAGCACAGGCAGCAAGCACAGGCAGCAGAGCAAGCACAGGCACCAAGCACAGGCAGCACAGCAAGCACAGGCAGCAAGCACAGGCAGCACAGGCAGCACAGCAAGTACAGCAAGCACAGGCAGCAAGCACAGGCAGCACAGCAAGCACAGGCAGCAAGCACAGGCAGCACAGCAAGCACAGGCAGCAAGCACAGGCAGCACAGCAAGGACAGGCAGCAAGCACAGGCAGCACAGCAAGCACAGGCAACAAGCACAGGCAGCACAGCAAGCACAGGCAGCAAGCACAGGCAGCACAGCAAGCACAGGCAGCAAGCACAGGCAGCACAACAAGCACAGGCAGCACAGCAAACACAGGCAGCAAGCACAGGCAGCACAGCAAGCACAGGCAGCAAGCACAGGCAGCACAGCAAGCACAGGCAGCAAGCACAGGCAGCACAGCAAGCACAGGCAGCAAGCACAGGCAGCACAGCAAGCACAGGCTGCACAGCAAGCACAGGCAGCAAGCACGGGCAGCACAGCAAGCCGAGGCAGCACAGCAAGCACAGGCAGCTTGCACAGGCAGCATAGCAAGCACAGCAAGCACAGGCAGCAAGCACATGCAGCACAGCAAGCACAGGCAGCAAGCACAGGCAGCACAGCAAGCACAGGCAGCAAGCACAGGAAGCTCAGGCAGCACAGCAAGCACAGGCAGCAAGCACAGGCAGCACAACAAGCACAGGCAGCAAGCACAGGCAGCAAGCACAGGCAGCACAGCAAGCACAGCAAGCACAGGCAGCACAGCAAGCACAGGCAGCAAGAACAGGCAGCACAGCAAGCACAGGCAGCAAGCACAGGCAACACAGTAAGCACAGGCAGCAAGCACAGTCATGTTAGAAACCCGCAAAATAGCTCGACGAGATGTGTTCGTTTTAGCGATTCTGGGGGAAGTGCAGAGGTGTCAAGCTCCGTCCTCTTTCCAACAGGCAAAGCCTGCTCCGATCTTCGGCGAGATTCACTCTCGCATTTCTTTACAATGCTTACTCTTACTGAGACGCAGGTCAATGCACCGGCCGCCGAGGTAAACATATGATCCGCGGCTCTCGGCGCCTCCAAAAACAGGTGACACAGCAACGCACTGTCGTGTGCCACTGTCGAATTACCGCGTGTTATGGGCGAAATCAAATGCATCGCTAACAGGCAGTAGAGCAAGCACAGGCAACACAGCAAGCACAGGCAGCAAGCACAGGCAGCACAGCAAGCAGAGGCAACAAGCACAGCAGCACAGCAAGCACAGGCAGCAAGCACAGACAGCACAGCAAGCACAGGCAGCACAGCAAGCACAAACAGCAAGCACAGGCAGCACAGGCAGCACAGGCATCTTGCACAGGCAGCATAGCAAGCACAGCAAGCACAGGCAGCAAGCACAGGCAGCAAGCACAGGCAGCACAGCAAGCACAGGCAGCAAGCACAGGCAGCAAGCACAGGCAACACAGTAAGCACAGGCAGCAAGCACAGGCAGCTTGCACGGGCAGCATAGCAAGCACAGCAAGCACAGGCAGCAAGCACAGGCAGCACAGCAAGCACAGGCAGCAAGCACAGGCAGCAAGCACAGGCAACACAGTAAGCACAGGCAGCAAGCACAGGCAGCACAGGAAGCACAGGCAGCAAGCACAGGCAGCAAGCACAGGCAGCACAGGCAGCACAGGCAGCAAGCACAGGCAGCACAGCAAGCACAGGCAGCAAGCACAGGCATCACAGCAAGCACAGGCAGCTAGCACAGGCATGTTAGAAACCCGCAAAATAGCTCGACGAGATGTGTTCGCTTTAGCGATTCTGGGGGAAGTGCAGAGGGGTCAAGCTCCGTCCTCTTTCCAACAGGCAAAGCCTGCTCCGATCTTCGGCGAGATTCACTCTCGCACTTGTTTACAATGCTTACTCTTACTGAGACGCAGGTCAATGCACCGGCCGCCGAGGTAAACATATGATCCGCGACTCTCGCCGCCTCCAAAAACAGGTGACGCAGCAACGCACTGTCGTGTGCCACTGTCGAATTACCGCGTGTTATGGGCGAAATCAAATGCATCGCTAACAGGCAGCACAGCAAGCACAGGCAGCACAGCAAGCACAGGCAGCAAGCACAGGCAGCACAGCAAGCACAGGCAGCAAGCACAGGCAGCACACCAAGCACAGGCAGCACAGCAAGCACGGGCAGCAAGCACAGGCAGCACAGCAAGCACAGGAAGCACAGCAAGCACAGGCAGCACAACAAGCACAGGCAGCAAGCACAGGCAGCAAGCACAGGCAGCACAGCAAGCACAGGCAGCAAGCACGGGCAGAACAGCAAGCACGGGCAGCACAGCAAGCCGAGGCAGCACAGCAAGCACAGGCAGCTTGCACAGGCAGCATAGTGTTACGTCCCAGCGTAACTTTTAACTTATTAGCCTAGTATTTTTCTTGTTCTTGCTACTCCGATCTCCGGTTGCGCCTATACTTGTATATTACGGCCTGTGCCTATCGCAGCCGGCGTACCGTTAGAGTATTAGAGTTAAAATCATGTCATTTTCCTTCTACTCCGGGCTTCGTATGCGCCTATACTTGTATATTACGGCCTATGCCTAGCGCATGCGTGGTACCGTCGAGCGGTAACTTCAAGTAGAATATTCCTCGCCTTGGAATCACCGTCGTCCCCACCCAATACACCGACTCATGACAATATATATATAGTATAAGGAACGAATGCGTGTACGCGGTATGCAAGTGTGAGTGTATAGACTTAAGGTTAGCGACGAGTTTCCGCTTAAGAATATTGTTTATCCTTTTCTCTTTCTTTTCATTTATTAATTGCGCCACTGTTAGGCATCGCTGCAGGACAAGACTATTTTTCGTTATCATCAATCCCACCGAAGCGTGCGCTTAAGAGTTACTAAGTTCCTACGTGCCGAGATCGACTTGCACTCATAATAAAATCTGTTAATCAGAGAGAGAAACTAACGAACAAAACCAGCGTCTCGTTTTACATAGCCAGCCGAATGTTTGTATATACCGTCGACCGCTATGTACCCGATTCTGTGAGAGGGGCCTAAAAACTATCTCTGAGCCGGCCTAGGAACCATCTCGAGACGCGACCGTCGTCGCAGTTGGCTGTATAGTCGCGAGGTGCGTAGTCCTCTGTCCGAGGAATATCTTAGTTTATTCTTTGTGAGCTAATCTGTGCAAATTCTTGCAGTTTAATCAGAGACTCATTACTCCTCGTTAAATCGTAGTGTTAAAATATAGCTATTAAAAAAGAGCAAGGACTCATATTTCTTTTGGTTTCGAATTTTAATCTAGAGTGCGAATAGTGCGATCCGCGTTATTTCCAGCACGTGGTCGGCGAATCGCGCCGAGCCCGTTAGCAATTAAGTTTCATTTATAAAGAACATTATATTATTAGTATTATAAGTAACACTTCCGCATAAGTCTTCTCTCGGTGAGGAATTGGTATTGTATTTAGACTGATTTAAACATCTATAGCGGTCTGAGGAGTCTCTTCGCGAGTAACATCTACAGCTCCGATAACACGAGAGCTTAGGCCATCTCAAGCCTGATCGTACATTAATACCATTTTACGATTCGAAGGTACTCGTCGTAATAAACCATACGAATTTCTACCGACATACAACCGAACTGAGAGCGAGCGTAAGAGCGAGAGAAGTACAGCGAGCGACATATCATCGAGCGAGCGTGAGCGAGAGAGAGAGAGGGAGAGAATATCAAAGATTGTCTGAGCGTTTCCAGCAGCACGGTAAGAATATTCCAATTACCAGCTAGGTCATGATTTCTGGCCCGACTCTTGCCCCCAGTACATGTATTACGGGAAACCTAGGGCAATAGTTGTAGAGGCGATCCCGTAACCGTGTGCTCTGAGCGCTGGGCGATCGGAACTGTTTAATTCTATAAGGAATCTCTGTATCATTCATATAACGAATATCACGCGCAATACGAGCCGCTTCGTTCAACCCACGATTATACCGCGCCTTGCATACCAGCGAATTGTACTACCGAACATTGCGTAATAGTTAGTCTTTCCGTTCCTTATTATATCAATACTCCGATAGAAACAAAACCTCGTAACCATTGTTAAAACGTGGAATTGGGGTTAGAAGCGGGATACACTTTCTTTCTGTCTATATATATCTCTTACAGTTATATTACTTCTTTATACCCACTTCTAACCGTGGAACTGGTGTCAGAAATCTGCTTTTTCAACTCAAGTCGTCTTTGTATCAGCACCTGAATAATCATCACAGAATATACACTATTGTTTTTTCACACTATATCTGCTTTATCCTTCTTTTATTTTCTTTGCATGCGCTATAATTAACATTATCTGTACTGGAATGTAACACGCAATAACTCAGCAACCTGTACGGGTTGATAAGAGAGAGAATCCTATAAGTCCTGCAGATCGAGTAGATTGATTTCGTTCTTTCGCGTCATCATTTTATTCGGTCATTGATAGAATCATCTTTTTGATTTATATCCTTTAGGTTAAGTATTCACGCGTTACTCCCGGGCGACAACGGTCGACCGCTCGAACACACACACGGTTCCATCCTAGACAAATCCTTTAAACCGACCTATCGCGACGCCCGGACGTAACAATAGCAAGCACAGCAAGCACAGGCAGCAAGCACAGGCAGCATAGCAAGCACAGCAAGCACAGGCAGCAAGCACAGGCAGCAAGCACAGGCAGCACAGCATGCACAGGCAGCAAGCACGGGCAGCACAGCAAGCCGAGGCAGCACAGCAAGCACAGGCAGCTTGCACAGGCAGCATAGCAAGCACAGCAAGCACAGGCAGCAAGCACAGGCAGCACAACAAGCACAGGCAGCAAGCACAGGCAGCAAGCACGGGCAGCACAGCAAGTCGAGGCAGCACAGCAAGCACAGGCAGCAAGCACAGGCAACACAGTAAGCACAGACAGCAAGCACAGACAGCACAGCAAGCACAGGCAGCACAGCAAGCACAAACAGCAAGCACAGGCAGCAAGCACAGGCAGCACAGCAAGCACAGGCAGCAAGCACAGGCAGCACAGGCAGCAAGCACAGGCAGCACAGGCAGCAAGCACAGGCAGCAAGCACAGGCAGTACAGCAAGCAGAGGCAGCAAGCACAGGCAGCACAGCAAGCACAGGCAGCAAGCACAGACAGCACAGCAAGCACAGGCAGCAAGCAGAGGCAGCGTAGCAAGCACAGCAAGCACAGGCAGCACAGCAAGCACAGGCAGCAAGCACAGGCAGCACAGCACAGGCACCGCAGCAAGCACAGGCAGCACAGCAAGCACAGGCAACAAGCACAGGCAGCACAGCAAGCACAGGCAGCAAGCACAGGCAGCACAGGCAGCAAGCACAGGCAGCACAGCAAGCACAGGCAGCAAGCACAGGCAGCAAGCAAAGGCAGCACAGGCAGCAAGCACAGGCAGCACAGCAAGCACAGGCAGCAAGCACAGGCAACAAGCAGAGGCAGCATAGCAAGCAGAAGCAGCACAGAAAGCACAGGCAGCACAGCAAGCACAGGCAACACAGCAAGCACAGGCAGCACAACAAGCACAGGCGGCACAGCAAGCACAGGCAGCAGAGCAAGCACAGGCAGCAAGCACAGGCAGCACAGCAAGCACAGGCAGCACCGCAAGCACAGGCAGCAAGCACACTCAGCACAGCAAGCACAGGCAGCAAGCACAAGCAGCACAGCAAGCACAGGCAGCACAGCAAGCACAGGCAGCACAGACAGCAAGCACAGGCAGCACAGCAAGCACAGGCAGCACAGCACAGGCAGCACAGCAAGCACAGGCAGCACAGCACAGGCAGCACAGCAAGCACAGGCAGCAAGCACAGGCAGCAGAGCAAGCACAGGCAGCAAGCACAGGCAGCATAGCAAGCACAGGCAGCACAGAAAGCACAGCAAGCACAGACAGCAAGCACAGGCAGCAAGCACAGGCAGCACAGGAAGCACAGGCAGCACAGCAAGCACAGGCAGCACAACAAGCACAGGCGGCACAGCAAGCACAGGCAGCAAGCACAGGCAGCACAGCAAGCACAGGCAGCACAGCAAGCACAGGCAGCAAGCACAGGCAGCAGAGCAAGCGCAGGCAGCAAGCGCAGGCAGCACAGCAGGCACAGGCAGCACAGAAAGCACAGGCAGCAAGCACAGGCAGCACAGCAAGCACAGGCAGCATGCACAGGCAGCAGAGCAAGCACAGGCAGCAAGCGCAGGCAGCATAGCAAGCACAGGCAGCAAGCACAGGCAGCGCAGCAAGAACAGGCAGCACAGCAAGCACAGGCAGCAAGCACAGACAGCACAGCAAGCACAGGCAGCAAGCACAGGCAGCACAGCAAGCACAGGCAGCAAGCACAGGCAGCACAGCAAGCACAGGCAGCAAGCACAGACAGCACAGCAAGCACAGGCAGCACAGCAAGCACAGGCAGCACAGGCAGCACAGCAAGCACAGGCAGCAAGCACAGGCAGCACAGCAAACACAGGCAGCAAGCACAGGCAGCGCAGCAAGCGCAGGCAGCACAGGCAGCAAGCACAGGCAGCAAGCACAGGCAGCACAGCAATTACAGGCAGCACAGCAAGCACAGGCAGCAAGCACAGGCAGCACAGCAAGCACAGGCAGCAAGCACAGGCAGCTCAGGCAGCACAGGCAGCAAGCACAGGCAGCACAGCAAGCATAGGCAGCACAGCAAGCACAGGCAGCACACCAAGCACAGGCGGCACAGCAAGCACACACAGCAAGCACTGGCAGCACAGCAAGCACAGGCAGCACAGCACAGGCAGCACAGCAAGCACATGCAGCAAGCACAGGCAGCTCAGACAGCACAGGCAGCAAGCACAGGCAGCACAGCAAGCACAGGCGGCAAGCACAGGCAGCACAGCAAGCACAGGCAGCACAGAAAGCACAGGCAGCACAGAAAGCAAGCACAGGCAGCAAGCACAGGCAGCACAGGAAGCACAGGCAGCACAGCAAGCACAGGCAGCACAACAAGCACAGGCGGCACAGTAAGCACAGGCAGCACAGCAAGCACAGGCAGCACAACAAGCACAGGCGGCACAGTAAGCACAGGCAGCAAGCACAGGCAGCACAGCAAGCACAGGCAGCAAGCACAGGCAGCACAGCAAGCACAGGCAGCAAACACAGGCAGCACAGCAGGCACAGGCAGCACAGAAAGCACAGGCAGCAAGCACAGGCAGCACAGCAAGCACAGGCAGCACAGCAAGCACAGGCAGCATGCACAGGCAGCAGAGCAAGCACAGGCAGCAAGCGCAGGCAGCATAGCAAGCACAGGCAGCAAGCGCAGGCAGCATAGCAAGCAGAGGCAGCACAGGCAGCACAGGCAGCACAGGCAGCAAGCACAGGCAGCAAACACAGGCAGCGCAGCAAGCACAGGCAGCACAGCAACCACAGGCAGCAAGCACACTCAGCACAGCAAGCACAGGCAGCAAGCACAGGCAGCGCAGCAAGAACAGGCAGCAAGCACAGGCAGCACAGCAAGCACAGGCAGCAAGCACAGGCAGCACAGGCAGCAAGCACAGGCAGCAAGCACAGGCAGCACAGCAAGCACAGGCAGCACAGCAAGTACAGGCATGTTAGAAACCCGCAAAATAGCTCGACTAGATGTGTTCGTTTTAGCGATTCTGGGGGAAGTGCAGAGGGGTCAAGCTCCGTCCTCTTTCCAACAGGCAAAGCCTGCTCCGATCTTCGGCGAGATTCACTCTCGCATTTGTTAACAATGCTTACTCTTACTGAGACGCAGGTCAATGCACCGGCCGCCGAGGTAAACATATGATCCGCGACTCTCGGCGCCTCCAAAAACAGGTGACACAGCAACGCACTGTCGTGTGCCACTGTCGAATTACCGCGTGTTATGGGCGAAATCAAATGCATCGCTAACAGGCAGCACAGCAAGCACAGGCAGCATGCACAGGCAGCACAGCAAGCACAGGCAGCAAGCACAGGCAGCACAGCAAGCACAGGCAGCAAGCACACTCAGCACAGCAAGCACAGGCAGCAAGCACAGACAGCACAGCAAGCACAGGCAGCACAGGCAGCACAGCAAGCACAGGCAGCAAGCACAGGCAGCACAGCAAGCACAGGCAGCAAGCACAGGCAGCGCAGCAAGCGCAGGCAGCACAGGCAGCAAGCACAGGCAGCAAGCACAGGCAGCACAGCAATTACAGGCAGCACAGCAAGCACAGGCAGCAAGCACAGGCAGCACAGCAAGCACAGGCAGCAAGCACAGGCAGCTCAGGCAGCACAGGCAGCAAGCACAGGCAGCACAGCAAGCATAGGCAGCACAGCAAGCACAGGCAGCACACCAAGCACAGGCGGCACAGCAAGCACACACAGCAAGCACTGGCAGCACAGCAAGCACAGGCAGCACAGCACAGGCAGCACAGCAAGCACATGCAGCAAGCACAGGCAGCAAGCACAGGCAGCACAGCAAGCACAGGCAGCACAGACAGCAAGCACAGGCAGCACAGACAGCAAGCACAGGCAGCACAGCAAGCACAGGCGGCAAGCACAGGCAGCACAGCAAGCACAGGCAGCACAGGCAGCACAGCAAGCACAGGCAGCAAGCACAGGCAGCAGAGCAAGCACAGGCAGCAAGCACAGGCAGCATAGCAAGCACAGGCAGCACAGAAAGCACAGGCAGCACAGAAAGCAAGCACAGGCAGCGAGCACAGGCAGCACAGGAAGCACAGGCAGCACAGCAAGCACAGGCAGCACAACAAGCACAGGCGGCACAGCAAGCACAGGCAGCAAGCACAGGCAGCACAGCAAGCACAGGCAGCAAGCACAGGCAGCACAGCAAGCACAGGCAGCAAACACAGGCAGCACAGCAGGCACAGGCAGCACAGAAAGCACAGGCAGCAAGCACAGGCAGCACAGCAAGCACAGGCAGCACAGCAAGCACAGGCAGCATGCACAGGCAGCAGAGCAAGCACAGGCAGCAAGCGCAGGCAGCATAGCAAGCACAGGCAGCAAGCGCAGGCAGCATAGCAAGCAGAGGCAGCACAGGCAGCACAGGCAGCACAGGCAGCAAGCACAGGCAGCAAGCACAGGCAGCGCAGCAAGCACAGGCAGCACAGCAAGCACAGGCAGCAAGCACACTCAGCACAGCAAGCACAGGCAGCAAGCACAGGCAGCGCAGCAAGAACAGGCAGCACAGCAAGCACAGGCAGCAAGCACAGACAGCACAGCAAGCACAGCAAGCACAGGCAGCAAGCACAGGCAGCACAGCAAGCACAGGCAGAAAGCACAGGCAGCTCAGGCAGCACAGCAAGCACAGGCAGCAAGCACAGGCAGTACAGCAAGCACAGGCAGCACAGCACAGGCAGCACAGCAAGCACAGGCAGCAAGCACAGGCACAGGCAGCACAGCAAGCACAGGCAGCTCGCACAGGCAGCATAGCAAGCACAGTAAGCACAGGCAGCACAGCAACCACAGCAAGCACAGGCAGCAAGCACAGGCAGCACAGCAAGCACACTCAGCACAGCAAGCACAGGCAGCACAGCAAGCACAGACAGCAAGCACAGGCAGCACAGCAAGCACAAACAGCAAGCACAGGCAGCACAGCAAGCACAGGCAGCAAGCACAGGCGGCACGGCAAGCACAGGCAGCAAGCACAGGCAGCACAGGCAGCACAGCAAGCACAGGCAGCACAGGCAGCAAGCACAGGCAGCACAGCAATCACAGGCAGCACAGCAAGTACAGCAAGCACAGGCAGCACAGCACAGGCAGCACAGCAAGCACAGGCAGCAAGCACAGGCAGCACAGCAAGCACAGGCAGCAAGCACAGGCAGCACAGCAAGCAGAGGCAGCAAGCACAGGCAGCACAGCAAGCACAGAAAGCACAGGCAGCTTGCACAGGCAGCATAGCAAGCACAGCAAGCACAGGCAGCACAGCAAGCACAGGCAGCACAGGCAGCACAGCAAGCACAGGCAGCAAGCACAGGCAGCACAGCAAGCACAGGCACCAAGCACAGGCAGCACAGCAAGCACAGGCAGCAAGCACAGGCAGCAAGCACAGGCAGCACAGCAAGCACAGGCAGCAAGCCCAGGCAGCACAGCAAGCACAGGCAGCAAGCACAGGCAGCACAGCAAGCACAGGCAGCAAGCACAGGCAGCAGAGCAAGCACAGGCAGCAAGCACAGGCAGCATAGCAAGCAGAGGCAGCACAGAAAGCACAGGCAGCACAGACAGCAAGCACAGGCAGCACAGCAAGCACAGGCAGCAAGCACAGGCGGCACAGCAAGCACAGGCAGCACAGCAAGCACAGCAAGCACAGGCAGCACAGCAAGCACAGGCAGCAAGCACAGGCAGCATGCACAGGCAGCACAGCAAGCACAGGCAGCAAAGCAAGCACAGGCAGCACAGCAAGTACAGCAAGCACAGGCAGCACAGCAAGCACAGGCAGCACAGCAAGCACAGGCAGCACAGCAAGCACAGGCAGCAAGAACAGGCTGCACAGCAAGCACAGGCAGCAAGCACAGGCAGCACAGCAAGCACAGGCAGCAAGCACAGGCAGCACAGGCAGCAAGCACGGGCAGCACAGCAAGCACAGGCAGCAAGCACAGGCAGCACAGCAAGCACAGCCAGAACAGCAAGCACAGGTAGCAAGCACAGGCAGCACAGCAAGCACAGGCAGTACAGCAAGCACAGGCAGCAAAGCAAGCACAGGCAGCACAGCAAGCACAGGCAGCACAGCAAGCACAGGCAGCAAGCACAGGCAGCATGCACAGGCAGCACAGCAAGCACAGGCAGCAAGCACAGGCAGCATGCACAGGCAGCATGCACAGGCAGCACAGGCAGCAACCACAGGCAGCACAGCAAGCACAGGCAGCAAGCGCAGGCAGCACAGCAGACACAGGCAGCACAGCAAGCACAGGCAGCAAGCACTGGCAGCACAGCAAGCACAGGCAGCAAGCACAGGGAGCAAACACAGGCAGCACAGCAAGCACAGGCAGCAAGCACAGGCAGCACAGCAAGCACTGGCAGCACAGCAAGCACAGGCAGCACAGCAGACACAGGCAGCACAGCAAGCACAGGCAGCAAGCACAGACAGCACAGCAAGGACAGGCAGCAAGCACAGGCAGCACACCAAGCACAGGCAGCACAGCAAGCACAGGCAGCACAGCAAGCACAGGCAGCAAGCACAGGCAGCACAGCAAGCACAGGCAGCACAGCAAGCACAGGCAGCACAGCAAGCAGAGGCAGCAAGCATAGGCAGCACAGGCAGCACAGGCAGCAAGCACAGACAGCACAGCAAGCACAGGCAGCACAGCAAGCACTGGCAGCACAGCACAGGCAGCACAGCAAGCACAGGCAGCACAGCAAGCACAGGCAGCAAGCACAGGCAGAATGCACAGGCAGAACAGCAAGCACAGGCAGCAACCACAGGCAGCACAGCAAGCACAGGCAGCAAGCGCAGGCAGCACAGCAGACACAGGCAGCACAGCAAGCACAGGCAGCAAGCACTGGCAGCACAGCAAGCACAGGCAGCAAGCACAGGCAACAAGCACAGGCAGCACAGCAAGCACAGGCAGCAAGCACAGGCAGCACAGCAAGCACTGGCAGCACAGCAAGAACAGGCAGCACAGCAAGCACAGGCAGCAAGCACAGACAGCACAGCAAGCACAGGCAGCAAGCACAGGCAGCACACCAAGCACAGGCAGCAAGCACAGGCAGCACAGCAAGCACAGGCAGCAAGCACAGGCAGCAAGCACAGGCATGTTAGAAACCCGCAAAATAGCTCGACGAGATGTGTTCGTTTTAGCGATTCTGGGGGAAGCGCAGAGGGGTCAAGCTCCGTCCTCTTTCCAACAGGCAAAGCCTGCTCCGATCTTCGGCGAGATTCACTCTCGCATTTGTTTACAATGCTTACTCTTACTGAGACGCAGGTCAATAAACCGGCCGCCGAGGTAAACATATGATCCGCGGCTCTCGGCGCCCCCAAAAACAGGTGACACAGCAACGCACTGTCGTGTGCCACTGTCGATTTACCGCGTGTTATGGGCGAAATCAAATGCATCGCTAACAGGCAGCACAGCAAGCATAGGCAGCATAGCAAGCACAGGCAGCAAGCACAGGCAGCACAGCAAGCACAGGCAGCACAGCAAGCACAGGCAGAAAGCACAGGCAGCACAACAAGCACAGGCAGCAAACACAGGCAGCACAGCAAGCACAGGCAGCAAGAACAGGCAGCACAGCAAGCACAGGCAGCAAGCACGGGCAGCAAAGCAAGCACAGGCAGCAAGCACAGGCAGCACAGCAAGCACAGGCAGCAAGCACAGGCAACGCAGCAAGCACAGGCAGCACAGCAAGCACAGGCAGCAAGCACAGGCAGCACAGCAAGCACAGGCAGCAAGCACAGGCAGCACAGCAAGCACAGGCAGCGCAGCAAGCACAGCCAGCACAGCAAGCACAGCCAGCAAGCACAGCCAGCACAGCAAGCACAGGCAGCAAGCACAGGCAGCTAGCACAGGCAGCACAGCAAGCACAGGCAGCAAGCACAGGCAGCACAGCAAGCACAGGCAGCAAGCACAGGCAGCACAGCAAACACAGGCAGCACAGCAAGCACAGGCAGCAAGGACAGGCAGCACAGCAAGCACAGGCAGCAAGCACAGGCAGCACAGCAAGCACAGGCAGCAAGCACAGGCAACACAGTAAGCACAGGCAGCACAGCAAGCACAGGCAGCAAGCACAGGCAGCGCAGCAAGCACAGGCAGCACAGCAAGCACAGGCAGCAAGCACAGGCAGCACAGCAAGCACAGCCAGCAAGCACAGGCAGCACAGCAAGCACAGGCAGCACAGCAAGTACAGCAAGCACAGGCAGCAAAGCAAGCACAGGCAGCACAGCAAGTAGAGCAAGCACAGGCAGCACAGCAAGCACAGGCAGCAAGCACAGGCAGGATAGCAAGCACAGGCAGCAAGCACAGGCAGCACAGCAAGCACAGGCAGCAAGCACAGGCAGCACAGCAAGCACAGGCAGCAAGCACAGGCAGCACAGCACAGGCAGCACAGCAAGCACAGGCAGCACAGCAAGCACAGGCAGCAAGCACAGGCAGCATGCACAGGCAGCACAGCAAGCACAGGCAGCAAGCACAGGCAGCATGCACAGGCAGCACAGGCAGCAGAGCAAGCATAGGCAGCAAGCACAGGCAGCACAGCAAGCACAGGCAGCAAGAACAGGCTGCACAGCAAGCACAGGCAGCAAGAACAGGCAGCACAGCAAGCACAGGCAGCACAGGCAGCAAGCACGGGCAGCACAGCAAGCACAGGCAGTACAGCAAGCACAGGCAGCAAAGCAAGCACAGGCAGCAAGCACAGGCAGCATAGCAAGCACAGGCAGCAAGCACAGGCAGCACAGCAAGCACAGGCAGCAAGCACAGGCAGCACAGCAAGCACAGGCAGCAAGCACAGGCAGCACAGCAAGCACAGGCAGCACAGCACAGGCAGCACAGCAAGCACAGGCAGCACAGCAAGCACAGGCAGCAAGCACAGGCAGCATGCACAGGCAGCACAGCAAGCACAGGCAGCAAGCACAGGCAGCATGCACAGGCAGCACAGGCAGCAGAGCAAGCATAGGCAGCAAGCACAGGCAGCACAGCAAGCACAGGCAGCAAGAACAGGCTGCACAGCAAGCACAGGCAGCAAGAACAGGCAGCACAGCAAGCACAGGCAGCACAGGCAGCAAGCACGGGCAGCACAGCAAGCACAGGCAGCAAGCACAGGCAGCACAGCAAGCACAGGCAGCAAGCACAGGCAGCACAGCAAGCACAGCCAGAACAGCAAGCACAGGTAGCAAGCACAGGCAGCACAGCAAGCACAGGCAGTACAGCAAGCACAGGCAGCAAAGCAAGCACAGGCAGCACAGCAAGTACAGCAAGCACAGGCAGCACAGCAAGCACAGGCAGCAAGCACAGGCAGCATGCACAGGCAGCACAGCAAGCACAGGCAGCAAGCACAGGCAGCATGCACAGGCAGCATGCACAGGCAGCACAGGCAGCAACCACAGGCAGCACAGCAAGCACAGGCAGCAAGCGCAGGCAGCACAGCAGACACAGGCAGCACAGCAAGCACAGGCAGCAAGCACTGGCAGCACAGCAAGCACAGGCAGCAAGCACAGGCAGCAAGCACAGGCAGCACAGCAAGCACTGGCAGCACAGCAAGCACAGGCAGCACAGCAGACACAGGCAGCACAGCAAGCACAGGCAGCAAGCACAGACAGCACAGCAAGGACAGGCAGCAAGCACAGGCAGCACACCAAGCACAGGCAGCACAGCAAGCACAGGCAGCACAGCAAGCACAGGCAGCAAGCACAGGCAGCACAGCAAGCACAGGCAGCACAGCAAGCAGAGGCAGCAAGCATAGGCAGCACAGGCAGCACAGGCAGCAAGCACAGACAGCACAGCAAGCACAGGCAGCACAGCAAGCACTGGCAGCACAGCACAGGCAGCACAGCAAGCACAGGCAGCAAGCACAGGCAGCATGCACAGGCAGCACAGCAAGCACAGGCAGCAACCACAGGCAGCACAGCAAGCACAGGCAGCAAGCGCAGGCAGCACAGCAGACACAGGCAGCACAGCAAGCACAGGCAGCAAGCACTGGCAGCACAGCAAGCACAGGCAGCAAGCACAGGCAACAAGCACAGGCAGCACAGCAAGCACAGGCAGCAAGCACAGGCAGCACAGCAAGCACTGGCAGCACAGCAAGCACAGGCAGCACAGCAGACACAGGCAGCACAGCAAGCACAGGCAGCAAGCACAGACAGCACAGCAAGCACAGGCAGCAAGCACAGGCAGCACACCAAGCACAGGCAGCAAGCACAGGCAGCACAGCAAGCACAGGCAGCAAGCACAGGCAGCAAGCACAGGAATGTTAGAAACCCGCAAAATAGCTCGACGAGATGTGTTCGTTTTAGCGATTCTGGGGGAAGTGCAGAGGGGTCAAGCTCCGTCCTCTTTCCAACAGGCAAAGCCTGCTCCGATCTTCGGCGAGATTCACTCTCGCATTTGTTTACAATGCTTACTCTTACTGAGACGCTGGTCAATAAACTGGCCGCCGAGGTAAACATATGATCCGCGACTCTCGGCGCCCCCAAAAACAGGTGACACAGCAACGCACTGTCGTGTGCCACTGTCGATTTACCGCGTGTTATGGGCGAAATCAAATGCATCGCTAACAGGCAGCACAGCAAGCATAGGCAGCATAGCAAGCACAGGCAGCAAGCACAGGCAGCACAGCAAGCACAGGCAGCACAGCAAGCACAGGCAGAAAGCACAGGCAGCACAGAAAGCACAGGCAGCAAGCACAGGCAGCACAGCAAACACAGGCAGCACAGGCAGCAAGGACAGGCAGCACAGCAAGCACAGGCAGCAAGCACAGGCAGCACAGCAAGCACAGGCAGCAAGCACAGGCAGCGCAGCAAGCACAGCAAGCACAGGCAGCAAGCACAGGCAGCGCAGCAAGCACAGCAAGCACAGCCAGCACAGCAAGCACAGGCAGCAAGCACAGGCAGCACAGCAAGCACAGGCAGCACAGCAAGCACAGGCAGCAAGCACAGGCAGCACAGCAAGCACAGGCAGCAAGCACAGGCAGCACAGCAAGCACAGGCAGCACAGCACAGGCAGCACAGCAAGCACAGGCAGCACAGCAAGCACAGGCAGCAAGCACAGGCAGCATGCACAGGCAGCACAGCAAGCACAGGCAGCAAGCACAGGCAGCATGCACAGGCAGCACAGCAAGCACAGGCAGCAGAGCAAGCATAGGCAGCAAGCACAGGCAGCACAGCAAGCACAGGCAGCAAGCACAGGCAGCACAGCAAGCACAGGCAGCAAGCACAGGCAGCACAGCAAACACAGGCAGCACAGCAAGCACAGGCAGCAAGGACAGGCAGCACAGCAAGCACAGGCAGCAAGCACAGGCAGCACAGCAAGCACAGGCAGCAAGCACAGGCAGCGCAGCAAGCACAGGCAGCAAGCACAGGCAGCGCAGCAAGCACAGCAAGCACAGCCAGCACAGCAAGCACAGGCAGCAAGCACAGGCAGCACAGCAAGCACAGCCAGCAAGCACAGCCAGCACAGCAAGCACAGGCAGCAAGCACAGGCAGCAAGCACAGGCAGCACAGCAAGCACAGGCAGCACAGCAAGCACAGGCAGCAAGCACAGGCAGCACAGCAAGCACAGGCAGCAAGCACAGGCAGCAAGCACAGGCAACACAGTAAGCACAGGCAGCACAGCAAGCACAGGCAGCAAGCACAGGCAGCGCAGCAAGCACAGCAAGCACAGGCAGCACAGCAAGCACAGGCAGCAAGCACAGGCAGCACAGCAAGCACAGCCAGCAAGCACAGGCAGCACAGCAAGCACAGGCAGCACAGCAAGTACAGCAAGCACAGGCAGCAAAGCAAGCACAGGCAGCACACAAGTAGAGCAAGCACAGGCAGCAAGCACAGGCAGCAAGCACAGGCAGCACAGCAAGCACAGGCAGCAAGCACAGGCAGCACAGCAAGCACAGGCAGCAAGCACAGGCAGTACAGCAAGCAGAGGCAGCAAGCACAAGCAGCACAGCAAGCACAGGCAGCAAGCACAGGCAGCACAGCAAACACAGGCAGCACAGCAAGCACAGGCAGCAAAGCAAGCACAGGCAGCAAGCACAGGGACCGCACCAAGCACAGGCAGCACAGCAAGCATAGGCAGCAAGCACAGCAAGCACAGGCAGCACAGCAAGCACAGGCAGCAAGCACAGGCAGCAAGCACAGGCAGCACAGCAAGCACAGGCAGCAAAGCAAGCACAGGCAGCAAGCACAGGGACCACACCAAGCACAGGCAGCACAGCAAGCACAGGCAGCAAGCACAGGCAGCACAGCAAGCACAGGCAGCACAGGAAGCACAGGCAGTACAGCAAGCAGAGGCAGCAAGCACAAGCAGCACAGCAAGCACAGGCAGCACAGCAAGCACAGGCAGAAAGCACAGGCAGCACAGCAAGCACAGGCAGCAAGCACAGGCAGCACAGCAAGCACAGGCAGCAAGCACAGGCAACACAGTACCACAGGCAGCAAGCACAGGCAGCACAGGCAGCTTGCACAGGCAGCATAGCAAGCACAGGCAGCACAGCAAGCACAGGCAGCAGAGCAAGCACAGGAACCAAGCACAGGCAGCAAGCACAGGCAGCAAGCACAGGCAGCGTAGCAAGCACAGCAAGCACAGGCAGCAAGCACAGGCAGCACAGCACAGGCACCGCAGCAAGCACAGGCAGCACAGCAAGCACAGGCAGCAAGCACAGGCGGCACAGCAAGCACAGCCAGCAAGCACAGGCAGCACAGGCAGCACAGCAAGTACAGCAAGCACAGGCAGCAAAGCAAGCACAGGCAGCACAGCAAGTACAGCAAGCACAGGCAGCAAGCACAGGCAGCACAGCACAGGCACCGCAGCAAGCACAGGCAGCACAGCACAGGCAGCACCGCACAGGCAGCACAGCAAGCACAGGCAGCACAGCAAGCACAGGCAGCAAGCACAGGCGGCACAGCAAGCACAGCCAGCAAGCACAGGCAGCACAGGCAGCACAGCAAGTACAGCAAGCACAGGCAGCAAAGCAAGCACAGGCAGCACAGCAAGTACAGCAAGCACAGGCAGCAAGCACAGGCAGCACAGTACAGGCACCGCAGCAAGCACAGGCAGCACAGCAAGCACAGGCAGCAAGCACAGACAGCACAGCAAGCACAGGCAGCGGGCACAGGCAGCACAGGCAGCAAGCACAGGCAGCACAGCAAGCACAGGCAGCAAGCACAGGCAGCACAGGCAGCAAGCACAGGCAGCACAGCAAGCACAGGCAGCAAGCACAGGCAGCACAGGCAGCAAGCACAGGCAGCACAGGCAGCAAGCACAGGCAGCAAGCACAGGCAGTACAGCAAGCAGAGGCAGCAAGCACAGGCAGCACAGCAAGCACAGGCAGCAAGCACAGACAGCACAGCAAGCACAGGCAGCAAGCAGAGGCAGCGTAGCAAGCACAGCAAGCACAGGCAGCACAGCAAGCACAGGCAGCAAGCACAGGCAGCACAGCACAGGCACCGCAGCAAGCACAGGCAGCACAGCAAGCACAGGCAACAAGCACAGGCAGCACAGCAAGCACAGGCAGCAAGCACAGGCAGCACAGACAGCAAGAACAGGCAGCACAGCAAGCACAGGCAGCAAGCACAGGCAGCAAGCAAAGGCAGCACAGGCAGCAAGCACAGGCAGCACAGCAAGCACAGGCAGCAAGCACAGGCAACAAGCAGAGGCAGCATAGCAAGCAGAAGCAGCACAGAAAGCACAGGCAGCACAGCAAGCACAGGCAACACAGCAAGCACAGGCAGCACAACAAGCACAGGCGGCACAGCAAGCACAGGCAGCAGAGCAAGCACAGGCAGCAAGCACAGGCAGCACAGCAAGCACAGGCAGCAAGCACAGGCAGCACCGCAAGCACAGGCAGCAAGCACAGGCAGCACAGCAGGCACAGGCAGCAAGCACAGGCAGCACAGCAAGCACAGGCAGCAAGCACAGGCAGCACAACAAGCACAGGCAGCACAGCAAGCACAGGCAGCAAGCGCAGGCAGCACAGCAGGCACAGGCAGCACAGCAAGCACAGGCAGCAAGCACAGGCAGCACAGCAAGCACAGGCAGCACAGCACAGGCAGCACAGCAAGCACAGGCAGCAAGCACAGGCGGCACAGCAAGCACAGCCAGCAAGCACAGGCAGCACAGGCAGCACAGCAAGTACAGCAAGCACAGGCAGCAAAGCAAGCACAGGCAGCACAGCAAGTACAGCAAGCACAGGCAGCAAGCACAGGCAGCACAGCAAGCACAGGCAGCAAGCACAGGCAGCACAGCAAGCACAGGCAACAAGCACAGGCAACACAGTAAGCACAGGCAGCACAGCAAGCACAGGCAGCAAGCACAGGCATGTTAGAAACCCGCAAAATTGCTCGACGAGATGTGTTCGTTTTAGCGATTCTGGGGGAAGTGCAGAGGGGTCAAGCTCCGTCCTCTTTCCAACAGGCAGAGCCTGCTCCGATCTTCGGCGAGATTCACTCTCGCATTTGTTTACAATGCTTACACTTACTGAGACGCAGGTCAATGCACCGGCCGCCGAGGTAAACATATGATCCGCGACTCTCGGCGCCTCCAAAAACAGGTGACACAGCAACGCACTGACGTGTGCCACTGTCGAATTACCGCGTGTTATGGGCGAAATCAAATGCATCGCTAACAGGCAGCACAGCAAGCACAGGCAGCAAGCACAGGCAGAACAGCAAGCACAGGCAGCACAGCAAGCAGAGGCAACAAGCACAGGCAACACAGCAAGCACAGGCAGCAAGCACAGGCAGCACAGCAAGCACAAACAGCAAGCACAGGCAGCACAGCAAGCACAGGCAGCAAGCACAGGCAGTACAGCAAGCACAGGCAGCAAGCACAGGCAGCACAGCAAGCACAGGCAGCAAGCACAGGAATGTTAGAAACCCGCAAAATAGCTCGACGAGATGTGTTCGTTTTAGCGATTCTGGGGGAAGTGCAGAGGGGTCAAGCTCCGTCCTCTTTCCAACAGGCAAAGCCTGCTCCGATCTTCGGCGAGATTCACTCTCGCATTTGTTTACAATGCTTACTCTTACTGAGACGCTGGTCAATAAACTGGCCGCCGAGGTAAACATATGATCCGCGACTCTCGGCGCCCCCAAAAACAGGTGACACAGCAACGCACTGTCGTGTGCCACTGTCGATTTACCGCGTGTTATGGGCGAAATCAAATGCATCGCTAACAGGCAGCACAGCAAGCATAGGCAGCATAGCAAGCACAGGCAGCAAGCACAGGCAGCACAGCAAGCACAGGCAGCACAGCAAGCACAGGCAGAAAGCACAGGCAGCACAGAAAGCACAGGCAGCAAGCACAGGCAGCACAGCAAACACAGGCAGCACAGGCAGCAAGGACAGGCAGCACAGCAAGCACAGGCAGCAAGCACAGGCAGCACAGCAAGCACAGGCAGCAAGCACAGGCAGCGCAGCAAGCACAGCAAGCACAGGCAGCAAGCACAGGCAGCGCAGCAAGCACAGCAAGCACAGCCAGCACAGCAAGCACAGGCAGCAAGCACAGGCAGCACAGCAAGCACAGGCAGCACAGCAAGCACAGGCAGCAAGCACAGGCAGCACAGCAAGCACAGGCAGCAAGCACAGGCAGCATGCACAGGCAGCACAGCAAGCACAGGCAGCAGAGCAAGCATAGGCAGCAAGCACAGGCAGCACAGCAAGCACAGGCAGCAAGCACAGGCAGCACAGCAAGCACAGGCAGCACAGCAAACACAGGCAGCACAGCAAGCACAGGCAGCAAGGACAGGCAGCACAGCAAGCACAGGCAGCAAGCACAGGCAGCACAGCAAGCACAGGCAGCAAGCACAGGCAGCGCAGCAAGCACAGGCAGCAAGCACAGGCAGCGCAGCAAGCACAGCAAGCACAGCCAGCACAGCAAGCACAGGCAGCAAGCACAGGCAGCACAGCAAGCACAGCCAGCAAGCACAGCCAGCACAGCAAGCACAGGCAGCAAGCACAGGCAGCAAGCACAGGCAGCACAGCAAGCACAGGCAGCACAGCAAGCACAGGCAGCAAGCACAGGCAGCACAGCAAGCACAGGCAGCAAGCACAGGCAGCAAGCACAGGCAACACAGTAAGCACAGGCAGCACAGCAAGCACAGGCAGCAAGCACAGGCAGCGCAGCAAGCACAGCAAGCACAGGCAGCACAGCAAGCACAGGCAGCAAGCACAGGCAGCACAGCAAGCACAGCCAGCAAGCACAGGCAGCACAGCAAGCACAGGCAGCACAGCAAGTACAGCAAGCACAGGCAGCAAAGCAAGCACAGGCAGCACACAAGTAGAGCAAGCACAGGCAGCAAGCACAGGCAGCAAGCACAGGCAGCACAGCAAGCACAGGCAGCAAGCACAGGCAGCACAGCAAGCACAGGCAGCAAGCACAGGCAGTACAGCAAGCAGAGGCAGCAAGCACAAGCAGCACAGCAAGCACAGGCAGCAAGCACAGGCAGCACAGCAAACACAGGCAGCACAGCAAGCACAGGCAGCAAAGCAAGCACAGGCAGCAAGCACAGGGACCACACCAAGCACAGGCAGCACAGCAAGCATAGGCAGCAAGCACAGCAAGCACAGGCAGCACAGCAAGCACAGGCAGCAAGCACAGGCAGCAAGCACAGGCAGCACAGCAAGCACAGGCAGCAAAGCAAGCACAGGCAGCAAGCACAGGGACCACACCAAGCACAGGCAGCACAGCAAGCACAGGCAGCAAGCACAGGCAGCACAGCAAGCACAGGCAGCACAGGAAGCACAGGCAGTACAGCAAGCAGAGGCAGCAAGCACAAGCAGCACAGCAAGCACAGGCAGCACAGCAAGCACAGGCAGAAAGCACAGGCAGCACAGCAAGCACAGGCAGCAAGCACAGGCAGCACAGCAAGCACAGGCAGCAAGCACAGGCAACACAGTACCACAGGCAGCAAGCACAGGCAGCACAGGCAGCTTGCACAGGCAGCATAGCAAGCACAGGCAGCACAGCAAGCACAGGCAGCAGAGCAAGCACAGGAACCAAGCACAGGCAGCAAGCACAGGCAGCAAGCACAGGCAGCGTAGCAAGCACAGCAAGCACAGGCAGCAAGCACAGGCAGCACAGCACAGGCACCGCAGCAAGCACAGGCAGCACAGCACAGGCACCGCAGCAAGCACAGGCAGCACAGCAAGCACAGGCAGCAAGCACAGGCGGCACAGCAAGCACAGCCAGCAAGCACAGGCAGCACAGGCAGCACAGCAAGTACAGCAAGCACAGGCAGCAAAGCAAGCACAGGCAGCACAGCAAGTACAGCAAGCACAGGCAGCAAGCACAGGCAGCACAGCACAGGCACCGCAGCAAGCACAGGCAGCACAGCACAGGCAGCACCGCACAGGCAGCACAGCAAGCACAGGCAGCACAGCAAGCACAGGCAGCAAGCACAGGCGGCACAGCAAGCACAGCCAGCAAGCACAGGCAGCACAGGCAGCACAGCAAGTACAGCAAGCACAGGCAGCAAAGCAAGCACAGGCAGCACAGCAAGTACAGCAAGCACAGGCAGCACAGTACAGGCACCGCAGCAAGCACAGGCAGCACAGCAAGCACAGGCAGCAAGCACAGACAGCACAGCAAGCACAGGCAGCAAGCACAGGCAGCACAGGCAGCAAGCACAGGCAGCACAGCAAGCACAGGCAGCAAGCACAGGCAGCACAGGCAGCAAGCACAGGCAGCACAGCAAGCACAGGCAGCAAGCACAGGCAGCACAGCAAGCACAGGCAGCAAGCACAGGCAGCACAGGCAGCAAGCACAGGCAGCACAGGCAGCAAGCACAGGCAGCAAGCACAGGCAGTACAGCAAGCAGAGGCAGCAAGCACAGGCAGCACAGCAAGCACAGGCAGCAAGCACAGACAGCACAGCAAGCACAGGCAGCAAGCAGAGGCAGCGTAGCAAGCACAGCAAGCACAGGCAGCACAGCAAGCACAGGCAGCAAGCACAGGCAGCACAGCACAGGCACCGCAGCAAGCACAGGCAGCACAGCAAGCACAGGCAACAAGCACAGGCAGCACAGCAAGCACAGGCAGCAAGCACAGGCAGCACAGACAGCAAGAACAGGCAGCACAGCAAGCACAGGCAGCAAGCACAGGCAGCAAGCAAAGGCAGCACAGGCAGCAAGCACAGGCAGCACAGCA
This sequence comes from Priocnemis perturbator, assembly GCA_963942575.1. Lineage (NCBI taxonomy): Eukaryota > Metazoa > Arthropoda > Insecta > Hymenoptera > Pompilidae > Priocnemis > Priocnemis perturbator. The sequence continues at coordinate 214,018 of CAWWDK010000216.1, read as the reverse complement.
AGCACAGGCAGCAAGCACAGGCAACAAGCAGAGGCAGCATAGCAAGCAGAAGCAGCACAGAAAGCACAGGCAGCACAGCAAGCACAGGCAACACAGCAAGCACAGGCAGCACAACAAGCACAGGCGGCACAGCAAGCACAGGCAGCAGAGCAAGCACAGGCAGCAAGCACAGGCAGCACAGCAAGCACAGGCAGCAAGCACAGGCAGCACCGCAAGCACAGGCAGCAAGCACAGGCAGCACAGCAGGCACAGGCAGCAAGCACAGGCAGCACAGCAAGCACAGGCAGCAAGCACAGGCAGCACAACAAGCACAGGCAGCACAGCAAGCACAGGCAGCAAGCGCAGGCAGCACAGCAGGCACAGGCAGCACAGCAAGCACAGGCAGCAAGCACAGGCAGCACAGCAAGCACAGGCAGCACAGCACAGGCAGCACAGCAAGCACAGGCAGCAAGCACAGGCGGCACAGCAAGCACAGCCAGCAAGCACAGGCAGCACAGGCAGCACAGCAAGTACAGCAAGCACAGGCAGCAAAGCAAGCACAGGCAGCACAGCAAGTACAGCAAGCACAGGCAGCAAGCACAGGCAGCACAGCAAGCACAGGCAGCAAGCACAGGCAGCACAGCAAGCACAGGCAACAAGCACAGGCAACACAGTAAGCACAGGCAGCACAGCAAGCACAGGCAGCAAGCACAGGCATGTTAGAAACCCGCAAAATTGCTCGACGAGATGTGTTCGTTTTAGCGATTCTGGGGGAAGTGCAGAGGGGTCAAGCTCCGTCCTCTTTCCAACAGGCAAAGCCTGCTCCGATCTTCGGCGAGATTCACTCTCGCATTTGTTTACAATGCTTACACTTACTGAGACGCAGGTCAATGCACCGGCTGCCGAGGTAAACATATGATCCGCGACTCTCGGCGCCTCCAAAAACAGGTGACACAGCAACGCACTGACGTGTGCCACTGTCGAATTACCGCGTGTTATGGGCGAAATCAAATGCATCGCTAACAGGCAGCACAGCAAGCACAGGCAGCAAGCACAGGCAGAACAGCAAGCACAGGCAGCACAGCAAGCAGAGGCAACAAGCACAGGCAACACAGCAAGCACAGGCAGCAAGCACAGGCAGCACAGCAAGCACAAACAGCAAGCACAGGCAGCACAGCAAGCACAGGCAGCAAGCACAGGCAGTACAGCAAGCACAGGCAGCAAGCACAGGCAGCACAGCAAGCACAGGCAGCACAGCAAGCACAGGCAGCACAGCAAGCACAGGCAGCATGCACAGGCAGCAAGCGCAGGCAGCATAGCAAGCACAGGCAGCAAGCGCAGGCAGCATAGCAAGCAGAGGCAGCACAGGCAGCACAGGCAGCACAGGCAGCAAGCACAGGCAGCAAGCACAGGCAGCGCAGCAAGCACAGGCAGCACAGCAAGCACAGGCAGCAAGCACACTCAGCACAGCAAGCACAGGCAGCAAGCACAGGCAGCGCAGCAAGAACAGGCAGCACAGCAAGCACAGGCAGCAAGCACAGACAGCACAGCAAGCACAGGCAGCAAGCACAGGCAGCACAGCAAGCACAGGCAGAAAGCACAGGCAGCTCAGGCAGCACAGCAAGCACAGGCAGCAAGCACAGGCAGCACAGCAAGCACAGGCAGCACAGCACAGGCAGCACAGCAAGCACAGGCAGCAAGCACAGGCAGAGGCAGCACAGCAAGCACAGGCAGCTTGCACAGGCAGCATAGCAAGCACAGTAAGCACAGGCAGCACAGCATCCACAGCAAGCACAGGCAGCAAGCACAGGCAGCACAGCAAGCACACTCAGCACAGCAAGCACAGGCAGCACAGCAAGCACAGGCAGCAAGCACAGGCAGCACAGCAAGCACAGGCAGCACAGGCAGCACAGCAAGCACAGGCAGCACAGCAAGCACAGGCAGCAAGCACAGGCAGCACAGCAAGCACAGGCAGCACAGCAAGCACAGGCAGCACAGGCAGCACAGCAAGCACAGGCAGCAAGCACAGGCAGCACAGCAAGCACAGGCAGCAAGCACAGGCAGCACAGCAAGCACAGGCAGCAAGCACAGGCAGCTCAGGCAGCACAGGCAGCAAGCACAGGCAGCACAGCAAGCACAGGCAGCACAGCACAGGCAGCAAGCACAGGCAGCAGAGCAAGCACAGGCAGCAAGCACAGGCAGCATAGCAAGCACAGGCGGCACAGAAAGCACAGGCAGCACAGAAAGCAAGCACAGGCAGCAAGCACAGGCAGCACAGGAAGCACAGGCAGCACAGCAAGCACAGGCAGCACAACAAGCACAGGCGGCACAGCAAGCACAGGCAGCAAGCACAGGCAGCACAGCAAGCACAGGCAGCAAGCACAGGCAGCACAGCAAGCACAGGCAGCAAGCACAGGCAGCACAGCAAGCACAGGCAGCAAGGACAGGCAGCACAGCAAGCACAGGCAGCACAGCACAGGCAGCACAGGCAGCAAGCACAGGCAGCACAGCAAGCACAGGCAGCAAGCACAGACAGCACAGCAAGCACAGGCAGCACAGCAAGCACAGGCAGCACAGCAAACACAGGCAGCCAGCACAGGCAGCACAGGCAGCAAGCACAGGCAGCTCAGGCAGCACAGCAAGCACAGGCGGCACAGCAAGCACAGGCAGCAAGCACAGGCAGCATAGCAAGCACAGGCAGCGCAGCAAGCACAGGCAGCGCAGCAAGCACAGGCAGCACAGCAAGCACAGGCAGCAAGCACAGACAGCACAGGCAGCACAGCAAGCACAGGCAGCACAGCAAACACAGGCAGCAAGCACAGGCAGCACAGGCAGCAAGCACAGGCAGCTCAGGCAGCACAGCAAGCACAGGCAGCAAGCACAGGCAGCACAGCAAGCACAGGCAGCAAGCACAGACAGCACAGGCAGCACAGCAAGCACAGGCAGCACAGCAAACACAGGCAGCAAGCACAGGCAGCACAGGCAGCAAGCACAGGCAGCTCAGGCAGCACAGCAAGCACAGGCAGCAAGCACAGGCAGCACAGCAAGCAGAGGCAGCACAGCAAGCACAGGCAGCAAGCACAGGCAGCACAGCAAGCACAGTCAGCAAGCACAGGCAGCATAGCAAGCAGAGGCAGCACAGAAAGCACAGGCAGCACAGACAGCAAGCACAGCCAGCACAGCAAGCACAGGCAGCAAGCACAGGCAGCATAGCAAGCAGAGGCAGCACAGAAAGCACAGGCAGCACAGACAGCAAGCACAGGCAGCACAGCAAGCACAGGCAGCAAGCACAGGCGGCACAGCAAGCACAGGCAGCACAGCAAGCACAGCAAGCACAGGCAGCACAGCAAGCACAGGCAGCAAGCACAGGCAGCACAGGCAGCAAGCACGGGCAGCACAGCAAGCACAGGCAGCAAGCACAGGCAGCAGAGCAAGCACAGGCAGCAAGCACAGGCAGCACAGCAAGCACAGCCAGAACAGCAAGCACAGGTAGCAAGCACAGGCAGCACAGCAAGCACAGGCAGTACAGCAAGCACAGGCAGCAAAGCAAGCACAGGCAGCACAGCAAGTACAGCAAGCACAGGCAGCACAGCAAGCACAGGCAGCACAGCAAGCACAGGCAGCAAGCACAGGCAGCATGCACAGGCAGCATGCACAGGCAGCACAGGCAGCAACCACAGGCAGCACAGCAAGCACAGGCAGCAAGCGCAGGCAGCACAGCAGACACAGGCAGCACAGCAAGCACAGGCAGCAAGCACTGGCAGCACAGCAAGCACAGGCAGCAAGCACAGGGAGCAAACACAGGCAGCACAGCAAGCACAGGCAGCAAGCACAGGCAGCACAGCAAGCACTGGCAGCACAGCAAGCACAGGCAGCACAGCAGACACAGGCAGCACAGCAAGCACAGGCAGCAAGCACAGACAGCACAGCAAGGACAGGCAGCAAGCACAGGCAGCACACCAAGCACAGGCAGCACAGCAAGCACAGGCAGCACAGCAAGCACAGGCAGCACAGCAAGCAGAGGCAGCGAGCATAGGCAGCACAGGCAGCACAGGCAGCAAGCACAGACAGCACAGCAAGCACAGGCAGCACAGCAAGCACAGGCAGCAAGCACAGGCAGAATGCACAGGCAGCACAGCAAGCACAGGCAGCAACCACAGGCAGCACAGCAAGCACAGGCAGCAAGCGCAGGCAGCACAGCAGACACAGGCAGCACAGCAAGCACAGCCAGCAAGCACAGGCAGCACAGCAAGCACAGGCAGCACAGCAAGTACAGCAAGCACAGGCAGCAAAGCAAGCACAGGCAGCACACAAGTAGAGCAAGCACAGGCAGCAAGCACAGGCAGCACAGCAAGCACAGGCAGCAAGCACAGGCAGCACAGCAAGAACAGGCAGCAAGCACAGGCAGTACAGCAAGCAGAGGCAGCAAGCACAAGCAGCACAGCAAGCACAGGCAGCAAGCACAGGCAGCACAGCAAACACAGGCAGCACAGCAAGCACAGGCAGAAAGCACAGGTAGCAAGCACAGGCAGCACAGCAAGCACAGGCAGCACAGACAGCAAGCACAGGCAGCACAGACAAGAAGCACAGGCAGCACAGCAAGCACAGGCGGCAAGCACAGGCAGCACAGCAAGCACAGGCAGCACAGGCAGCACAGCAAGCACAGGCAGCAAGCACAGGCAGCAGAGCAAGCACAGGCAGCATAGCAAGCACAGGCAGCACAGAAAGCACAGGCAGCACAGAAAGCAAGCACAGGCAGCAAGCACAGGCAGCACAGGAAGCACAGGCAGCACAACAAGCACAGGCGGCACAGCAAGCACAGGCAGCAAGCACAGGCAGCACAGCAAGCACAGGCAGCAAGCACAGGCAGCACAGCAAGCACAGGCAGCAAACACAGGCAGCACAGCAGGCACAGGCAGCACAGAAAGCACAGGCAGCAAGCACAGGCAGCACAGCAAGCACAGGCAGCATGCACAGGCAGCAGAGCAAGCACAGGCAGCAAGCGCAGGCAGCATAGCAAGCACAGGCAGCAAGCGCAGGCAGCATAGCAAGCAGAGGCAGCACAGGCAGCACAGGCAGCAAGCACAGGCAGCAAGCACAGGCAGCGCAGCAAGCACAGGCAGCACAGGCAGCAAGCACACTCAGCACAGCAAGCACAGGCAGCAAGCACAGGCAGCGCAGCAAGAACAGGCAGCAAGCACAGGCAGCACAGCAAGCACAGGCAGCAAGCACAGGCAGCTCAGGCAGCACAGGCAGCAAGCACAGGCAGCACAGCAAGCACAGGCAGCACAGCACAGGCAGCAAGCACAGGCAGCAGAGCAAGCACAGGCAGCAAGCACAGGCAGCATAGCAAGCACAGGCGGCACAGAAAGCACAGGCAGCACAGAAAGCAAGCACAGGCAGCAAGCACAGGCAGCACAGGAAGCACAGGCAGCACAGCAAGCACAGGCAGCACAACAAGCACAGGCGGCACAGCAAGCACAGGCAGCAAGCACAGGCAGCACAGCAAGCACAGGCAGCAAGCACAGGCAGCACAGCAGGCACAGGCAGCACAGAAAGCACAGGCAGCAAGCACAGGCAGCACAGCAAGCACAGGCAGCAAGGACAGGCAGCACAGCAAGCACAGGCAGCACAGCACAGGCAGCACAGCAAGCACAGGCAGCAAGCACAGGCAGCACAGCAAGCACAGGCAGCAAGCACAGACAGCACAGCAAGCACAGGCAGCACAGCAAGCACAGGCAGCACAGCAAACACAGGCAGCCAGCACAGGCAGCACAGGCAGCAAGCACAGGCAGCTCAGGCAGCACAGCAAGCACAGGCGGCACAGCAAGCACAGGCAGCAAGCACAGGCAGCATAGCAAGCACAGGCACCAAGCACAGGCAGCGCAGCAAGCACAGGCAGCACAGCAAGCACAGGCAGCAAGCACAGACAGCACAGCAAGCACGGGCAGCACAGCAAGCACAGGCAGCACAGCAAACACAGGCAGCAAGCACAGGCAGCACAGGCAGCAAGCACAGGCAGCTCAGGCAGCACAGCAAGCACAGGCAGCAAGCACAGGCAGCACAGCAAGCAGAGGCAGCACAGCAAGCACAGGCAGCAAGCAGAGGCAGCACAGCAAGCACAGGCAGCAAGCACAGGCAGCACAGCAAGCACAGGGAGCAAGCACAGGGAGCACAGCAAGCACAGGCAGCAAGCACAGGGAGCAAGCACAGGCAGCGCAGCAAGCACAGGCAGCACAGGCAACACAGCAAGCACAGGCAGCACAACAAGCACAGGCGGCACAGGCAGCACAGCAAGCACAGGCAGCAAGCACAGGCAGCAAGCACAGACAGCACAGCAAGCACAGGCAGATAGCACAGACAGCACAGCTGGCACAGGCAGCTTGCACAGGCAGCATAGCAAGCACAGCAAGCACAGACAGCAAGCACAGGCAGCAAGCACAGGCAGCACAGGAAGCACAGGCAGCACAGCAAGCACAGGCAGCACAACAAGCACAGGCGGCACAGCAAGCACAGGCAGCAAGCACAGGCAGCACAGGCAGCACAGGCAGCAAGCACAGGCAGCAAGCACAGGCAGCAAGCAGAGGCTGCAAGCACAGGCAGCAAGCACAGACAGCACAGCATGCAGAGGCAGCAAGCACAGGCAGCACAGCAAGCACAGGCAGCAAGCACAGGCAGCACAGCAAGCACAGTCAGCAAGCACAGGCAGCACAGCAAGCACAGGCAGCACAGACAGCAAGCACAGGCAGCAAGCACAGGCAGCACAGCAAGCACAGGCAGCAAGCCCAGGCAGCACAGCAAGCACAGGCAGCATAGCAAGCAGAGGCAGCACAGAAAGCACAGGCAGCACAGACAGCAAGCACAGGCAGCACAGCAAGCACAGGCAGCAAGCACAGGCGGCACAGCAAGCACAGGCAGCACAGCAAGCACAGCAAGCACAGGCAGCACAGCAAGCACAGGCAGCAAGCACAGGCAGCATGCACAGGCAGCACAGCAAGCACAGGCAGCAAAGCAAGCACAGGCAGCACAGCAAGTACAGCAAGCACAGGCAGCACAGCAAGCACAGGCAGCACAGCAAGCACAGGCAGCATGCACAGGCAGCACAGCAAGCACAGACAGCACAGCAAGCACAGGCAGCACAACAAGCACAGGCGGCACAGCAAGCACAGCAAGCACAGGCAGCAAGCACAGGCGGCACAGCAAGCACAGGCAGCAAGCACAGGCAGCACAGCAAGCGCAGGCAGCAAGCGCAGGCAGCACAGCAGGCACAGGCAGCACAGAAAGCCCAGGCAGCAAGCACAGGCAGCACAGCAAGCACAGGCAGCAAGCACAGGCAGCAGAGCATGCACAGGCAGCAAGCACAGGCAGCACAGCAAGCACAGGCAGCAAGAACAGGCTGCACAGCAAGCACAGGCAGCAAGCACAGGCAGCACAGCAAGCACAGGCAGCAAGCACAGGCAGCACAGGCAGCAAGCACGGGCAGCACAGCAAGCACAGGCAGCAAGCACAGGCAGCAGAGCAAGCACAGGCAGCAAGCACAGGCAGCACAGCAAGCACAGCCAGAACAGCAAGCACAGGTAGCAAGCACAGGCAGCACAGCAAGCACAGGCAGTACAGCAAGCACAGGCAGCAAAGCAAGCACAGGCAGCACAGCAAGTACAGCAAGCACAGGCAGCACAGCAAGCACAGGCAGCACAGCAAGCACAGGCAGCAAGCACAGGCAGCATGCACAGGCAGCATGCACAGGCAGCACAGGCAGCAACCACAGGCAGCACAGCAAGCACAGGCAGCAAGCGCAGGCAGCACAGCAGACACAGGCAGCACAGCAAGCACAGGCAGCAAGCACTGGCAGCACAGCAAGCACAGGCAGCAAGCACAGGGAGCAAACACAGGCAGCACAGCAAGCACAGGCAGCAAGCACAGGCAGCACAGCAAGCACTGGCAGCACAGCAAGCACAGGCAGCACAGCAGACACAGGCAGCACAGCAAGCACAGGCAGCAAGCACAGACAGCACAGCAAGGACGGGCAGCAAGCACAGGCAGCACACCAAGCACAGGCAGCACAGCAAGCACAGGCAGCACAGCAAGCACAGGCAGCACAGCAAGCAGAGGCAGCGAGCATAGGCAGCACAGGCAGCACAGGCAGCAAGCACAGACAGCACAGCAAGCACAGGCAGCACAGCAAGCACTGGCAGCACAGCAAGCACAGGCAGCACAGCAAGCACAGGCAGCAAGCACAGGCAGAATGCACAGGCAGCACAGCAAGCACAGGCAGCAACCACAGGCAGCACAGCAAGCACAGGCAGCAAGCGCAGGCAGCACAGCAGACACAGGCAGCACAGCAAGCACAGGCAGCAAGCACTGGCAGCACAGCAAGCACAGGCAGCAAGCACAGGCAACAAGCACAGGCAGCACAGCAAGCACAGGCAGCAAGCACAGGCAGCACAGCAAGCACAGGCAGCACAGCAGACACAGGCAGCACAGCAAGCACAGGCAGCAAGCACAGACAGCACAGCAAGCACAGGCAGCAAGCACAGGCAGCACACCAAGCACAGGCAGCAAGCACAGGCAGCACAGCAAGCACAGGCAGCAAGCACAGGCAGCAAGCACAGGCATGTTAGAAACCCGCAAAATAGCTCGACGAGATGTGTTCGTTTTAGCGATTCTGGGGGAAGTGCAGAGGGGTCAAGCTCCGTCCTCTTTCAAACAGGCAAAGCCTGCTCCGATCTTCGGCGAGATTCACTCTCGCATTTGTTTACAATGCTTACTCTTACTGAGACGCAGGTCAATAAACCGGCCGCCGAGGTAAACATATGATCCGCGACTCTCGGCGCCCCCAAAAACAGGTGACACAGCAACGCACTGTCGTGTGCCACTGTCGATTTACCGCGTGTTATGGGCGAAATCAAATGCATCGCTAACAGGCAGCACAGCAAGCATAGGCAGCATAGCAAGCACAGGCAGCAAGCACAGGCAGCACAGCAAGCACAGGCAGCACAGCAAGCACAGGCAGAAAGCACAGGCAGCACAACAAGCACAGGCAGCAAGCACAGGCAGCACAGCAAGCACAGGCAGCAAGCACAGGCAGCACAGCAAGCACAGGCAGCAAGCACAGGCAGCAGAGCATGCACAGGCAGCAAACACAGGCAGCACAGCAAGCACAGGCAGCAAGAACAGGCAGCACAGCAAGCACAGGCAGCAAGCACAGGCAGCAAAGCAAGCACAGGCAGCAAGCACAGGCAGCACAGCAAGCACAGGCAGCAAGCACAGGCAGCGCAGGCAGCAAGCACAGACAGCACAGCAAGCACAGGCAGCACAGCAAGCATAGGCAGCAAGCACAGCAAGCACAGCAAGCACAGGCAGCACAGGCAGCAAGCACAGGCAGCAAGCACAGGCAGCACAGCAAGCACAGGCAGCAAAGCAAGCACAGGCAGCAAGCACAGGGACCACACCAAGCACAGGCAGCACAGCAAGCACAGGCAGCAAGCACAGGCATGTTAGAAACCCGCAAAATTGCTCGACGAGATGTGTTCGTTTTAGCGATTCTGGGGGAAGTGCAGAGGGGTCAAGCTCCGTCCTCTTTCCAACAGGCAAAGCCTGCTCCGATCTTCGGCGAGATTCACTCTCGCATTTGTTTACAATGCTTACACTTACTGAGACGCAGGTCAATGCACCGGCCGCCGAGGTAAACATATGATCCGCGACTCTCGGCGCCTCCAAAAACAGGTGACACAGCAACGCACTGACGTGTGCCACTGTCGAATTACCGCGTGTTATGGGCGAAATCAAATGCATCGCTAACAGGCAGCACAGCAAGCACAGGCAGCAAGCACAGGCAGAACAGCAAGCACAGGCAGCACAGCAAGCAGAGGCAACAAGCACAGGCAACACAGCAAGCACAGGCAGCAAGCACAGGCAGCACAGCAAGCACAAACAGCAAGCACAGGCAGCACAGCAAGCACAGGCAGCAAGCACAGGCAACACAGCAAGCACAGGCAGCAAGCACAGGCAGCACAGCAAGCACAGGCAGCAAGCACAGGCAGCACAGCAAGTACAGCAAGCACAGGCAGCAAGCACAGGCAGCACAGCAAGCACAGTCAGCAAGCACAGGCAGCACAGCAAGCACAGGCAGCAAGCACAGGCAACACAGTAAGCACAGGCAGCAAGCACAGGCAGCACAGCAAGCACAGGCAGCTTGCACAGGCAGCACAGCAAGCACAGGCAGCAAGCACAGGCAGCACAGCAAGCACAGGCAGCAAGCACAGGCAGCAAGCACAGGCAACACAGTAAGCACAGGCAGCACAGCAAGCACAGGCAGCAAGCACAGGCAGCGCAGCAAGCACAGCAAGCACAGGCAGCACAGCAAGCACAGGCAGCAAGCACAGGCAGCACAGCAAGCACAGGCAGCAAGCACAGGCAGCACAGCAAGCACAGGCAGCACAGCAAGTACAGCAAGCACAGGCAGCAAAGCAAGCACAGGCAGCACACAAGTAGAGCAAGCACAGGCAGCAAGCACAGGCAGCACAGCAAGCACAGGCAGCAAGCACAGGCAGCACAGCAAGCACAGGCAGCAAGCACAGGCAGTACAGCAAGCAGAGGCAGCAAGCACAAGCAGCACAGCAAGCACAGGCAGCAAGCACAGGCAGCACAGCAAACACAGGCAGCACAGCAAGCACAGGCAGAAAGCACAGGTAGCACAGCAAGCCGAGGCAGCACAGCAAGCACAGGCAGCTTGCACAGGCAGCATAGCAAGCACAGCAAGCACAGGCAGCAAGCACATGCAGCACAGCAAGCACAGGCAGCAAGCACAGGCAGCACAGCAAGCACAGGCAGCAAGCACAGGCAGCACAGCAAGCACAGGCAGCAAGCACAGGCAGCACAGCAAGCACAGGCAGCAAGCACAGGCAGCACAGCAAGCACAGGCAACAAGCACAGGCAGCACAGGCAGCAAGCACAGGCAGCACAGCAAGCACAGGCAGCAAGCACAGGCAGCACAGCAAGCACAGCAAGCACAGGCAGCAAGCACAGGCAGCACAGCAAGCACAGGCAGCAAGCACAGGCAGTACAGCAAGCAGAGGCAGCAAGCACAAGCAGCACAGCAAGCACAGGCAGCAAGCACAGGCAGCACAGCAAACACAGGCAGCACAGCAAGCACAGGCAGAAAGCACAGGTAGCAAGCACAGGCAGCACAGCAAGCACAGGCAGCAAGCACAGGCAGCACAGCAAGCACAGGCAGCAAAGCAAGCACAGGCAGCAAGCACAGGGACCACACCAAGCACAGGCAGCACAGCAAGCATAGGCAGCAAGCACAGCAAGCACAGGCAGCACAGCAAGCACAGGCAGCAAGCACAGGCAGCAAGCACAGGCAGCACAGCAAGCACAGGCAGCAAAGCAAGCACAGGCAGCAAGCACAGGGACCACACCAAGCACAGGCAGCACAGCAAGCACAGGCAGCAAGCACAGCAAGCACAGGCAGCACAGGAAGCACAGGCAGCAAGCACAGGCAGTACAGCAAGCAGAGGCAGCAAGCACAAGCAGCACAGCAAGCACAGGCAGCAAGCACAGGCAGCACAGCAAACACAGGCAGCACAGCAAGCACAGGCAGAAAGCACAGGCAGCACAGCAAGCACAGGCAGCAAGCACAGGCAGCACAGCAAGCACAGGCAGGAAGCACAGGCAACACAGTAACACAGGCAGCAAGCACAGGCAGCACAGGCAGCTTGCACAGGCAGCATAGCAAGCACAGGCAGCACAGCAAGCACAGGCAGCAGAGCAAGCACAGGAACCAAGCACAGGCAGCAAGCACAGGCAGCGTAGCAAGCACAGCAAGCACAGGCAGCAAGCACAGGCAGCACAGCACAGGCACCGCAGCAAGCACAGGCAGCACAGCAAGCACAGGCAGCAAGCACAGGCGGCACAGCAAGCACAGCCAGCAAGCACAGGCAGCACAGGCAGCACAGCAAGTACAGCAAGCACAGGCAGCAAAGCAAGCACAGGCAGCACAGCAAGTACAGCAAGCACAGGCAGCAAGCACAGGCAGCACAGCACAGGCACCGCAGCAAGCACAGGCAGCACAGCACAGGCAGCACCGCACAGGCAGCACAGCAAGCACAGGCAGCACAGCAAGCACAGGCAGCAAGCACAGGCGGCACAGCAAGCACAGCCAGCAAGCACAGGCAGCACAGGCAGCACAGCAAGTACAGCAAGCACAGGCAGCAAGCACAGGCAGCACAGCACAGGCACCGCAGCAAGCACAGGCAGCACAGCAAGCACAGGCAGCAAGCACAGACAGCACAGCAAGCACAGGCAGCAAGCACAGGCAGCACAGGCAGCAAGCACAGGCAGCACAGCAAGCACAGGCAGCAAGCACAGGCAGCACAGGCAGCAAGCACAGGCAGCACAGGCAGCAAGCACAGGCAGCAAGCACAGGCAGTACAGCAAGCAGAGGCAGCAAGCACAGGCAGCACAGCAAGCACAGGCAGCAAGCACAGACAGCACAGCAAGCACAGGCAGCAAGCAGAGGCAGCGTAGCAAGCACAGCAAGCACAGGCAGCACAGCAAGCACAGGCAGCAAGCACAGGCAGCACAGCACAGGCACCGCAGCAAGCACAGGCAGCACAGCAAGCACAGGCAACAAGCACAGGCAGCACAGCAAGCACAGGCAGCAAGCACAGGCAGCACAGGCAGCAAGCACAGGCAGCACAGCAAGCACAGGCAGCAAGCACAGGCAGCAAGCAAAGGCAGCACAGGCAGCAAGCACAGGCAGCACAGCAAGCACAGGCAGCAAGCACAGGCAACAAGCAGAGGCAGCATAGCAAGCAGAAGCAGCACAGAAAGCACAGGCAGCACAGCAAGCACAGGCAACACAGCAAGCACAGGCAGCACAACAAGCACAGGCGGCACAGCAAGCACAGGCAGCAGAGCAAGCACAGGCAGCAAGCACAGGCAGCACAGCAAGCACAGGCAGCACCGCAAGCACAGGCAGCAAGCACAGGCAGCACAGCAGGCACAGGCAGCAAGCACAGGCAGCACAGCAAGCACAGGCAGCAAGCACAGGCAGCACAACAAGCACAGGCAGCACAGCAAGCACAGGCAGCAAGCGCAGGCAGCACAGCAGGCACAGGCAGCACAGCAAGCACAGGCAGCAAGCACAGGCAGCACAGCAAGCACAGGCAGCACAGCACAGGCAGCACCGCACAGGCAGCACAGCAAGCACAGGCAGCAAGCACAGGCGGCACAGCAAGCACAGCCAGCAAGCACAGGCAGCACAGGCAGCACAGCAAGTACAGCAAGCACAGGCAGCAAAGCAAGCACAGGCAGCACAGCAAGTACAGCAAGCACAGGCAGCAAGCACAGGCAGCACAGCAAGCACAGGCAGCAAGCACAGGCAGCACAGCAAGCACAGGCAACAAGCACAGGCAACACAGTAAGCACAGGCAGCACAGCAAGCACAGGCAGCAAGCACAGGCAAGTTAGAAACCCGCAAAATTGCTCGACGAGATGTGTTCGTTTTAGCGATTCTGGGGGAAGTGCAGAGGGGTCAAGCTCCGTCCTCTTTCCAACAGGCAAAGCCTGCTCCGATCTTCGGCGAGATTCACTCTCGCATTTGTTTACAATGCTTACACTTACTGAGACGCAGGTCAATGCACCGGCCGCCGAGGTAAACATATGATCCGCGACTCTCGGCGCCTCCAAAAACAGGTGACACAGCAACGCACTGACGTGTGCCACTGTCGAATTACCGCGTGTTATGGGCGAAATCAAATGCATCGCTAACAGGCAGCACAGCAAGCACAGGCAGCAAGCAGAGGCAGCGTAGCAAGCACAGCAAGCACAGGCAGCACAGCAAGCACAGGCAGCAAGCACAGGCAGCACAGCACAGGCACCGCAGCAAGCACAGGCAGCACATCAAGCACAGGCAACAAGCACAGGCAGCACAGCAAGCACAGGCAGCAAGCACAGGCAGCACAGGCAGCAAGCACAGGCAGCACAGCAAGCACAGGCAGCAAGCACAGGCAGCAAGCACAGGCAGCAAGCAAAGGCAGCACAGGCAGCAAGCACAGGCAGCACAGCAAGCACAGCCAGCAAGCACAGGCAACAAGCAGAGGCAGCATAGCAAGCAGAAGCAGCACAGAAAGCACAGGCAGCACAGCAAGCACAGGCAGCACAACAAGCACAGGCGGCAAAGCAAGCACAGGCAGCAGAGCAAGCACAGGCAGCAAGCACAGGCAGCACAGCAAGCACAGGCAGCAAGCACAGGCAGCACCGCAAGCACAGGCAGCAAGCACAGGCAGCACAGCAGGCACAGGCAGCAAGCACAGGCAGCACAGCAAGCACAGGCAGCAAGCACAGGCAGCACAACAAGCACAGGCAGCACAGCAAGCACAGGCAGCAAGCGCAGGCAGCACAGCAGGCACAGGCAGCACAGCAAGCACAGGCAGCAAGCACAGGCAGCACAGCAAGCACAGGCAGCACAGCACAGGCAGCACCGCACAGGCAGCACAGCAAGCACAGGCGGCACAGCAAGCACAGCCAGCAAGCACAGGCAGCACAGGCAGCACAGCAAGTACAGCAAGCACAGGCAGCAAGCACAGGCAGCACAGCAAGCACAGGCAGCAAGCACAGGCAGCACAGCAAGCACAGGCAACAAGCACAGGCAACACAGTAAGCACAGGCAGCACAGCAAGCACAGGCAGCAAGCACAGGCATGTTAGAAACCCGCAAAATTGCTCGACGAGATGTGTTCGTTTTAGCGATTCTGGGGGAAGTGCAGAGGGGTCAAGCTCCGTCCTCTTTCCAACAGGCAAAGCCTGCTCCGATCTTCGGCGAGATTCACTCTCGCATTTGTTTACAATGCTTACACTTACTGAGACGCAGGTCAATGCACCGGCCGCCGAGGTAAACATATGATCCGCGACTCTCGGCGCCTCCAAAAACAGGTGACACAGCAACGCACTGACGTGTGCCACTGTCGAATTACCGCGTGTTATGGGCGAAATCAAATGCATCGCTAACAGGCAGCACAGCAAGCACAGGCAGCAAGCACAGGCAGAACAGCAAGCACAGGCAGCACAGCAAGCAGAGGCAACTTGCACAGGCAGCAAGCACAGGCAGCACAGCAAGCACAAACAGCAAGCACAGGCAGCACAGCAAGCACAGGCAGCAAGCACAGGCAGTACAGCAAGCACAGGCAGCAAGCACAGGCAGCACAGCAAGCACAGGCAGCACAGCAAGCACAGGCAGCAAGCACAGGCAACACAGCAAGCACAGGCAGCAAGCACAGGCAACACAGCAAGCACAGGCAGCAAGCACAGGCAGCACAGCAAGCACAGGCAGCAAGCACAGGCAGCACAGCAAGTACAGCAAGCACAGGCAGCAAGCACAGGCAGCACAGCAAGCACAGGCAGCAAGCACAGGCAGCAAGCACAGGCAGCAAGCACAGGCAGCACAGCAAGCACAGGCAGCTTGCACAGGCAGCACAGCAAGCACAGGCAGCAAGCACAGGCAGCAGAGCAAGCACAGGCACCAAGCACAGGCAGCACAGCAAGCACAGGCAGCAAGCACAGGCAGCACAGGCAGCACAGCAAGTACAGCAAGCACAGGCAGCAAGCACAGGCAGCACAGCAAGCACAGGCAGCAAGCACAGGCAGCACAGCAAGCACAGGCAGCAAGCACAGGCAGCACAGCAAGGACAGGCAGCACAGGCAGCAAGCACAGGCAGCACAGCAAGCACAGGCAGCAAGCACAGGCAGCAAGCACAGGCAGCAAGCACAGGCAGCACAGCAAGCACAGGCAGCTTGCACAGGCAGCACAGCAAGCACAGGCAGCAAGCACAGGCAGCAGAGCAAGCACAGGCACCAAGCACAGGCAGCACAGCAAGCACAGGCAGCAAGCACAGGCAGCACAGGCAGCACAGCAAGTACAGCAAGCACAGGCAGCAAGCACAGGCAGCACAGCAAGCACAGGCAGCAAGCACAGGCAGCACAGCAAGCACAGGCAGCAAGCACAGGCAGCACAGCAAGGACAGGCAGCAAGCACAGGCAGCACAGCAAGCACAGGCAACAAGCACAGGCAGCACAGCAAGCACAGGCAGCAAGCACAGGCAGCACAGCAAGCACAGGCAGCAAGCACAGGCAGCACAACAAGCACAGGCAGCACAGCAAACACAGGCAGCAAGCACAGGCAGCACAGCAAGCACAGGCAGCAAGCACAGGCAGCACAGCAAGCACAGGCAGCAAGCACAGGCAGCACAGCAAGCACAGGCAGCAAGCACAGGCAGCACAGCAAGCACAGGCTGCACAGCAAGCACAGGCAGCAAGCACGGGCAGCACAGCAAGCCGAGGCAGCACAGCAAGCACAGGCAGCTTGCACAGGCAGCATAGCAAGCACAGCAAGCACAGGCAGCAAGCACATGCAGCACAGCAAGCACAGGCAGCAAGCACAGGCAGCACAGCAAGCACAGGCAGCAAGCACAGGAAGCTCAGGCAGCACAGCAAGCACAGGCAGCAAGCACAGGCAGCACAACAAGCACAGGCAGCAAGCACAGGCAGCAAGCACAGGCAGCACAGCAAGCACAGCAAGCACAGGCAGCACAGCAAGCACAGGCAGCAAGAACAGGCAGCACAGCAAGCACAGGCAGCAAGCACAGGCAACACAGTAAGCACAGGCAGCAAGCACAGTCATGTTAGAAACCCGCAAAATAGCTCGACGAGATGTGTTCGTTTTAGCGATTCTGGGGGAAGTGCAGAGGTGTCAAGCTCCGTCCTCTTTCCAACAGGCAAAGCCTGCTCCGATCTTCGGCGAGATTCACTCTCGCATTTCTTTACAATGCTTACTCTTACTGAGACGCAGGTCAATGCACCGGCCGCCGAGGTAAACATATGATCCGCGGCTCTCGGCGCCTCCAAAAACAGGTGACACAGCAACGCACTGTCGTGTGCCACTGTCGAATTACCGCGTGTTATGGGCGAAATCAAATGCATCGCTAACAGGCAGTAGAGCAAGCACAGGCAACACAGCAAGCACAGGCAGCAAGCACAGGCAGCACAGCAAGCAGAGGCAACAAGCACAGCAGCACAGCAAGCACAGGCAGCAAGCACAGACAGCACAGCAAGCACAGGCAGCACAGCAAGCACAAACAGCAAGCACAGGCAGCACAGGCAGCACAGGCATCTTGCACAGGCAGCATAGCAAGCACAGCAAGCACAGGCAGCAAGCACAGGCAGCAAGCACAGGCAGCACAGCAAGCACAGGCAGCAAGCACAGGCAGCAAGCACAGGCAACACAGTAAGCACAGGCAGCAAGCACAGGCAGCTTGCACGGGCAGCATAGCAAGCACAGCAAGCACAGGCAGCAAGCACAGGCAGCACAGCAAGCACAGGCAGCAAGCACAGGCAGCAAGCACAGGCAACACAGTAAGCACAGGCAGCAAGCACAGGCAGCACAGGAAGCACAGGCAGCAAGCACAGGCAGCAAGCACAGGCAGCACAGGCAGCACAGGCAGCAAGCACAGGCAGCACAGCAAGCACAGGCAGCAAGCACAGGCATCACAGCAAGCACAGGCAGCTAGCACAGGCATGTTAGAAACCCGCAAAATAGCTCGACGAGATGTGTTCGCTTTAGCGATTCTGGGGGAAGTGCAGAGGGGTCAAGCTCCGTCCTCTTTCCAACAGGCAAAGCCTGCTCCGATCTTCGGCGAGATTCACTCTCGCACTTGTTTACAATGCTTACTCTTACTGAGACGCAGGTCAATGCACCGGCCGCCGAGGTAAACATATGATCCGCGACTCTCGCCGCCTCCAAAAACAGGTGACGCAGCAACGCACTGTCGTGTGCCACTGTCGAATTACCGCGTGTTATGGGCGAAATCAAATGCATCGCTAACAGGCAGCACAGCAAGCACAGGCAGCACAGCAAGCACAGGCAGCAAGCACAGGCAGCACAGCAAGCACAGGCAGCAAGCACAGGCAGCACACCAAGCACAGGCAGCACAGCAAGCACGGGCAGCAAGCACAGGCAGCACAGCAAGCACAGGAAGCACAGCAAGCACAGGCAGCACAACAAGCACAGGCAGCAAGCACAGGCAGCAAGCACAGGCAGCACAGCAAGCACAGGCAGCAAGCACGGGCAGAACAGCAAGCACGGGCAGCACAGCAAGCCGAGGCAGCACAGCAAGCACAGGCAGCTTGCACAGGCAGCATAGTGTTACGTCCCAGCGTAACTTTTAACTTATTAGCCTAGTATTTTTCTTGTTCTTGCTACTCCGATCTCCGGTTGCGCCTATACTTGTATATTACGGCCTGTGCCTATCGCAGCCGGCGTACCGTTAGAGTATTAGAGTTAAAATCATGTCATTTTCCTTCTACTCCGGGCTTCGTATGCGCCTATACTTGTATATTACGGCCTATGCCTAGCGCATGCGTGGTACCGTCGAGCGGTAACTTCAAGTAGAATATTCCTCGCCTTGGAATCACCGTCGTCCCCACCCAATACACCGACTCATGACAATATATATATAGTATAAGGAACGAATGCGTGTACGCGGTATGCAAGTGTGAGTGTATAGACTTAAGGTTAGCGACGAGTTTCCGCTTAAGAATATTGTTTATCCTTTTCTCTTTCTTTTCATTTATTAATTGCGCCACTGTTAGGCATCGCTGCAGGACAAGACTATTTTTCGTTATCATCAATCCCACCGAAGCGTGCGCTTAAGAGTTACTAAGTTCCTACGTGCCGAGATCGACTTGCACTCATAATAAAATCTGTTAATCAGAGAGAGAAACTAACGAACAAAACCAGCGTCTCGTTTTACATAGCCAGCCGAATGTTTGTATATACCGTCGACCGCTATGTACCCGATTCTGTGAGAGGGGCCTAAAAACTATCTCTGAGCCGGCCTAGGAACCATCTCGAGACGCGACCGTCGTCGCAGTTGGCTGTATAGTCGCGAGGTGCGTAGTCCTCTGTCCGAGGAATATCTTAGTTTATTCTTTGTGAGCTAATCTGTGCAAATTCTTGCAGTTTAATCAGAGACTCATTACTCCTCGTTAAATCGTAGTGTTAAAATATAGCTATTAAAAAAGAGCAAGGACTCATATTTCTTTTGGTTTCGAATTTTAATCTAGAGTGCGAATAGTGCGATCCGCGTTATTTCCAGCACGTGGTCGGCGAATCGCGCCGAGCCCGTTAGCAATTAAGTTTCATTTATAAAGAACATTATATTATTAGTATTATAAGTAACACTTCCGCATAAGTCTTCTCTCGGTGAGGAATTGGTATTGTATTTAGACTGATTTAAACATCTATAGCGGTCTGAGGAGTCTCTTCGCGAGTAACATCTACAGCTCCGATAACACGAGAGCTTAGGCCATCTCAAGCCTGATCGTACATTAATACCATTTTACGATTCGAAGGTACTCGTCGTAATAAACCATACGAATTTCTACCGACATACAACCGAACTGAGAGCGAGCGTAAGAGCGAGAGAAGTACAGCGAGCGACATATCATCGAGCGAGCGTGAGCGAGAGAGAGAGAGGGAGAGAATATCAAAGATTGTCTGAGCGTTTCCAGCAGCACGGTAAGAATATTCCAATTACCAGCTAGGTCATGATTTCTGGCCCGACTCTTGCCCCCAGTACATGTATTACGGGAAACCTAGGGCAATAGTTGTAGAGGCGATCCCGTAACCGTGTGCTCTGAGCGCTGGGCGATCGGAACTGTTTAATTCTATAAGGAATCTCTGTATCATTCATATAACGAATATCACGCGCAATACGAGCCGCTTCGTTCAACCCACGATTATACCGCGCCTTGCATACCAGCGAATTGTACTACCGAACATTGCGTAATAGTTAGTCTTTCCGTTCCTTATTATATCAATACTCCGATAGAAACAAAACCTCGTAACCATTGTTAAAACGTGGAATTGGGGTTAGAAGCGGGATACACTTTCTTTCTGTCTATATATATCTCTTACAGTTATATTACTTCTTTATACCCACTTCTAACCGTGGAACTGGTGTCAGAAATCTGCTTTTTCAACTCAAGTCGTCTTTGTATCAGCACCTGAATAATCATCACAGAATATACACTATTGTTTTTTCACACTATATCTGCTTTATCCTTCTTTTATTTTCTTTGCATGCGCTATAATTAACATTATCTGTACTGGAATGTAACACGCAATAACTCAGCAACCTGTACGGGTTGATAAGAGAGAGAATCCTATAAGTCCTGCAGATCGAGTAGATTGATTTCGTTCTTTCGCGTCATCATTTTATTCGGTCATTGATAGAATCATCTTTTTGATTTATATCCTTTAGGTTAAGTATTCACGCGTTACTCCCGGGCGACAACGGTCGACCGCTCGAACACACACACGGTTCCATCCTAGACAAATCCTTTAAACCGACCTATCGCGACGCCCGGACGTAACAATAGCAAGCACAGCAAGCACAGGCAGCAAGCACAGGCAGCATAGCAAGCACAGCAAGCACAGGCAGCAAGCACAGGCAGCAAGCACAGGCAGCACAGCATGCACAGGCAGCAAGCACGGGCAGCACAGCAAGCCGAGGCAGCACAGCAAGCACAGGCAGCTTGCACAGGCAGCATAGCAAGCACAGCAAGCACAGGCAGCAAGCACAGGCAGCACAACAAGCACAGGCAGCAAGCACAGGCAGCAAGCACGGGCAGCACAGCAAGTCGAGGCAGCACAGCAAGCACAGGCAGCAAGCACAGGCAACACAGTAAGCACAGACAGCAAGCACAGACAGCACAGCAAGCACAGGCAGCACAGCAAGCACAAACAGCAAGCACAGGCAGCAAGCACAGGCAGCACAGCAAGCACAGGCAGCAAGCACAGGCAGCACAGGCAGCAAGCACAGGCAGCACAGGCAGCAAGCACAGGCAGCAAGCACAGGCAGTACAGCAAGCAGAGGCAGCAAGCACAGGCAGCACAGCAAGCACAGGCAGCAAGCACAGACAGCACAGCAAGCACAGGCAGCAAGCAGAGGCAGCGTAGCAAGCACAGCAAGCACAGGCAGCACAGCAAGCACAGGCAGCAAGCACAGGCAGCACAGCACAGGCACCGCAGCAAGCACAGGCAGCACAGCAAGCACAGGCAACAAGCACAGGCAGCACAGCAAGCACAGGCAGCAAGCACAGGCAGCACAGGCAGCAAGCACAGGCAGCACAGCAAGCACAGGCAGCAAGCACAGGCAGCAAGCAAAGGCAGCACAGGCAGCAAGCACAGGCAGCACAGCAAGCACAGGCAGCAAGCACAGGCAACAAGCAGAGGCAGCATAGCAAGCAGAAGCAGCACAGAAAGCACAGGCAGCACAGCAAGCACAGGCAACACAGCAAGCACAGGCAGCACAACAAGCACAGGCGGCACAGCAAGCACAGGCAGCAGAGCAAGCACAGGCAGCAAGCACAGGCAGCACAGCAAGCACAGGCAGCACCGCAAGCACAGGCAGCAAGCACAGGCAGCACAGCAGGCACAGGCAGCAAGCACAGGCAGCACAGCAAGCACAGGCAGCAAGCACAGGCAGCACAACAAGCACAGGCAGCACAGCAAGCACAGGCAGCAAGCGCAGGCAGCACAGCAGGCACAGGCAGCACAGCAAGCACAGGCAGCAAGCACAGGCAGCACAGCAAGCACAGGCAGCACAGCACAGGCAGCACCGCACAGGCAGCACAGCAAGCACAGGCAGCAAGCACAGGCGGCACAGCAAGCACAGCCAGCAAGCACAGGCAGCACAGGCAGCACAGCAAGTACAGCAAGCACAGGCAGCAAAGCAAGCACAGGCAGCACAGCAAGTACAGCAAGCACAGGCAGCAAGCACAGGCAGCACAGCAAGCACAGGCAGCAAGCACAGGCAGCACAGCAAGCACAGGCAACAAGCACAGGCAACACAGTAAGCACAGGCAGCACAGCAAGCACAGGCAGCAAGCACAGGCATGTTAGAAACCCGCAAAATTGCTCGACGAGATGTGTTCGTTTTAGCGATTCTGGGGGAAGTGCAGAGGGGTCAAGCTCCGTCCTCTTTCCAACAGGCAAAGCCTGCTCCGATCTTCGGCGAGATTCACTCTCGCATTTGTTTACAATGCTTACACTTACTGAGACGCAGGTCAATGCACCGGCCGCCGAGGTAAACATATGATCCGCGACTCTCGGCGCCTCCAAAAACAGGTGACACAGCAACGCACTGACGTGTGCCACTGTCGAATTACCGCGTGTTATGGGCGAAATCAAATGCATCGCTAACAGGCAGCACAGCAAGCACAGGCAGCAAGCAGAGGCAGCGTAGCAAGCACAGCAAGCACAGGCAGCACAACAAGCACAGGCGGCACAGCAAGCACAGGCAGCAGAGCACAGGCACCGCAGCAAGCACAGGCAGCACAGCAAGCACAGGCAACAAGCACAGGCAGCACAGCAAGCACAGGCAGCAAGCACAGGCAGCACAGGCAGCAAGCACAGGCAGCAAGCACAGGCAGCAAGCACAGGCAGCAAGCAAAGGCAGCACAGGCAGCAAGCACAGGCAGCACAGCAAGCACAGGCAGCAAGCACAGGCAACAAGCAGAGGCAGCATAGCAAGCAGAAGCAGCACAGAAAGCACAGGCAGCACAGCAAGCACAGGCAGCACAACAAGCACAGGCGGCACAGCAAGCACAGGCAGCAGAGCAAGCACAGGCAGCAAGCACAGGCAGCACAGCAAGCACAGGCAGCAAGCACAGGCAGCACCGCAAGCACAGGCAGCAAGCACAGGCAGCACAGCAGGCACAGGCAGCAAGCACAGGCAGCACAGCAAGCACAGGCAGCAAGCACAGGCAGCACAACAAGCACAGGCAGCACAGCAAGCACAGGCAGCAAGCGCAGGCAGCACAGCAGGCACAGGCAGCACAGCAAGCACAGGCAGCAAGCACAGGCAGCACAGCAAGCACAGGCAGCACAGCACAGGCAGCACCGCACAGGCAGCACAGCAAGCACAGGCGGCACAGCAAGCACAGCCAGCAAGCACAGGCAGCACAGGCAGCACAGCAAGTACAGCAAGCACAGGCAGCAAAGCAAGCACAGGCAGCACAGCAAGTACAGCAAGCACAGGCAGCAAGCACAGGCAGCACAGCAAGCACAGGCAGCAAGCACAGGCAGCACAGCAAGCACAGGCAACAAGCACAGGCAACACAGTAAGCACAGGCAGCACAGCAAGCACAGGCAGCAAGCACAGGCATGTTAGAAACCCGCAAAATTGCTCGACGAGATGTGTTCGTTTTAGCGATTCTGGGGGAAGTGCAGAGGGGTCAAGCTCCGTCCTCTTTCCAACAGGCAAAGCCTGCTCCGATCTTCGGCGAGATTCACTCTCGCATTTGTTTACAATGCTTACACTTACTGAGACGCAGGTCAATGCACCGGCCGCCGAGGTAAACATATGATCCGCGACTCTCGGCGCCTCCAAAAACAGGTGACACAGCAACGCACTGACGTGTGCCACTGTCGAATTACCGCGTGTTATGGGCGAAATCAAATGCATCGCTAACAGGCAGCACAGCAAGCACAGGCAGCAAGCAGAGGCAGCGTAGCAAGCACAGCAAGCACAGGCAGCACAGCAAGCACAGGCAGCAAGCACAGGCAGCACAGCACAGGCACCGCAGCAAGCACAGGCAGCACAGCAAGCACAGGCAACAAGCACAGGCAGCACAGCAAGCACAGGCAGCAAGCACAGGCAGCACAGGCAGCAAGCACAGGCAGCACAGCAAGCACAGGCAGCAAGCACAGGCAGCAAGCACAGGCAGCAAGCAAAGGCAGCACAGGCAGCAAGCACAGGCAGCACAGCAAGCACAGGCAGCAAGCACAGGCAACAAGCAGAGGCAGCATAGCAAGCAGAAGCAGCACAGAAAGCACAGGCAGCACAGCAAGCACAGGCAGCACAACAAGCACAGGCGGCACAGCAAGCACAGGCAGCAGAGCAAGCACAGGCAGCAAGCACAGGCAGCACAGCAAGCACAGGCAGCAAGCACAGGCAGCACCGCAAGCACAGGCAGCAAGCACAGGCAGCACAGCAGGCACAGGCAACAAGCACAGGCAGCACAGCAAGCACAGGCAGCAAGCACAGGCAGCACAACAAGCACAGGCAGCACAGCAAGCACAGGCAGCAAGCGCAGGCAGCACAGCAGGCACAGGCAGCACAGCAAGCACAGGCAGCAAGCACAGGCAGCACAGCAAGCACAGGCAGCACAGGCAGCACCGCACAGGCAGCACAGCAAGCACAGGCGGCACAGCAAGCACAGCCAGCAAGCACAGGCAGCACAGGCAGCACAGCAAGTACAGCAAGCACAGGCAGCAAAGCAAGCACAGGCAGCACAGCAAGTACAGCAAGCACAGGCAGCAAGCACAGGCAGCACAGCAAGCACAGGCAGCAAGCACAGGCAGCACAGCAAGCACAGGCAACAAGCACAGGCAACACAGTAAGCACAGGCAGCAAGCACAGGCAGCACAGGCAGCACAGCAAGCACAGGCAACAAGCACAGGCAACACAGTAAGCACAGGCAGCACAGCAAGCACAGGCAGCAAGCACAGGCATGTTAGAAACCCGCAAAATTGCTCGACGAGATGTGTTCGTTTTAGCGATTCTGGGGGAAGTGCAGAGGGGTCAAGCTCCGTCCTCTTTCCAACAGGCAAAGCCTGCTCCGATCTTCGGCGAGATTCACTCTCGCATTTGTTTACAATGCTTACACTTACTGAGACGCAGGTCAATGCACCGGCCGCCGAGGTAAACATATGATCCGCGACTCTCGGCGCCTCCAAAAACAGGTGACACAGCAACGCACTGACGTGTGCCACTGTCGAATTACCGCGTGTTATGGGCGAAATCAAATGCATCGCTAACAGGCAGCACAGCAAGCACAGGCAGCAAGCACAGGCAGAACAGCAAGCACAGGCAGCACAGCAAGCAGAGGCAACAAGCACAGGCAGCAAGCACAGGCAGCACAGCAAGCACAAACAGCAAGCACAGGCAGCACAGCAAGCACAGGCAGCAAGCACAGGCAGCACAGCAAGCACAGGCAGCAAGCACAGGCAGCACAACAAGCACAGGCAGCAAGCACAGGCAGCAAGCACAGGCATGTTAGAAACCCGCAAAATAGCTCGACGAGATGTGTTCGTTTTAGCGATTCTGGGGGAAGTGCAGAGGGGTCAAGCTCCGTCCTCTTTCCAACAGGCAAAGCCTGCTCCGATCTTCGGCGAGATTCACTCTCGCATTTGTTTACAATGCTTACTCTTACTGAGACGCAGGTCAATAAACCGGCCGCCGAGGTAAACATATGATCCGCGACTGTCGGCGCCCCCAAAAACAGGTGACACAGCAACGCACTGTCGTGTGCCACTGTCGATTTACCGCATGTTATGGGCGAAATCAAATGCATCGCTAACAGGCAGCACAGCAAGCATAGGCAGCATAGCAAGCACAGGCAGCAAGCACAGGCAGCACAGCAAGCACAGGCAGCACAGCAAGCACAGTCAGAAAGCACAGGCAGCACAACAAGCACAGGCAGCAAGCACAGGCAGCACAGCAAGCACAGGCAGCAAGCACAGGCAGCACAGCAAGCACAGGCAGCACAGCAAGCACAGGTAGCAAGCACAGGCAGCACAGCACAGGCACCGCAGCAAGCACAGGCAGCACAGCAAGCACAGGCAACAAGCACAGGCAGCACAGCAAGCACAGGCAGCAAGCACAGGCGGCACAGCAAGCACAGCCAGCAAGCACAGGCAGCACAGGCAGCACAGCAAGTACAGCAAGCACAGGCAGCAAAGCAAGCACAGGCAGCACAGCAAGTACAGCAAGCACAGGCAGCAAGCACAGGCAGCACAGCACAGGCACCGCAGCAAGCACGGGCAGCACAGCAAGCACAGGCAGCAAGCACAGGCAGCAAGCACAGGCAGCACAGGCAGCAAGCACAGGCAGCACAGCAAGCACAGGCAGCAAGCACAGGCAGCACAGCAAGCACAGGCAGCAAGCACAGGCAGCACAGGCAGCAAGCACAGGCAGCACAGACAGCAAGCACAGGCAGCAAGCACAGGCAGTACAGCAAGCAGAGGCAGCAAGCACAGGCAGCACAGCAAGCACAGGCAGCAAGCACAGACAGCACAGCAAGCACAGGCAGCAAGCAGAGGCAGCGTAGCAAGCACAGCAAGCACAGGCAGCACAGCAAGCACAGGCAGCAAGCACAGGCAGCACAGCACAGGCACCGCAGCAAGCACAGGCAGCACAGCAAGCACAGGCAACAAGCACAGGCAGCACAGCAAGCACAGGCAGCAAGCACAGGCAGCACAGGCAGCAAGCACAGGCAGCACAGCAAGCACAGGCAGCAAGCACAGGCAGCAAGCAAAGGCAGCACAGGCAGCAAGCACAGGCAGCACAGCAAGCACAGGCAGCAAGCACAGGCAACAAGCAGAGGCAGCATAGCAAGCAGAAGCAGCACAGAAAGCACAGGCAGCACAGCAAGCACAGGCAACACAGCAAGCACAGGCAGCACAACAAGCACAGGCGGCACAGCAAGCACAGGCAGCAGAGCAAGCACAGGCAGCAAGCACAGGCAGCACAGCAAGCACAGGCAGCACCGCAAGCACAGGCAGCAAGCACAGGCAGCACAGCAGGCACAGGCAGCAAGCACAGGCAGCACAGCAAGCACAGGCAGCAAGCACAGGCAGCACAACAAGCACAGGCAGCACAACAAGCACAGGCAGCAAGCGCAGGCAGCACAGCAGGCACAGGCAGCACAGCAAGCACAGGCAGCAAGCACAGGCAGCACAGCAAGCACAGGCAGCACAGCACAGGCAGCACCGCACAGGCAGCACAGCAAGCACAGGCAGCAAGCACAGGCGGCACAGCAAGCACAGCCAGCAAGCACAGGCAGCACAGGCAGCACAGCAAGTACAGCAAGCACAGGCAGCAAAGCAAGCACAGGCAGCACAGCAAGTACAGCAAGCACAGGCAGCAAGCACAGGCAGCACAGCAAGCACAGGCAGCAAGCACAGGCAGCACAGCAAGCACAGGCAACAAGCACAGGCAACACAGTAAGCACAGGCAGCACAGCAAGCACAGGCAGCAAGCACAGGCATGTTAGAAACCCGCAAAATTGCTCGACGAGATGTGTTCGTTTTAGCGATTCTGGGGGAAGTGCAGTGGGGTCAAGCTCCGTCCTCTTTCCAACAGGCAAAGCCTGCTCCGATCTTCGGCGAGATTCACTCTCGCATTTGTTTACAATGCTTACACTTACTGAGACGCAGGTCAATGCACCGGCCGCCGAGGTAAACATATGATCCGCGACTCTCGGCGCCTCCAAAAACAGGTGACACAGCAACGCACTGACGTGTGCCACTGTCGAATTACCGCGTGTTATGGGCGAAATCAAATGCATCGCTAACAGGCAGCACAGCAAGCACAGGCAGCAAGCAGAGGCAGCGTAGCAAGCACAGCAAGCACAGGCAGCACAGCAAGCACAGGCAGCAAGCACAGGCAGCACAGCACAGGCACCGCAGCAAGCACAGGCAGCACAGCAAGCACAGGCAACAAGCACAGGCAGCACAGCAAGCACAGGCAGCAAGCACAGGCAGCACAGGCAGCAAGCACAGGCAGCACAGCAAGCACAGGCAGCAAGCACAGGCAGCAAGCACAGGCAGCAAGCAAAGGCAGCACAGGCAGCAAGCACAGGCAGCAAGCACAGGCAACAAGCAGAGGCAGCATAGCAAGCAGAAGCAGCACAGAAAGCACAGGCAGCACAGCAAGCACAGGCAGCACAACAAGCACAGGCAGCAGAGCAAGCACAGGCAGCAAGCACAGGCAGCACAGCAAGCACAGGCAGCAAGCACAGGCAGCACCGCAAGCACAGGCAGCAAGCACAGGCAGCACAGCAGGCACAGGCAGCAAGCACAGGCAGCACAGCAAGCACAGGCAGCAAGCACAGGCAGCACAACAAGCACAGGCAGCAAGCACAGGCATGTTAGAAACCCGCAAAATTGCTCGACGAGATGTGTTCGTTTTAGCGATTCTGGGGGAAGTGCAGAGGGGTCAAGCTCCGTCCTCTTTCCAACAGGCAAAGCCTGCTCCGATCTTCGGCGAGATTCACTCTCGCATTTGTTTACAATGCTTACACTTACTGAGACGCAGGTCAATGCACCGGCCGCCGAGGTAAACATATGATCCGCGACTCTCGGCGCCTCCAAAAACAGGTGACACAGCAACGCACTGACGTGTGCCACTGTCGAATTACCGCGTGTTATGGGCGAAATCAAATGCATCGCTAACAGGCAGCACAGCAAGCACAGGCAGCAAGCACAGGCAGAACAGCAAGCACAGGCAGCACAGCAAGCAGAGGCAACAAGCACAGGCAGCAAGCACAGGCAGCACAGCAAGCACAAACAGCAAGCACAGGCAGCACAGCAAGCACAGGCAGCACAGCAAGCACAGGCAGCAAGCACAGGCAACACAGCAAGCACAGGCAGCAAGCACAGGCAGCAAGCACAGGCAGCACAGCAAGCACAGGCAGCAAGCACAGGCAGCACAGGCAGCAGAGCAAGCACAGGCACCAAGCACAGGCAGCACAGCAAGCACAGGCAGCAAGCACAGGCAGCACAGGCAGCACAGCAAGTACAGCAAGCACAGGCAGCAAGCACAGGCAGCACAGGCAGCACAGCAAGTACAGCAAGCACAGGCAGCAAGCACAGGCAGCACAGCAAGCACAGGCAGCAAGCACAGGCAGCACAGCAAGCACAGGCAGCACAGCAAGCACAGGCAGCAAGCACAGGCAGTACAGCAAGCACAGGCAGCAAGCACAGGCAGCACAGCAAGCACAGGCAGCAAGCACAGGCAACACAGCAAGCACAGGCAGCAAGCACAGGCAGCACAGCAAGCACAGGCAGCAAGCACAGGCAGCACAGCAAGTACAGCAAGCACAGGCAGCAAGCACAGGCAGCACAGCAAGCACAGGCAGCAAGCACAGGCAGCAAGCACAGGCAACACAGTAAGCACAGGCAGCAAGCACAGGCAGCACAGCAAGCACAGGCAGCTTGCACAGGCAGCACAGCAAGCACAGGCAGCAAGCACAGGCAGCAGAGCAAGCACAGGCACCAAGCACAGGCAGCACAGCAAGCACAGGCAGCAAGCACAGGCAGCACAGGCAGCACAGCAAGTACAGCAAGCACAGGCAGCAAGCACAGGCAGCACAGCAAGCACAGGCAGCAAGCACAGGCAGCACAGCAAGCACAGGCAGCAAGCACAGGCAGCACAGCAAGGACAGGCAGCAAGCACAGGCAGCACAGCAAGCACAGGCAACAAGCACAGGCAGCACAGCAAGCACAGGCAGCAAGCACAGGCAGCACAGCAAGCACAGGCAGCAAGCACAGGCAGCACAACAAGCACAGGCAGCACAGCAAACACAGGCAGCAAGCACAGGCAGCACAGCAAGCACAGGCAGCAAGCACAGGCAGCACAGCAAGCACAGGCAGCAAGCACAGGCAGCACAGCAAGCACAGGCAGCAAGCACAGGCAGCACAGCAAGCACAGGCTGCACAGCAAGCACAGGCAGCAAGCACGGGCAGCACAGCAAGCCGAGGCAGCACAGCAAGCACAGGCAGCTTGCACAGGCAGCATAGCAAGCACAGCAAGCACAGGCAGCAAGCACATGCAGCACAGCAAGCACAGGCAGCAAGCACAGGCAGCACAGCAAGCACAGGCAGCAAGCACAGGAAGCTCAGGCAGCACAGCAAGCACAGGCAGCAAGCACAGGCAGCACAACAAGCACAGGCAGCAAGCACAGGCAGCAAGCACAGGCAGCACAGCAAGCACAGCAAGCACAGGCAGCACAGCAAGCACAGGCAGCAAGAACAGGCAGCACAGCAAGCACAGGCAGCAAGCACAGGCAACACAGTAAGCACAGGCAGCAAGCACTGGCAGCACAGCAAGCACAGGCAGCACAGCACAGGCAGCACAGCAAGCACAGGCAGCAAGCACAGGCAGCATGCACAGGCAGCACAGCAAGCACATGCAGCAAGCACAGGCAGCATGCACAGGCAGCACAGCAAGCACAGGCAGCAACCACAGGCACCACAGCAAGCACAGGCAGCAAGCGCAGGCAGCACAGCAGACACAGGCAGCACAGCAAGCACAGGCAGCAAGCACTGACAGCACAGCAAGAACAGGCAGCAAGCACAGGCAACAAGCACAGGCAGCACAGCAAGCACAGGCAGCAAGCACAGGCAGCACAGCAAGCACTGGCAGCACAGCAAGCGCAGGCAGCACAGCAGACACAGGCAGCACAGCAAGCACAGGCAGCAAGCACAGACAGCACAGCAAGCACAGGCAGCAAGCACAGGCAGCACACCAAGCACAGGCAGCACAGCAAGCACAGGCAGCAAGCACAGGCAGCACAGCAAGCACAGGCAGCAAGCACAGGCAGCAAGCACAGGCATGTTAGAAACCCGCAAAATAGCTCGACGAGATGTGTTCGTTTTAGCGATTCTGGGGGAAGTGCAGAGGGGTCAAGCTCCGTCCTCTTTCCAACAGGCAAAGCCTGCTCCGATCTTCGGCGAGATTCACTCTCGCATTTGTTTACAATGCTTACTCTTACTGAGACGCAGGTCAATAAACCGGCCGCCGAGGTAAACATATGATCCGCGACTGTCGGCGCCCCCAAAAACAGGTGACACAGCAACGCACTGTCGTGTGCCACTGTCGATTTACCGCGTGTTATGGGCGAAATCAAATGCATCGCTAACAGGCAGCACAGCAAGCATAGGCAGCATAGCAAGCACAGGCAGCAAGCACAGGCAGCACAGCAAGCACAGGCAGCACAGCAAGCACAGGCAGAAAGCACAGGCAGCACAACAAGCACAGGCAGCAAGCACAGGCAGCACAGCAAGCACAGGCAGCAAGCACAGGCAGCACAGCAAGCACAGGCAGCACAGCAAGCAGAGGCAACAAGCACAGGCAGCACAGCAAGCACAGGCAGCAAGCACAGGCAGCACAGCAAGCACAAACAGCAAGCACAGGCAGCACAGCAAGCACAGGCAGCAAGCACAGGCAGCATAGCAAGCACAGGCAGCAAGCACAGGCAGCACAGCAAGCACAGGCAGCAAGCACAGGCAGCACAGCAAACACAGGCAGCACAGCAAGCACAGGCAGCAAGGACAGGCAGCACAGCAAGCACAGGCAGCAAGCACAGGCAGCACAGCAAGCACAGGCAGCACAGGCAGCAAGCACAGGCAGCAAGCACAGGCAGCACAGCAAGCACAGGCAGCAAGCACAGGCAGCACAGCAAGCACAGGCAGCAAGCACAGGCAGCACACCAAGCACAGGCAGCACAGCAAGCAGAGGCAACAAGCACAGGCAGCACAGCAAGCACAGGCAGCAAGCACAGGCAGCACAGCAAGCACAAACAGCAAGCACAGGCAGCACAGCAAGCACAGGCAGCACAGCAAGCACAGGCAGCAAGCACAGGCAGCACAGCAAGCACAGGCAGCAAGCACAGGCAGCACAGCAAGCACAGGCAGCAAGCACAGGCAGCACAGCAAACACAGGCAGCACAGCAAGCACAGGCAGCAAGGAGAGGCAGCACAGCAAGCACAGGCAGCAAGCACAGGCAGCACAGCAAGCACAGGCAGCACAGGCAGCAAGCACAGGCAGCAAGCACAGGCAGCACAGCAAGCACAGGCAGCAAGCACAGGCAGCACAGCAAGCACAGGCAGCACACCAAGCACAGGCAGCACAGCAAGCACGGGCAGCAAGCACAGGCAGCACAGCAAGCACAGGCAGCACAACAAGCACAGGCAGCAAGCACAGGCAGCACAGCAAGCACAGGCAGCACAGCAAGCACAGGCAGCAAGCACGGGCAGCACAGCAAGCACGGGCAGCACAGCAAGCCGAGGCAGCACAGCAAGCACAGGCAGCTTGCACAGGCAGCATAGCAAGCACAGGCAGCAAGCACAGGCAGCAAGCACAGGCAGCACAGCATGCACAGGCAGCAAGCACGGGCAGCACAGCAAGCCGAGGCAGCACAGCAAGCACAGGCAGCTTGCACAGGCAGCATAGCAAGCACAGCAAGCACAGGCAGCAAGCACAGGCAGCACAACAAGCACAGGCAGCAAGCACAGGCAGCAAGCACGGGCAGCACAGCAAGCACAGGCAGCAAGCACAGGCAACACAGTAAGCACAGACAGCAAGCACAGACAGCACAGCAAGCACAGGCAGCACAGCAAGCACAAACAGCAAGCACAGGCAGCAAGCACAGGCAGCACAGCAAGCACAGGCAGCAAGCACAGGCAGCACAGCAAGCACAGGCAGCAAGCACTGGCAGCACAGCAAGCACAGGCAGCACTGCACAGGCAGCACAGCAAGCACAGGCATCTTGGACAGGCAGCAAGCAGAGGCAGCACAGCAAGCACAGGCAGCACAGCCAGCAAGCACAGGCATCACAGCAATCACAGGTATGCTAGAAACCCGCGAAATAGCTCGACGAGATGTGTTCGTTTTAGCGATTCTGGGGGAAGGGCAGAGGGGTCAAGCTCCGTCCTCTTTCCAACAGGCAAAGCCTGCTCCGATCTTCGGCGAGATTCACTCTCGCATTTGTTTACAATGCTTACTCTTACTGAGACGCAGGTCAATGCACCGGCCGCTGAGGTAAACATATGATCCGCGACTCTCGGCACCTCCAAAAACAGGTGACACCGCAACGCACTGTCGTGTGCCACTGACGAATTACGGCGTGTTATGGGCGAAATCAAATGCATCGCTAACAGGCAGCACAGCAAGCACAGGCAGCACAGCAAGCACAGGCAGCAAGCACAGGCAGCACAGCAAGCACAGGCAGCAAGCACAGGCAGCACAGCAAGCAGAGGCAACAAGCACAGGCAGCACAGCAAGCACAGGCAGCACAGCAAGCACAGGCAGCGCAGCAAGCACAGGCAGCAAGCACAGGCAGCACAGCAAGCACAGGCAGCAAGCACAGGCAGCACAGCAAGCACAGGCAGCAAGCACAGGTAGCACAGCAAGCACAGGCAGCAAGCACAGGCAGCACAGCAAGCACAGGCGGCAGGGACAGGCAGCAAGCACAGGCAGCACAGGCAGCTTGCACAGGCAGCATAGCAAGCAAAGGCAGCACAGCAAGCACAGGCAGCAAGCACAGGCAGCAGAGCAAGCACAGGAACCAAGCACAGGCAGCAAGCACAGGCAGCACAGCAAGCACAGGCAGCAAGCACAGGCAACACAGTAAGCACAGGCAGCAAAGCAAGCACAGGCAGCAAGCACAGCCAGCACAGCAAGCACAGGCAGCAAGCACAGGCAGCACAGCAAGCACAGGCAGCACAGCAAGCACAGGCAGCAAGCACAGGCAGCACAGCAAACACAGGCAGCACAGCAAGCACAGGCAGCACAGCAAGCACAGGCAGCAAGCACAGGCAACACAGTAAGCACAGGCAGCAAGCACAGGCAGCACAGGCAGCTTGCACAGGTAGCATAGCAAGCAAAGGCAGCACAGCAAGCACAGGCAGCAAGCACAGGCAGCAGAGCAAGCACAGGAACCAAGCACAGGCAGCAAGCACAGGCAGCACAGCAAGCACAGGCAGCAAGCACAGGCAACACAGTAAGCACAGGCAGCAAAGCAAGCACAGGCAGCAAGCACAGACAGCGCAGCAAGCACAGCAAGCACAGGCAGCACAGGCAGCACAGCAAGCACAGGCAGCAAGCACAGGCAGCACAGGCAGCAAGCACAGGCAGCACAGCAAGCACAGGCAGCAAGCACAGGCAGCACAGCAAGCACAGGCAGCAAGCATAGACAGCACAGCAAGCACAGGCAGCAAGCACAGGCAGCGTAGCAAGCACAGCAAGCACAGGCAGCAAGCACAGGCAGCACAGCACAGGCACCGCAGCAAGCACAGGCAGCACAGCAAGCACGGGCAGCAAGCACAGGCAGCACAGCAAGCACGGGCAGCAAGCACAGGCAGCACAGCAAGCACAGGCAGCACAACAAGCACAGGCAGCAAGCACAGGCAGCACAGCAAGCACAGGCAGCAAGCACAGGTAGCACAGCAAGCACAGGCAGCAAGCACAGGCAGCACAGCAAGCACAGGCGGCAGGGACAGGCAGCAAGCACAGGCAGCACAGGCAGCTTGCACAGGCAGCATAGCAAGCAAAGGCAGCACAGCAAGCACAGGCAGCAAGCACAGGCAGCAGAGCAAGCACAGGAACCAAGCACAGGCAGCAAGCACAGGCAGCACAGCAAGCACAGGCAGCAAGCACAGGCAACACAGTAAGCACAGGGAGCAAAGCAAGCACAGGCAGCAAGCACAGCCAGCACAGCAAGCACAGGCAGCAAGCACAGGCAGCACAGCAAGCACAGGCAGCAAGCACAGGCAGCACAACAAGGACAGGCAGCAAGCACAGGCAGCACAGCAAGCACAGGCAGCAAGCACAGGCAGCACAGCAAGCACAGGCAGCAAGCACAGGCAGCACAGCAAGCACAGGCAGCAAGCACAGGCAGCACAACAAGCACACGCAGCACAGCAAACACAGGCAGCAAGCACAGGCAGCACAGCAAGCACAGGCAGCAAGCACAGGCAGCACAGCAAGCACAGGCAGCAAGCACAGGCAGCACAGCAAGCACAGGCAGCTTGCACAGGCAGCATAGCAAGCACAGCAAGCACAGGCAGCACAGCAAGCACAGGCAGCAAGCACAGGCAGCACAGCAAGCACAGGCAGCAAGCACAGGCAGCACAGCAAGCACAGGCAGCAAGCACAGGCAGCACAGCAAGCACAGGCAGCAAGCACAGGAAGCTCAGGCAGCACAGCAAGCACAGGCAAAAAAGCACAGGCAGCACAACAAGCACAGGCAGCAAGCACAGGCAGCACAGCAAGCACAGGCAGCAAGCACAGGCAGCACAGCAAGCACAGGCAGCACAGCAAGCACAGGCACCACAGCACAGGCAGCACAGCAAGCTCAGGCAGCAAGCACAGGCAGCACAGCAAGCACAGGCAGCAAGCACAGGCAGCACAGCAAGCTCAGGCAGCAAGCACAGGCAGCACAGCAAGCACAGGCAGCAAGCACAGGCAGCACAGCAAGCACAGGCAGCACAGCAAGCACAGGCAGCAAGCACAGGCAGCACTGCAAGCACAGGCAGCAAGCACAGGCAGCACAGCAAGCACAGGCAGCACAGCAAGCACAGGCAGCAAGCACAGGCAGCACAGCAAGCACAGGCAGCACAACAAGCACAGGCAGCAAGCACAGGCAGCACACCAAGCACAGGCAGCACAGCAAGCACAGGCAGCAAGCACAGGCAGCACAGCAAGCACAGAAAGCGGAGCAAGCACTGGCAGCAAGCACAGGCAGCACAGCAAGCACAGGCAGCAAGCACAGGCAGCACAGCAAGCACAGGCAGCAAGCACAGGCAGCACAGCAAGCACAGGCAGCAAGCACAGGCAGCACAGCAAGGACAGGCAGCAAGCACAGGCAGCACAGCAAGCACAGGCAACAAGCACAGGCAGCACAGCAAGCACAGGCAGCAAGCACAGGCAGCACAGCAAGCACAGGCAGCAAGCACAGGCAGTACAACAAGCACAGGCAGCACAGCAAACACAGGCTGCAAGCACAGGCAGCACAGCAAGCACAGGCAGCAAGCACGGGCAGCACAGCAAGCACAGGCAGCACAGCAAGCACAGGCAGCAAGCACAGGCAGCACAGCAAGCACAGGCAGAAAGCACAGGCAGCAAGCGCAGGCGGCAAGCACAGGCAGCACAGCAAGCACAGGCAGCTTGCACAGGCAGCATAGCAAGCACAGCAAGCACAGGCAGCAATCACAGGCAGCACAGCAAGCACAGGCAGCAAGCACAGGCAACAAGCACAGGCAACACAGTAAGCACAGGCAGCACAGCAAGCACAGGCAGCAAGCACAGGCATGTTAGAAACCCGCAAAATTGCTCGACGAGATGTGTTCGTTTTAGCGATTCTGGGGGAAGTGCAGAGGGGTCAAGCTCCGTCCTCTTTCCAACAGGCAAAGCCTGCTCCGATCTTCGGCGAGATTCACTCTCGCATTTGTTTACAATGCTTACACTTACTGAGACGCAGGTCAATGCACCGGCCGCCGAGGTAAACATATGATCCGCGACTCTCGGCGCCTCCAAAAACAGGTGACACAGCAACGCACTGACGTGTGCCACTGTCGAATTACCGCGTGTTATGGGCGAAATCAAATGCATCGCTAACAGGCAGCACAGCAAGCACAGGCAGCAAGCACAGGCAGCACAGCAAGCAGAGGCAGCACAGCAAGCAGAGGCAACAAGCACAGGCAACACAGCAAGCACAGGCAGCAAGCACAGGCAGCACAGCAAGCACAAACAGCAAGCACAGGCAGCACAGCAAGCACAGGCAGCAAGCACAGGCAGTACAGCAAGCACAGGCAGCAAGCACAGGCAGCACAGCAAGCACAGGCAGCAAGCACAGGCAGCACAGCAAACACAGGCAGCACAGCAAGCACAGGCAGCACAGCAAGCACAGGCAGCAAGCACAGGCAACACAGCAAGCACAGGCAGCAAGCACAGGCAGCACAGCAAGCACAGGCAGCAAGCACAGGCAGCACAGCAAGCACAGGCAGCAAGCACAGGCAGCACAGCAAGGACAGGCAGCAAGCACAGGCAGCACAGCAAGCACAGGCAACAAGCACAGGCAGCACAGCAAGCACAGGCAGCAAGCACAGGCAGCACAGCAAGCACAGGCAGCAAGCACAGGCAGCACAGCAAGCACAGGCAGCAAGCACAGGCAGCACAGCAAGCACAGGCAGCAAGCACAGGCAGCACAGCAAGCACAGGCAGCAAGCACAGGCAGCACAGCAAGCACAGGCAGCAAGCACAGGCAGCACAGCAAGCACAGGCAGCAAGCACAGGCAGCACAGCAAGTACAGCAAGCACAGGCAGCAAGCACAGGCAGCACAGCAAGCACAGGCAGCAAGCACAGGCAGCACAGCAAGCACAGGCAGCAAGCACAGGCAGCACAGCAAGCACAGGCAGCAAGCACAGGCAGCGCAGCAAGCACAGGCAGCACAGCAAGCACAGGCAGCAAGCACAGGCAGCACAGCAAGCACAGGCAGCAAGCACAGGCAGCACAACAAGCACAGGCAGCAAGCACAGGCAGCACAGCAAGCACAGGCAGCACACCAAGCATAGGCAGCACAGCAAGCACAGGCAGCAAGCACAGGCAGCACAGCAAGCACAGGCAGCAAGCACAGGCAGCATGCACAGGCAGCGCAGCAAGCACAGGCAGCACAGCAAGCACAGGCAGCAAGCACAGGCAGCAAGCACAGGCAGCACACCAAGTACAGGCAGCAAGCACAGGCAGCGCAGCAAGCACAGGCAGCACAGCAAGCACAGGCAGCAAGCACAGGCAGCACAGCAAGCACAGGCAGCAAGCACAGGCAGCACAGCAAGCACAGGCAGCAAGCACGGGCAGCACAGCAAGCAGAGGCAGAACAGCAAGCACAGGCAGCAAGCACAGGCAGCACAGCAAGCACAGGCAGCAAGCACAGGCTGCACAGCAAGCACAGGCAGCAAGCACAGGCAGCACAGCAAGCACAGGTATGCTAGATACCCGCAAAATAGCTCGACGAGATGTGTTCGTTTTAGCGATTCTGGGGGAAGTGCAGAGGGGTCAAGCTCCGTCCTCTTTCCAACAGGCAAAGCCTGCTCCGATCTTCGGCGAGATTCACTCTCGCATTTGTTTAAAATGCTTACTCTTACTGTGACGCAGGTCAATGCACCGGCCGCCGAGGTAAACATATGATCCGCGACTCTCGGCGCCTCCAAAAACAGGTGACACAGCAACGCACTGTCGTGTGCCACTGTCGAATTACCGCGTGTTATGGGCGAAATCAAATGCATCGCTAACAGGCAGCACAGCAAGCACAGGCAGCAAGCACAGGCAGCACAGCAAGCACAGGCAGCAAGCACAGGCAGCACAGGCAGCAAGCACACGCATCACACCAAGCACAGGCAGCACAGTAAGCACAGGCAGCAAGCACAGGCAGCACAACAAGCACAGGCAGCAAGCACAGGCAGCACAGCAAGCACAGGCAGCAAGCACAGGCAGCAAAGCAAGCACAGGCAGCACAGCAAACACAGGCAGCAAGCACAGGCAGCAAGCGCAGGCAGCACAGCAAGCACAGGCAGCAAGCACAGGCAGCACAGCAAGCACAGGCAGCTAGCACAGGCAGCACAGCAAGCACAGGCAGCAAGCACAGGCAGCACAGCAAGCACAGGCAGCAAGCACAGGCATCACAGCAAGCACAGGCAGCAAGCACAGGCTGCACAGCAAGCACAGGCAGCAAGCACAGGCAGCACAGCAAGCACAGGCAGCATGCACAGGCAGCGCAGCAAGCACAGGCAGCAAGCACAGGCAGCGCAGCAAGCACTGGCAGCAAGCACAGGCAGCAGAGCAAGCACAGGCAGCACAGCAAGCACAGGCAGCTTGCACAGGCAGCATAGCAAGCACAGCAAGCACAGGCAGCAAGCACAGGCAACACAGTAAGCACAGGCAGCAAGCACAGGCAGCGCACCAAGCACAGGCAGCACAGCAAGCACAGGCAGCAAGCACAGGCAACACTGTAAGCACAGGCAGCAAGCACAGGCAGCACAGCAAGCACAGGCAGCACAGCAAGCACAAACAGCAAGCACAGGCAGCACAGCAAGCACAGGCAGCAAGCACAGGCAGCACAGCAAGCACAGGCAGCAAGCACAGGCAGCACAGCAAGCACAGGCAGCAAGCACAGGCAGCAAGCACAGGCAGCACAGTAAGCACAGGCAGCAAGCACAGGCAGCACAGCAAGCACAGGCAGCAAGCACAGGCAGCATAGCAAGCACAGGCAGCAAGCACAGGCAGCACACCAAGCACAGGCAGCACACCAAGCATAGGCAGCACAGCAAGCACAGGCAGCAAGCACAGGCAGCAAGCACAGGCAGCACAGCAAGCACAGGCAGCACAGCAAGCACAAACAGCAAGCACAGGCAGCACAGCAAGCACAGGCAGCAAGCACAGGCAGCACAGCAAGCACAGGCAGCAAGCACAGGCAGCACAGCAAGCACAGGCAGCAAGCACAGGCAGCAAGCACAGGCAGCACAGTAAGCACAGGCAGCAAGCACAGGCAGCACAGCAAGCACAGGCAGCAAGCACAGGCAGCACAGGCAGCAAGCACAGGCAGCACAGCAAGCACAGGCAGCAAGCACAGGCAGCACAGCAAGCACAGGCAGCAAGCACAGGCAGCGCAACAAGCACAGGCAGCAAGCACAGGCAGCACAGCAAGCACAGGCAGCAAGCACAGGCAGCACAGCAAGTACAGCAAGCACAGGCAGCAAGCACAGGCAGCACAGCAAGCACAGGCAGCAAGCACAGGCAGCACAGCAAGCACAGGCAGCAAGCACAGGCAGCACAGCAAGCACAGGCAGCAAGCACAGGCAGCGCAGCAAGCACAGGCAGCACAGCAAGCACAGGCAGCACAGGCAGCACAGCAAGCACAGGCAGCAAGCACAGGCAGCACAACAAGCACAGGCAGCAAGCACAGGCAGCACAGCAAGCACAGGCAGCACACCAAGCATAGGCAGCACAGCAAGCACAGGCAGCAAGCACAGGCAGCAAGCACAGGCAGCACAGCAAGCACAAACAGCAAGCACAGGCAGCACAGCAAGCACAGGCAGCAAGCATAGGCAGCACAGCAAGCACAGGCAGCACAGCAAGCACAGGCAGCAAGCACAGGCAGCACAGCAAGCACAGGCAGCAAGCACAGGCAGCACAGCAAGCACAGGCAGCAAGCACAGGCAGCAAGCGCAGGCAGCGCAGCAAGCACATCAAGCACAGGCAGCAAGCACAGGCAGCACAGCAAGCACAGGCAGCACAGGCAGCAAGCACAGGCAGCACAGCAAGCACAGGCAGCAAGCACAGGCAGCACAGGCAGCAAGCACAGGCAGCACAGCAAGCACAGGCAGCAAGCACAGGCAGCTTGCACAGGCAGCAAGCACAGGCAGCTTGCACAGGCAGCATAGCAAGCACAGCAAGCACAGGCAGCAAGCACAGGCAGCACAGCAAGCACAGGCAGCAAGCACAGGCAGCACAGCAAGCACAGGCAGCAAGAACAGGCAGCTTGCACAGGCAGCATAGCAAGCACAGCAAGCACAGGCAGCAAGCACAGGCAGCACAGCAAGCACAGGCAGCAAGCACAGGCAGCACAGCAAGCACAGGCAGCAAGCACAGGCAGCAAGCACAGGGAACACAGTAAGCACAGGCAGCAAGCACAGGCAGCGCAGCAAGCACAGGCAGCACAGCAAGCACAGGCAGCAAGCACAGGCAGCACAGCAAGCACAGGCAGCAAGCACAGGCAGCACAGAAAGCACAGGCAGCACAGCAAGCACAGCAAGCACAGGCAGCAAGCACAGGCAACACAGTAAGCACAGGCAGCAAGCACAGGCAGCGCAGCAAGCACAGGCAGCACAGCAAGCACAGGCAGCAAGCACAGGCAGCACAGCAAGCACAGGCAGCAAGCACAGGCAGCACAGCAAGCACAGGCAGCAAGCACAGGCAGCGCAGCAAGCACAGGCAGCACAGCAAGCACAGGCAGCACACCAAGCATAGGCAGCACAGCAAGCACAGGCAGCAAGCACAGGCAGCAAGCACAGGCAGCACAGCAAGCACAAACAGCAAGCACAGGCAGCACAGCAAGCACAGGCAGCAAGCATAGGCAGCACAGCAAGCACAGGCAGCAAGCACAGGCAGCACAGCAAGCACAGGCAGCAAGCACAGGCAGCACAGCAAGCACAGGCAGCAAGCACAGGCAGCACAGCAAGCACAGGCAGCAAGCACAGGCAGCACAGTAAGCACAGGCAGCAAGCACAGCCAGCGCAGCAAGCACAGGCAGCACAGCAAGCACAGGCAGCAAGCATAGGCAGCACAGCAAGCACAGGTAGCAAGCACAGGCAGCACAGCAAGCACAGGCAGCTAGCACAGGCAGCACAGCAGGCACAGGCAGCAAGCACAGGCAGCACAGCAAGCACAGGCTGCACAGCAAGCACAGGCAGCAAGCACAGGCTGCACAGCAAGCACAGGCAGCAAGCACAGGCAGCACAGCAAGCACAGGCAGCATGCACAGGCAGCGCAGCAAGCACAGGCAGCAAGCACAGGCAGCAAGCACAGGCAGCATAGCAAGCACAGGCAGCAAGCACAGGCAGCACACCAAGCACAGGCAGCACACCAAGCATAGGCAGCACAGCAAGCACAGGCAGCAAGCACAGGCAGCACAGCAAGTACAGCAAGCACAAACAGCAAGCACAGGCAGCACAGCAAGTACAGGCAGCAAGCACAGGCAGCACAGCAAGCACAGGCAGCAAGCACAGGCAGCAAGCACAGGCAGCACACCAAGCACAGGCAGCACACCAAGCATAGGCAGCACAGCAAGCACAGGCAGCAAGCACAGGCAGCAAGCACAGGCAGCACAGCAAGCACAGGCAGCAAGCACAGGCAGCAAGCACAGGCAGCACAGCAAGCACAGGCAGCAAGCACAGGCAGCACAGCAAGCACAGGCAGCAAGCACAGGCAGCACAGCAAGTACAGCAAGCACAGGCAGCAAGCACAGGCAGCACAGCAAGCACAGGCAGCAAGCACAGGCAGCACAGCAAGCACAGGCAGCAAGCACAGGCAGCACAGCAAGCACAGGCAGCAAGCACAGGCAGCGCAGCAAGCACAGGCAGCACAGCAAGCACAGGCAGCAAGCACAGGCAGCACAGCAAGCACAGGCAGCAAGCACAGGCAGCACAGCAAGCACAGGCAGCAAGCACACTCAGCACAGCAAGCACTGGCAGCACAGAAAGCACAGGCAGCACAGGCAGCACAGCAAGCACAGGCAGCAAGCACAGGCAGCACAGCAAGCACAGGCAGCAAGCACAGGCAGCACAGCAAGCACAGGCAGCACAGCAAGCACAGGCAGCAAGCACAGGCAGCAAGCACAGGCAGCAAGCACAGGCAGCACAGCAAGCACAGGCAGCAAGCACAGGCAGCACAGCAAGCACAGGCAGCAAGCACAGGCAGCGCAGCAAGCACAGGCAGCACAGCAAGCACAGGCAGCACAGGCAGCACAGCAAGCACAGGCAGCAAGCACAGGCAGCACAACAAGCACAGGCAGCAAGCACAGGCAGCACAGCAAGCACAGGCAGCACACCAAGCATAGGCAGCACAGCAAGCACAGGCAGCAAGCACAGGCAGCAAGCACAGGCAGCACAGCAAGCACAAACAGCAAGCACAGGCAGCACAGCAAGCACAGGCAGCAAGCATAGGCAGCACAGCAAGCACAGGCAGCACAGCAAGCACAGGCAGCAAGCACAGGCAGCACAGCAAGCACAGGCAGCAAGCACAGGCAGCACAGCAAGCACAGGCAGCAAGCACAGGCAGCAAGCGCAGGCAGCGCAGCAAGCACATCAAGCACAGGCAGCAAGCACAGGCAGCACAGCAAGCACAGGCAGCACAGGCAGCAAGCACAGGCAGCACAGCAAGCACAGGCAGCAAGCACAGGCAGCACAGGCAGCAAGCACAGGCAGC
Organism: Priocnemis perturbator; assembly: GCA_963942575.1. NCBI lineage: Eukaryota > Metazoa > Arthropoda > Insecta > Hymenoptera > Pompilidae > Priocnemis > Priocnemis perturbator. The sequence continues at coordinate 171,428 of CAWWDK010000216.1, read as the reverse complement.
ACAGCAAGCACAGGCAGCAAGCACAGGCAGCTTGCACAGGCAGCAAGCACAGGCAGCTTGCACAGGCAGCATAGCAAGCACAGCAAGCACAGGCAGCAAGCACAGGCAGCACAGCAAGCACAGGCAGCAAGCACAGGCAGCACAGCAAGCACAGGCAGCAAGAACAGGCAGCTTGCACAGGCAGCATAGCAAGCACAGCAAGCACAGGCAGCAAGCACAGGCAGCACAGCAAGCACAGGCAGCAAGCACAGGCAGCACAGCAAGCACAGGCAGCAAGCACAGGCAGCAAGCACAGGGAACACAGTAAGCACAGGCAGCAAGCACAGGCAGCGCAGCAAGCACAGGCAGCACAGCAAGCACAGGCAGCAAGCACAGGCAGCACAGCAAGCACAGGCAGCAAGCACAGGCAGCACAGAAAGCACAGGCAGCACAGCAAGCACAGCAAGCACAGGCAGCAAGCACAGGCAACACAGTAAGCACAGGCAGCAAGCACAGGCAGCGCAGCAAGCACAGGCAGCACAGCAAGCACAGGCAGCAAGCACAGGCAGCACAGCAAGCACAGGCAGCAAGCACAGGCAGCACAGCAAGCACAGGCAGCAAGCACAGGCAGCGCAGCAAGCACAGGCAGCACAGCAAGCACAGGCAGCACACCAAGCATAGGCAGCACAGCAAGCACAGGCAGCAAGCACAGGCAGCAAGCACAGGCAGCACAGCAAGCACAAACAGCAAGCACAGGCAGCACAGCAAGCACAGGCAGCAAGCATAGGCAGCACAGCAAGCACAGGCAGCAAGCACAGGCAGCACAGCAAGCACAGGCAGCAAGCACAGGCAGCACAGCAAGCACAGGCAGCAAGCACAGGCAGCACAGCAAGCACAGGCAGCAAGCACAGGCAGCACAGTAAGCACAGGCAGCAAGCACAGCCAGCGCAGCAAGCACAGGCAGCACAGCAAGCACAGGCAGCAAGCATAGGCAGCACAGCAAGCACAGGTAGCAAGCACAGGCAGCACAGCAAGCACAGGCAGCTAGCACAGGCAGCACAGCAGGCACAGGCAGCAAGCACAGGCAGCACAGCAAGCACAGGCTGCACAGCAAGCACAGGCAGCAAGCACAGGCTGCACAGCAAGCACAGGCAGCAAGCACAGGCAGCACAGCAAGCACAGGCAGCATGCACAGGCAGCGCAGCAAGCACAGGCAGCAAGCACAGGCAGCAAGCACAGGCAGCATAGCAAGCACAGGCAGCAAGCACAGGCAGCACACCAAGCACAGGCAGCACACCAAGCATAGGCAGCACAGCAAGCACAGGCAGCAAGCACAGGCAGCACAGCAAGTACAGCAAGCACAAACAGCAAGCACAGGCAGCACAGCAAGTACAGGCAGCAAGCACAGGCAGCACAGCAAGCACAGGCAGCAAGCACAGGCAGCAAGCACAGGCAGCACACCAAGCACAGGCAGCACACCAAGCATAGGCAGCACAGCAAGCACAGGCAGCAAGCACAGGCAGCAAGCACAGGCAGCACAGCAAGCACAGGCAGCAAGCACAGGCAGCAAGCACAGGCAGCACAGCAAGCACAGGCAGCAAGCACAGGCAGCACAGCAAGCACAGGCAGCAAGCACAGGCAGCACAGCAAGTACAGCAAGCACAGGCAGCAAGCACAGGCAGCACAGCAAGCACAGGCAGCAAGCACAGGCAGCACAGCAAGCACAGGCAGCAAGCACAGGCAGCACAGCAAGCACAGGCAGCAAGCACAGGCAGCGCAGCAAGCACAGGCAGCACAGCAAGCACAGGCAGCAAGCACAGGCAGCACAGCAAGCACAGGCAGCAAGCACAGGCAGCACAGCAAGCACAGGCAGCAAGCACACTCAGCACAGCAAGCACTGGCAGCACAGAAAGCACAGGCAGCACAGGCAGCACAGCAAGCACAGGCAGCAAGCACAGGCAGCACAGCAAGCACAGGCAGCAAGCACAGGCAGCACAGCAAGCACAGGCAGCACAGCAAGCACAGGCAGCAAGCACAGGCAGCAAGCACAGGCAGCACACCAAGTACAGGCAGCAAGCACAGGCAGCGCAGCAAGCACAGGCAGCACAGCAAGCACAGGCAGCCAGCACAGGCAGCACAGCAAGCACAGGCAGCAAGCACAGGCAGCACAGCAAGCACAGCAAGCACAGGCAGCAAGCACAGGCAGCAAGCACAGGCAACACAGTAAGCACAGGCAGCAAGCACAGGCAGCGCAGCAAGCACAGGCAGCACAGCAAGCACAGGCAGCAAGCACAGGCAGCACAGCAAGCACAGGCAGCAAGCACAGGCAGCACAGCAAGCACAGGCAGCAAGCACAGGCAGCAAGCACAGGCAGCAAGCACAGGCAGCACACCAAGTACAGGCAGCAAGCACAGGCAGCGCAGCAAGCACAGGCAGCACAGCAAGCAGAGGCAACAAGCACAGGCAGCACCGCGAGCACAGGCAGCAAGCACAGACAGCTTGCACAGGCAGCATAGCAAGCACAGCAAGCACAGGCAGCAAGCACAGGCAGCACAGCAAGCACAGGCAGCAAGCACAGGCAGCACAGCAAGCACAGGCAGCACAGCAAGCACAGGCAGCAAGCACAGGCAGCACAGCAAGCACAGGCAGCACAGCAAGCACAGGCAGCAAGAACAGGCAGCTTGCACAGGCAGCATAGCAAGCACAGCAAGCACAGGCAGCAAACACAGGCAGCACAGCAAGCACAGGCAGCAAGCACAGGCAGCACAGCAAGCACAGGCAGCACAGCAAGCATAGGCAGCTTGCACAGGCAGCAGAGCAAGCACAGCAAGCACAGGCAGCAAGCACAGGCAGCAAGCACAGGCAACACAGTAAGCACAGGCAGCAAGCACAGGCAGCGCAGCAAGCACAGGCAGCACAGCAAGCACAGGCAGCAAGCACAGGCAGCACAGCAAGCACAGGCAGCAAGCACAGGCAGCACAGCAAGCACAGCAAGCACAGGCAGCAAGCACAGGCAGCACAGCAAGCACAGCAAGCACAGGCAGCAAGCACAGGCAGCAAGCACAGGCAACACAGTAAGCACAGGCAGCAAGCACAGGCAGCGCAGCAAGCACAGGCAGCACAGCAAGCACAGGCAGCAAGCACAGGCAGCACAGCAAGCACAGGCAGCAAGCACAGGCAGCACAGCAAGCACAGGCAGCAAGCACAGGCAGCACAGCAAGCACAGGCAGCACAGCAAGCACAGGCAGCAAGCACAGGCAGCACAGCAAGCACAGGCAGCAAGAACAGGCAGCTTGCACAGGCAGCATAGCAAGCACAGCAAGCACAGGCAGCAAGCACAGGCAGCACAGCAAGCACAGGCAGCAAGCACAGGCAGCACAGCAAGCACAGGCAGCACAGCAAGCATAGGCAGCTTGCACAGGCAGCAGAGCAAGCACAGCAAGCACAGGCAGCAAGCACAGGCAGCACAGCAAGCACAGGCAGCAAGCACAGGCAGCAAGCACAGGCAACACAGTAAGCACAGGCAGCAAGCACAGGCAGCGCAGCAAGCACAGGCAGCACAGCAAGCACAGGCAGCAAGCACAGGCAGCACAGCAAGCACAGGCAGCAAGCACAGGCAGCACAGCAAGCACAGCAAGCACAGGCAGCAAGCACAGGCAGCACAGCAAGCACAGGCAGCACAGCAAGCATAGGCAGCTTGCACAGGCAGCAGAGCAAGCACAGCAAGCACAGGCAGCAAGCACAGGCAGCAAGCACAGGCAACACAGTAAGCACAGGCAGCAAGCACAGGCAGCGCAGCAAGCACAGGCAGCACAGCAAGCACAGGCAGCAAGCACAGGCAGCACAGCAAGCACAGGCAGCAAGCACAGGCAGCACAGCAAGCACAGCAAGCACAGGCAGCAAGCACAGGCAGCACAGCAAGCACAGCAAGCACAGGCAGCAAGCACAGGCAACACAGTAAGCACAGGCAGCAAGCACAGGCAGCGCAGCAAGCACAGGCAGCACAGCAAGCACAGGCAGCAAGCACAGGCAGCACAGCAAGCACAGGCAGCAAGCACAGGCAGCACAGCAAGCACAGGCAGCAAGCACAGGCAGCACAGCAAGCACAGGCAGCACAGCAAGCACAGGCAGCAAGCACAGGCAGCACAGCAAGCACAGGCAGCAAGAACAGGCAGCTTGCACAGGCAGCATAGCAAGCACAGCAAGCACAGGCAGCAAGCACAGGCAGCACAGCAAGCACAGGCAGCAAGCACAGGCAGCACAGCAAGCACAGGCAGCACAGCAAGCATAGGCAGCTTGCACAGGCAGCAGAGCAAGCACAGCAAGCACAGGCAGCAAGCACAGGCAGCACAGCAAGCACAGGCAGCAAGCACAGGCAGCAAGCACAGGCAACACAGTAAGCACAGGCAGCAAGCACAGGCAGCGCAGCAAGCACAGGCAGCACAGCAAGCACAGGCAGCAAGCACAGGCAGCACAGCAAGCACAGGCAGCAAGCACAGGCAGCACAGCAAGCACAGCAAGCACAGGCAGCAAGCACAGGCAGCACAGCAAGCACAGGCAGCAAGCACAGGCAGCAAGCACAGGCAACACAGTAAGCACAGGCAGCAAGCACAGGCAGCGCAGCAAGCACAGGCAGCACAGCAAGCACAGGCAGCAAGCACAGGCAGCACAGCAAGCACAGGCAGCGCAGCAAGCACAGGCAGCACAGCAAGCACAGGCAGCAAGCACAGGCAGCACAGCAAGCACAGGCAGCACAGCAAGTACAGCAAGCACAGACAGCAAGCAAATGCAGCAGAGCACAGGCAGCAAGCACAGGCAGCACAGCAAGCACAGGCAGCAAGCACAGGCAGCACAGCAAGCACAGGCAGCACAGAAAGCACAGGCAGCACAGCAAGCACAGGCAGCACAGAAAGCACAGGCAGCACAGCAAGCACAGCAAGCACAGGCAGCAAGCACAGGCAACACAGTAAGCACAGGCAGCAAGCACAGGCAGCGCAGCAAGCACAGGCAGCACAGCAAGCACAGGCAGCAAGCACAGGCAGCACAGCAAGCACAGGCAGCAAGCACAGGCAGCACAGCAAGCACAGGCAGCGCAGCAAGCACAGGCAGCACAGCACAGGCAGCAAGCACAGGCAGCACAGCAAGCACAGGCAGCAAGCACAGGCAGCACAGCAAGCACAGGCAGCAAGCACAGGCAGCAAGCACAGGCAGCACAGCAAACACAGGCAGCAAGCACAGGCAGCACAGCAAGCACAGGCAGCAAGCACAGGCAGCTTGCACAGGCAGCATAGCAAGCACAGGCAGCAAGCACAGGCAGCACAGCAAGCACAGGCAGCAAGCATAGGCAGCACAGCAAGCACAGGCAGCAAGCACAGGCAGCACAGCAAGCACAGGCAGCAAGCACAGGCAGCACAGCAAGCACAGGCAGCAAGCACAGGCAGCAAGCACAGGCAGCACAGCAAACACAGGCAGCAAGCACAGGCAGCACAGCAAGCACAGGCAGCAAGCACAGGCAGCTTGCACAGGCAGCATAGCAAGCACAGGCAGCAAGCACAGGCAGCACAGCAAGCACAGGCAGCAAGCACAGGCAGCACAGCAAGCACAGGCAGCACAGCAAGCACAGGCAGCAAGCACAGGCAGCTTGCACAGGCAGCATAGCAAGCACAGCAAGCACAGGCAGCAAGCACAGGCAGCGCAGCAAGCACAGGCAGCACAGCAAGCACAGGCAGCAAGCACAAACAGCAAGCACAGGCAGCACAGCAAGTACAGGCAGCAAGCACAGGCAGCACAGCAAGCACAGGCAGCAAGCACAGGCAGCACACCAAGCACAGGCAGCACACCAAGCATAGGCAGCACAGCAAGCACAGGCAGCAAGCACAGGCAGCAAGCACAGGCAGCACAGCAAGCACAGGCAGCAAGCACAGGCAGCACACCAAGCATAGGCAGCACAGCAAGCACAGGCAGCAAGCACAGGCAGCAAGCACAGGCAGCACAGCAAGCACAAACAGCAAGCACAGGCAGCACAGCAAGCACAGGCAGCAAGCATAGGCAGCACAGCAAGCACAGGCAGCAAGCACAGGCAGCACAGCAAGCACAGGCAGCAAGCACAGGCAGCACAGCAAGCACAGGCAGCAAGCACAGGCAGCACAGCAAGCACAGGCAGCAAGCACAGGCAGCACAGCAAGCACAGGCAGCGCAGCAAGCACAGGCAGCACAGAAAGCACAGGCAGCACAGCACAGGCAGCACAGCAAGCACAGGCAGCACAGCAAGTACAGCAAGCACAGACAGCAAGCAAATGCAGCAGAGCACAGGCAGCAAGCACAGGCAGCACAGCAAGCACAGGCAGCAAGCACAGGCAGCACAGCAAGCACAGGCAGCACAGAAAGCACAGGCAGCACAGCAAGCACAGGCAGCACAGAAAGCACAGGCAGCACAGCAAGCACAGCAAGCACAGGCAGCAAGCACAGGCAACACAGTAAGCACAGGCAGCAAGCACAGGCAGCGCAGCAAGCACAGGCAGCACAGCAAGCACAGGCAGCAAGCACAGGCAGCACAGCAAGCACAGGCAGCAAGCACAGGCAGCACAGCAAGCACAGGCAGCGCAGCAAGCACAGGCAGCACAGCAAGCACAGGCAGCGCAGCAAGCACAGGCAGCACAGCACAGGCAGCAAGCACAGGCAGCACAGCAAGCACAGGCAGCAAGCACAGGCAGCACAGCAAGCACAGGCAGCAAGCACAGGCAGCAAGCACAGGCAGCACAGCAAACACAGGCAGCAAGCACAGGCAGCACAGCAAGCACAGGCAGCAAGCACAGGCAGCTTGCACAGGCAGCATAGCAAGCACAGGCAGCAAGCACAGGCAGCACAGCAAGCACAGGCAGCAAGCACAGGCAGCACAGCAAGCACAGGCAGCACAGCAAGCACAGGCAGCAAGCACAGGCAGCTTGCACAGGCAGCATAGCAAGCACAGCAAGCACAGGCAGCAAGCACAGGCAGCACAGCAAGCACAGGCAGCAAGCACAGGCAGCACACCAAGTACAGGCAGCAAGCACAGGCAGCGCAGCAAGCACAGGCAGCACAGCAAGCACAGGCAGCAAGCACAAACAGCAAGCACAGGCAGCACAGCAAGTACAGGCAGCAAGCACAGGCAGCACAGCAAGCACAGGCAGCAAGCACAGGCAGCAAGCACAGGCAGCACACCAAGCATAGGCAGCACAGCAAGCACAGGCAGCAAGCACAGGCAGCAAGCACAGGCAGCACAGCAAGCACAGGCAGCAAGCACAGGCAGCACAGCAAGCACAGGCAGCAAGCACAGGCAGCACAGCAAGCACAGGCAGCAAGCACAGGCAGCACAGCAAGCACAGGCAGCAAGCACAGGCAGCACAGCAAGCACAGGCAGCAAGCACAGGTAGCACAACAAGCACAGGCAGCAAGCACAGGCAGCACAGCAAGCACAGGCAGCAAGCACAGGCAGCACAGCAAGTACAGCAAGCACAGGCAGCAAGCACAGGCAGCACAGCAAGCACAGGCAGCAAGCACAGGCAGCACAGCAAGCACAGGCAGCAAGCACAGGCAGCACAGCAAGCACAGGCAGCAAGCACAGGCAGCGCAGCAAGCACAGGCAGCACAGCAAGCACAGGCAGCACAGGCAGCACAGCAAGCACAGGCAGCAAGCACAGGCAGCACAACAAGCACAGGCAGCAAGCACAGGCAGCACAGCAAGCACAGGCAGCACACCAAGCATAGGCAGCACAGCAAGCACAGGCAGCAAGCACAGGCAGCAAGCACAGGCAGCACAGCAAGCACAAACAGCAAGCACAGGCAGCACAGCAAGCACAGGCAGCAAGCATAGGCAGCACAGCAAGCACAGGCAGCAAGCACAGGCAGCACAGCAAGCACAGGCAGCAAGCACAGGCAGCACAGCAAGCACAGGCAGCAAGCACAGGCAGCACAGCAAGCACAGGCAGCACAGCAAGCACAGGCAGCAAGCACAGGCAGCAAGCGCAGGCAGCGCAGCAAGCACAGGCAGCACAGCAAGCACAGGCAGCAAGCACAGGCAGCAAGCGCAGGCAGCGCAGCAAGCACAGCAAGCACAGGCAGCAAGCACAGGCAGCACAGCAAGCACAGGCAGCACAGGCAGCAAGCACAGGCAGCACAGCAAGCACAGGCAGCAAGCACAGGCAGCACAGGCAGCAAGCACAGGCAGCACAGCAAGCACAGGCAGCAAGCACAGGCAGCTTGCACAGGCAGCAAGCACAGGCAGCTTGCACAGGCAGCATAGCAAGCACAGCAAGCACAGGCAGCAAGCACAGGCAGCACAGCAAGCACAGGCAGCAAGCACAGGCAGCACAGCAAGCACAGGCAGCAAGAACAGGCAGCTTGCACAGGCAGCATAGCAAGCACAGCAAGCACAGGCAGCAAGCACAGGCAACACAGTAAGCACAGGCAGCAAGCACAGGCAGCGCAGCAAGCACAGGCAGCACAGCAAGCACAGGCAGCAAGCACAGGCAGCACAGCAAGCACAGGCAGCAAGCACAGGCAGCACAGCAAGCACAGGCAGCGCAGCAAGCACAGGCAGCACAGCAAGCACAGGCAGCAAGCACAGGCAGCACAGCAAGCACAGGCAGCACAGCAAGTACAGCAAGCACAGACAGCAAGCAAATGCAGCAGAGCAAGCACAGGCAGCACAGCACAGGCAGCAAGCACAGGCAGCACAGCAAGCACAGGCAGCAAGCACAGGCAGCTTGCACAGGCAGCATAGCAAGCACAGCAAGCACAGGCAGCAAGCACAGGCAGCACAGCAAGCGCAGGCAGCAAGCACAGGCAGCACAGCAAGCACAGGCAGCAAGCACAGGCAGCGCAGCAAGCACAGGCAGCACAGCAAGCACAGGCAGCACACCAAGCATAGGCAGCACAGCAAGCACAGGCAGCAAGCACAGGCAGCAAGCACAGGCAGCACACCAAGCACAAACAGCAAGCACAGGCAGCACAGCAAGCACAGGCAGCAAGCATAGGCAGCACAGCAAGCACAGGCAGCAAGCACAGGCAGCACAGCAAGCACAGGCAGCACAGCAAGCACAGGCAGCACAGCAAGCACAGTAAGCACAGGCAGCTTGCACAGGCAGCACAGCAAGCACAGGCAGCACAGCAAGCAGAGGCAACAAGCACAGGCAGCAAGCACAGGCAGCACAGTAAGCACAGGTAGCAAGCACAGGCAGCACAGCAAGCACAGGCAGCAAGCACAGGCAGCACAGCAAGCACAGGCAGCAAGCACAGGCAGCACAGCAAGCACAGGCAGCAAGCACAGGCAGCACAGCAAGCACAGGCAGCAAGCACAGGCAGCACAACAAGCACAGGCAGCAAGCACAGGCAGCACAGCAAGCACAGGCAGCAAGCACAGGCAGCACAGCAAGTACAGCAAGCACAGGCAGCACAGCAAGCACAGGCAGCAAGCACAGGCAGCGCAGCAAGCACAGGCAGCACAGCAAGCACAGGCAGCACAGGCAGCACAGCAAGCACAGGCAGCACAACAAGCACAGGCAGCAAGCACAGGCAGCACAGCAAGCACAGGCAGCACACCAAGCATAGGCAGCACAGCAAGCACAGGCAGCAAGCACAGGCAGCAAGCACAGGCAGCACAGCAAGCACAAACAGCAAGCACAGGCAGCACAGCAAGCACAGGCAGCAAGCACAGGCAGCGCAGCAAGCACAGGCAGCACAGCAAGCACAGGCAGCACAGGCAGCACAGCAAGCACAGGCAGCAAGCACAGGCAGCACAACAAGCACAGGCAGCAAGCACAGGCAGCACAGCAAGCACAGGCAGCACACCAAGCATAGGCAGCACAGCAAGCACAGGCAGCAAGCACAGGCAGCAAGCACAGGCAGCACAGCAAGCACAAACAGCAAGCACAGGCAGCACAGCAAGCACAGGCAGCAAGCATAGGCAGCACAGCAAGCACAGGCAGCACAGCAAGCACAGGCAGCAAGCACAGGCAACACAGTAAGCACAGGCAGCAAGCACAGGCAGCGCACCAAGCACAGGCAGCACAGCAAGCACAGGCAGCAAGCACAGGCAACACTGTAAGCACAGGCAGCAAGCACAGGCAGCACAGCAAGCACAGGCAGCACAGCAAGCACAGGCAGCACAGCAAGCACAGTAAGCACAGGCAGCTTGCACAGGCAGCACAGCAAGCACAGGCAGCACAGCAAGCAGAGGCAACAAGCACAGGCAGCACAGCAAGCACAGGCAGCAAGCACAAACAGCAAGCACAGGCAGCACAGCAAGTACAGGCAGCAAGCACAGGCAGCACAGCAAGCACAGGCAGCAAGCACAGGCAGCATAGCAAGCACAGGCAGCAAGCACAGGCAGCACACCAAGCACAGGCAGCACACCAAGCATAGGCAGCACAGCAAGCACAGGCAGCAAGCACAGGCAGCAAGCACAGGCAGCACAGCAAGCACAGGCAGCACAGCAAGCACAGGCAGCACAGCAAGCACAAACAGCAAGCACAGGCAGCACAGCAAGCACAGGCAGCAAGCACAGGCAGCACAGCAAGCACAGGCAGCAAGCACAGGCAGCACAGCAAGCACAGGCAGCAAGCACAGGCAGCAAGCACAGGCAGCACAGTAAGCACAGGCAGCAAGCACAGGCAGCACAGCAAGCACAGGCAGCAAGCACAGGCAGCACAGCAAGCACAGGCAGCAAGCACAGGCAGCACAGCAAGCACAGGCAGCAAGCACCGGCAGCACAGCAAGCACAGGCAGCAAGCACAGGCAGCACAACAAGCACAGGCAGCAAGCACAGGCAGCACAGCAAGCACAGGCAGCAAGCACAGGCAGCACAGCAAGTACAGCAAGCACAGGCAGCAAGCACAGGCAGCACAGCAAGCACAGGCAGCAAGCACAGGCAGCACAGCAAGCACAGGCAGCAAGCACAGGCAGCACAGCAAGCACAGGCAGCAAGCACAGGCAGCAAGCACAGGCAGCACAGCAAGCACAGGCAGCACAGGCAGCACAGCAAGCACAGGCAGCAAGCACAGGCAGCACAACAAGCACAGGCAGCAAGCACAGGCAGCACAGCAAGCACAGGCAGCACACCAAGCATAGGCAGCACAGCAAGCACAGGCAGCAAGCACAGGCAGCAAGCACAGGCAGCACAGCAAGCACAAACAGCAAGCACAGGCAGCACAGCAAGCACAGGCAGCAAGCATAGGCAGCACAGCAAGCACAGGCAGCACAGCAAGCACAGGCAGCAAGCACAGGCAGCACAGCAAGCACAGGCAGCAAGCACAGGCAGCACAGCAAGCACAGGCAGCAAGCACAGGCAGCAAGCGCAGGCAGCGCAGCAAGCACATCAAGCACAGGCAGCAAGCACAGGCAGCACAGCAAGCACAGGCAGCACAGGCAGCAAGCACAGGCAGCACAGCAAGCACAGGCAGCAAGCACAGGCAGCACAGGCAGCAAGCACAGGCAGCACAGCAAGCACAGGCAGCAAGCACAGGCAGCTTGCACAGGCAGCAAGCACAGGCAGCTTGCACAGGCAGCATAGCAAGCACAGCAAGCACAGGCAGCAAGCACAGGCAGCACAGCAAGCACAGGCAGCGCAGCAAGCACAGGCAGCACAGCAAGCACAGGCAGCAAGCACAGGCAGCACAGCAAGCACAGGCAGCACAGCAAGTACAGCAAGCACAGACAGCAAGCAAATGCAGCAGAGCAAGCACAGGCAGCACAGCACAGGCAGCAAGCACAGGCAGCACAGCAAGCACAGGCAGCAAGCACAGGCAGCTTGCACAGGCAGCATAGCAAGCACAGGCAGCAAGCACAGGCAGCACAGCAAGCACAGGCAGCAAGCACAGGCAGCGCAGCAAGCACAGGCAGCACAGCAAGCACAGGCAGCACACCAAGCATAGGCAGCACAGCAAGCACAGGCAGCAAGCACAGGCAGCAAGCACAGGCAGCACAGCAAGCACAAACAGCAAGCACAGGCAGCACAGCAAGCACAGGCAGCAAGCATAGGCAGCACAGCAAGCACAGGCAGCAAGCACAGTCAGCACAGCAAGCACAGGCAGCAAGCACAGGCAGCACAGCAAGCACAGGCAGCAAGCACAGGCAGCACAGCAAGCACAGGCAGCAAGCACAGGCAGCACAGTAAGCACAGGCAGCAAGCACAGGCAGCGCAGCAAGCACAGGCAGCACAGCAAGCACAGGCAGCAAGCACAGGCAGCACAGCAAGCACAGGTAGCAAGCACAGGCAGCACAGCAAGCACAGGCAGCTAGCACAGGCAGCACAGCAGGCACAGGCAGCAAGCACAGGCAGCACAGCAAGCACAGGCTGCACAGCAAGCACAGGCAGCAAGCACAGGCTGCACAGCAAGCACAGGCAGCAAGCACAGGCAGCACAGCAAGCACAGGCAGCATGCACAGGCAGCGCAGCAAGCACAGGCAGCAAGCACAGGCAGCAAGCACAGGCAGCATAGCAAGCACAGGCAGCAAGCACAGGCAGCACACCAAGCACAGGCAGCACACCAAGCATAGGCAGCACAGCAAGCACAGGCAGCAAGCACAGGCAGCACAGCAAGTACAGCAAGCACAAACAGCAAGCACAGGCAGCACAGCAAGTACAGGCAGCAAGCACAGGCAGCACAGCAAGCACAGGCAGCAAGCACAGGCAGCAAGCACAGGCAGCACACCAAGCACAGGCAGCACACCAAGCATAGGCAGCACAGCAAGCACAGGCAGCAAGCACAGGCAGCAAGCACAGGCAGCACAGCAAGCACAGGCAGCAAGCACAGGCAGCAAGCACAGGCAGCACAGCAAGCACAGGCAGCAAGCACAGGCAGCACAGCAAGCACAGGCAGCAAGCACAGGCAGCACAGCAAGTACAGCAAGCACAGGCAGCAAGCACAGGCAGCACAGCAAGCACAGGCAGCAAGCACAGGCAGCACAGCAAGCACAGGCAGCAAGCACAGGCAGCACAGCAAGCACAGGCAGCAAGCACAGGCAGCGCAGCAAGCACAGGCAGCACAGCAAGCACAGGCAGCACAGCAAGCACAGGCAGCAAGCACAGGCAGCACAGCAAGCACAGGCAGCAAGAACAGGCAGCTTGCACAGGCAGCATAGCAAGCACAGCAAGCACAGGCAGCAAGCACAGGCAGCACAGCAAGCACAGGCAGCAAGCACAGGCAGCACAGCAAGCACAGGCAGCAAGCACAGGGAACACAGTAAGCACAGGCAGCAAGCACAGGCAGCGCAGCAAGCACAGGCAGCACAGCAAGCACAGGCAGCAAGCACAGGCAGCACAGCAAGCACAGGCAGCAAGCACAGGCAGCACAGAAAGCACAGGCAGCACAGCAAGCACAGCAAGCACAGGCAGCAAGCACAGGCAACACAGTAAGCACAGGCAGCAAGCACAGGCAGCGCAGCAAGCACAGGCAGCACAGCAAGCACAGGCAGCAAGCACAGGCAGCACAGCAAGCACAGGCAGCGCAGCAAGCACAGGCAGCACAGCAAGCACAGGCAGCAAGCACAGGCAGCACAGCAAGCACAGGCAGCACAGCAAGTACAGCAAGCACAGACAGCAAGCAAATGCAGCAGAGCAAGCACAGGCAGCACAGCACAGGCAGCAAGCACAGGCAGCACAGCAAGCACAGGCAGCAAGCACAGGCAGCTTGCACAGGCAGCATAGCAAGCACAGCAAGCACAGGCAGCAAGCACAGGCAGCACAGCAAGCACAGGCAGCAAGCACAGGCAGCGCAGCAAGCACAGGCAGCACAGCAAGCACAGGCAGCACAGCAAGCACAGGCAGCACACCAAGCATAGGCAGCACAGCAAGCACAGGCAGCAAGCACAGGCAGCAAGCACAGGCAGCACAGCAAGCACAAACAGCAAGCACAGGCAGCACAGCAAGCACAGGCAGCAAGCATAGGCAGCACAGCAAGCACAGGCAGCAAGCACAGTCAGCACAGCAAGCACAGGCAGCAAGCACAGGCAGCACAGCAAGCACAGGCAGCAAGCACAGGCAGCACAGCAAGCACAGGCAGCAAGCACAGGCAGCACAGTAAGCACAGGCAGCAAGCACAGGCAGCGCAGCAAGCACAGGCAGCACAGCAAGCACAGGCAGCAAGCACAGGCAGCACAGCAAGCACAGGTAGCAAGCACAGGCAGCACAGCAAGCACAGGCAGCTAGCACAGGCAGCACAGCAGGCACAGGCAGCAAGCACAGGCAGCACAGCAAGCACAGGCTGCACAGCAAGCACAGGCAGCAAGCACAGGCTGCACAGCAAGCACAGGCAGCAAGCACAGGCAGCACAGCAAGCACAGGCAGCATGCACAGGCAGCGCAGCAAGCACAGGCAGCAAGCACAGGCAGCAAGCACAGGCAGCATAGCAAGCACAGGCAGCAAGCACAGGCAGCACACCAAGCATAGGCAGCACAGCAAGCACAGGCAGCAAGCACAGGCAGCACAGCAAGTACAGCAAGCACAAACAGCAAGCACAGGCAGCACAGCAAGTACAGGCAGCAAGCACAGGCAGCACAGCAAGCACAGGCAGCAAGCACAGGCAGCAAGCACAGGCAGCACACCAAGCACAGGCAGCACACCAAGCATAGGCAGCACAGCAAGCACAGGCAGCAAGCACAGGCAGCAAGCACAGGCAGCACAGCAAGCACAGGCAGCAAGCACAGGCAGCAAGCACAGGCAGCACAGCAAGCACAGGCAGCAAGCACAGACGGCACAGCAAGCACAGGCAGCAAGCACAGGCAGCACAGCAAGTACAGCAAGCACAGGCAGCAAGCACAGGCAGCACAGCAAGCACAGGCAGCAAGCACAGGCAGCACAGCAAGCACAGGCAGCAAGCACAGGCAGCACAGCAAGCACAGGCAGCAAGCACAGGCAGCGCAGCAAGCACAGGCAGCACAGCAAGCACAGGCAGCAAGCACAGGCAGCACAGCAAGCACAGGCAGCAAGCACAGGCAGCACAGCAAGCACAGGCAGCAAGCACACTCAGCACAGCAAGCACAGGCAGCACAGCAAGCACAGGCAGCACAGGCAGCACAGCAAGCACAGGCAGCAAGCACAGGCAGCACAGCAAGCACAGGCAGCAAGCACAGGCAGCACAGCAAGCACAGGCAGCACAGCAAGCACAGGCAGCAAGCACAGGCAGCAAGCACAGGCAGCACACCAAGTACAGGCAGCAAGCACAGGCAGCGCAGCAAGCACAGGCAGCACAGCAAGCACAGGCAGCAAGCACAGGCAGCACAGCAAGCACAGGCAGCAAGCACAGGCAGCACAGCAAGCACAGGCAGCAAGCACAGGCAGCAAGCACAGGCAACACAGTAAGCACAGGCAGCAAGCACAGGCAGCGCAGCAAGCACAGGCAGCACAGCAAGCACAGGCAGCAAGCACAGGCAGCACAGCAAGCACAGGCAGCAAGCACAGGCAGCACAGCAAGCACAGGCAGCAAGCACAGGCAGCAAGCACAGGCAGCACACCAAGTACAGGCAGCAAGCACAGGCAGCGCAGCAAGCACAGGCAGCACAGCAAGCAGAGGCAACAAGCACAGGCAGCACAGCAAGCACAGGCAGCAAGCACAGGCAGCAAGCACAGGCAACACAGTAAGCACAGGCAGCAAGCACAGGCAGCGCAGCAAGCACAGGCAGCACAGCAAGCACAGGCAGCAAGCACAGGCAGCACAGCAAGCACAGGCAGCAAGCACAGGCAGCACAGCAAGCACAGGCAGCAAGCACAGGCAGCACAGAAAGCACAGGCAGCACAGCAAGCACAGGCAACACAGTAAGCACAGGCAGCAAGCACAGGCAGCGCAGCAAGCACAGGCAGCACAGCAAGCACAGGCAGCAAGCACAGGCAGCACAGCAAGCACAGGCAGCAAGCACAGGCAGCAAGCACAGGCAGCACACCAAGTACAGGCAGCAAGCACAGGCAGCGCAGCAAGCACAGGCAGCACAGCAAGCAGAGGCAACAAGCACAGGCAGCACCGCGAGCACAGGCAGCAAGCACAGACATCTTGCACAGGCAGCATAGCAAGCACAGCAAGCACAGGCAGCAAGCACAGGCAGCACAACAAGCACAGGCAGCAAGCACAGGCAGCACAGCAAGCACAGGCAGCAAGCACAGGCAGCACAGCAAGCACAGGCAGCACAGCAAGCACAGGCAGCAAGAACAGGCAGCTTGCACAGGCAGCACAGCAAGCACAGGCAGCAAGCACAGGCAGCACAGCAAGCACAGGCAGCAAGCACAGGCAGCAAGCACAGGCAACACAGTAAGCACAGGCAGCAAGCACAGGCAGCGCAGCAAGCACAGGCAGCACAGCAAGCACAGGCAGCAAGCACAGGCAGCACAGCAAGCACAGGCAGCACAGCAAGTACAGCAAGCACAAACAGCAAGCACAGGCAGCACAGCAAGTACAGGCAGCAAGCACAGGCAGCACAGCAAGCACAGGCAGCAAGCACAGGCAGCACAGCAAACACAGGCAGCAAGCACAGGCAGCACAGCAAGCACAGGCAGCAAGCACAGGCAGCGCAGCAAGCACAGGCAGCACAGCAAGCACAGGCAGCAAGCACAGGCAGCACAGCAAGCACAGGCAGCAAGCACAGGCAGGATGCACAGGCAGCGCAGCAAGCACAGGCAGCACAGCAAGCACAGGCAGCAAGCACAGGCAGCAAGCACAGGCAGCAAGCACAGGCAGCACACCAAGTACAGGCAGCAAGCACAGGCAGCGCAGCAAGCACAGGCAGCACAGCAAGCAGAGGCAACAAGCACAGGCAGCACCGCAAGCACCTGGCAGCAAGCACAGACAGCACAGCAAGCACAGGCAGCACAGCAAGCACAAACAGCAAGCACAGGCAGCACAGCAAGCACAGGCAGCAAGCACAGGCAGCACAGCAAGCACAGGCAGCACAGCAAGCACAGGCAGCAAGCACAGGCAGCAAGCACAGGCAGCACAGCAAGCACAGGCAGCAAGCACAGGCAGCAAGCACAGGCAGCAAGCACAGGCAGCACAGCAAGCACAGGCAGCACAACAAGCACAGGCAGCACAGCAAACACAGGCAGCAAGCACAGGCTGCACAGCAAGCACAGGCAGCAAGCACAGGCAGCACAGCAAGCACAGGCAGCACAGAAAGCACAGGCAGCAAGCACAGGCAGCACAGCAAGCACAGGCAGCAAGCACAGGCAGCACAGCAAGCACAGGCAGCACAGCAAGCACAGGCAGCTTGCACAGGCAGCATAGCAAGCACAGGCAGCAAGCACAGGCAGCACAGCAAGCACAGGCAGCAAGCACAGGCAGCACAGCAAGCACAGGCAGCAAGCACAGGCAGCAAGCACAGGCAGCACAGCAAGCACAGGCAGCAAGCACAGGCAGCACAGCAAGCACAGGCAGCAAGCACAGGCAGCACAGCAAGCACAGGCAGCAAGCACAGGCAGCACAGCAAGCACAGGCAGCAAGCACGGGCAGCACAGCAAGCAGAGGCAGAACAGCAAGCACAGGCAGCAAGCACAGGCAGCACAGCAAGCACAGGCAGCAAGCACAGGCTGCACAGCAAGCACAGGCAGCAAGCACAGGCAGCACAGCAAGCACAGACAGCACAACAAGCACAGGCAGCAAGCACAGGCAGCACAACAAGCACAGGCAGCAAGCACAGGCAGCAAACACAGGCAGCACAGCAAGCATAGGCAGCAAGCACAGGCAGCACAGCAAGCACAGGCAGCAAGCACAGGCAGCAAGCACAGGTATGCTAGATACCCGCAAAATAGCTCGACGAGATGTGTTCGTTTTAGCGATTCTGGGGGAAGTGCAGAGGGGCCAAGCTCCGTCCTCTTTCCAACAGGCAAAGCCTGCTCCGATCTTCGGCGAGATTCACTCTCGCATTTGTTTACAATGCTTACTCTTACTGAGACGCAGGTCAATGCACCTGCTGCCGAGGTAAACATATGATCCGCGACTCTCGGCGCCTCCAAAAACAGGTGACACAGCAACGCACTGTCGTGTGCCACTGTCGAATTACCGCGTGTTATGGGCGAAATCAAATGCATCGCTAACAGGCAGTACAGCAAGCACAGGCAGCACAGCAAGCACAGGCAGCAAGCACAGGCAGCACAGCAAGAACAGGCAGCAAGCACAGGCATGTTAGAAACCCGCAAAATAGCTCGACGAGATGTGTTCGTTTTAGCGATTCTGGGGGAAGTGCAGAGGGGTCAAGCTCCGTCCTCTTTCCAACAGGCAAAGCCTGCTCCGATCTTCGGCGAGATTCACTCTCGCATTTGTTTAAAATGCTTACTCTTACTGTGACGCAGGTCAATGCACCGGCCGCCGAGGTAAACATATGATCCGCGACTCTCGGCGCCTCCAAAAACAGGTGACACAGCAACGCACTGTCGTGTGCCACTGTCGAATTACCGCGTGTTATGGGCGAAATCAAATGCATCGCTAACAGGCAGCACAGCAAGCACAGGCAGCAAGCACAGGCAGCACAGCAAGCACAGGCAGCAAGCACAGGCAGCACAGGCAGCAAGCACACGCATCACACCAAGCACAGGCAGCACAGCAAGCACAGGCAGCAAGCACAGGCAGCACAACAAGCACAGGCAGCAAGCACAGGCAGCACAGCAAGCACAGGCAGCAAGCACAGGCAGCAAAGCAAGCACAGGCAGCACAGCAAACACAGGCAGCAAGCACAGGCAGCAAGCGCAGGCAGCACAGCAAGCACAGGCAGCAAGCACAGGCAGCACAGCAAGCACAGGCAGCTAGCACAGGCAGCACAGCAAGCACAGGCAGCAAGCACAGGCAGCACAGCAAGCACAGGCAGCAAGCACAGGCATCACAGCAAGCACAGGCAGCAAGCACAGGCTGCACAGCAAGCACAGGCAGCAAGCACAGGCAGCACAGCAAGCACAGGCAGCATGCACAGGCAGCGCAGCAAGCACAGGCAGCAAGCACAGGCAGCGCAGCAAGCACTGGCAGCAAGCACACGCAGCAGAGCAAGCACAGGCAGCAAGCACAGGCAGCACAGCAAGCACAGGCAGCTTGCACAGGCAGCATAGCAAGCACAGCAAGCACAGGCAGCAAGCACAGGCAACACAGTAAGCACAGGCAGCAAGCACAGGCAGCGCACCAAGCACAGGCAGCACAGCAAGCACAGGCAGCAAGCACAGGCAACACTGTAAGCACAGGCAGCAAGCACAGGCAGCACAGCAAGCACAGGCAGCACAGCAAGCACAGTAAGCACAGGCAGCTTGCAGAGGCAGCACAGCAAGCACAGGCAGCACAGCAAGCAGAGGCAACAAGCACAGGCAGCACAGCAAGCACAGGCAGCAAGCACAAACAGCAAGCACAGGCAGCACAGCAAGTACAGGCAGCAAGCACAGGCAGCACAGCAAGCACAGGCAGCAAGCACAGGCAGCATAGCAAGCACAGGCAGCAAGCACAGGCAGCACACCAAGCACAGGCAGCACACCAAGCATAGGCAGCACAGCAAGCACAGGCAGCAAGCACAGGCAGCAAGCACAGGCAGCACAGCAAGCACAGGCAGCACAGCAAGCACAGGCAGCAAGCACAGGCAGCACAGCAAGCACAGGCAGCAAGCACAGGCAGCACAGCAAGCACAGGCAGCAAGCACAGGCAGCACAGCAAGCACAGGCAGCAAGCACAGGCAACATAGTAAGCACAGGCAGCAAGCACAGGCAGCGCAGCAAGCACAGGCAGCACAGCAAGCACAGGCAGCAAGCACAGGCAGCAAGCACAGGCAGCAAGCACAGGCAGCACAGCAAGCACAGGCAGCAAGCACAGGCAGCAAGCACAGGCAGCACAGGCAGCACAGCAAGTACAGCAAGCACAGACAGCAAGCAAATGCAGCAGAGCAAGCACAGGCAGCACAGCACAGGCAGCAAGCACAGGCAGCACAGCAAGCACAGGCAGCAAGCACAGGCAGCACAGCAAGCACAGGCAGCAAGCACAGGCAGCAAGCACAGGCAGCACAGCAAGCACAGGCAGCAAGCACAGGCAGCACAGCAAGCACAGGCAGCAAGCACAGGCAGCAAGCACAGGCAACACAGTAAGCACAGGCAGCAAGCACAGGCAGCGCAGCAAGCACAGGCAGCACAGCAAGCACAGGCAGCAAGCACAGGCAGCACAGCAAGCACAGGCAGCAAGCACAGGCAGCAAGCACAGGCAACACAGTAAGCACAGGCAGCAAGCACAGGCAGCGCAGCAAGCACAGGCAGCACAGCAAGCACAGGCAGCAAGCACAGGCAGCACAGCAAGCACAGGCAGCAAGCACAGGCAGCACAGGCAGCAAGCACACGCATCACACCAAGCACAGGCAGCACAGCAAGCACAGGCAGCAAGCACAGGCAGCACAACAAGCACAGGCAGCAAGCACAGGCAGCACAGCAAGCACAGGCAGCAAGCACAGGCAGCAAAGCAAGCACAGGCAGCACAGCAAACACAGGCAGCAAGCACAGGCAGCAAGCGCAGGCAGCACAGCAAGCACAGGCAGCAAGCACAGGCAGCACAGCAAGCACAGGCAGCTAGCACAGGCAGCACAGCAAGCACAGGCAGCAAGCACAGGCAGCACAGCAAGCACAGGCAGCAAGCACAGGCATCACAGCAAGCACAGGCAGCAAGCACAGGCTGCACAGCAAGCACAGGCAGCAAGCACAGGCAGCACAGCAAGCACAGGCAGCATGCACAGGCAGCGCAGCAAGCACAGGCAGCAAGCACAGGCAGCGCAGCAAGCACTGGCAGCAAGCACACGCAGCAGAGCAAGCACAGGCAGCAAGCACAGGCAGCACAGCAAGCACAGGCAGCTTGCACAGGCAGCATAGCAAGCACAGCAAGCACAGGCAGCAAGCACAGGCAACACAGTAAGCACAGGCAGCAAGCACAGGCAGCGCACCAAGCACAGGCAGCACAGCAAGCACAGGCAGCAAGCACAGGCAACACTGTACGCACAGGCAGCAAGCACAGGCAGCACAGCAAGCACAGGCAGCACAGCAAGCACAGTAAGCACAGGCAGCTTGCACAGGCAGCACAGCAAGCACAGGCAGCACAGCAAGCAGAGGCAACAAGCACAGGCAGCACAGCAAGCACAGGCAGCAAGCACAAACAGCAAGCACAGGCAGCACAGCAAGTACAGGCAGCAAGCACAGGCAGCACAGCAAGCACAGGCAGCAAGCACAGGCAGCATAGCAAGCACAGGCAGCAAGCACAGGCAGCACACCAAGCACAGGCAGCACACCAAGCATAGGCAGCACAGCAAGCACAGGCAGCAAGCACAGGCAGCAAGCACAGGCAGCACAGCAAGCACAGGCAGCACAGCAAGCACAGGCAGCAAGCACAGGCAGCACAGCAAGCACAGGCAGCAAGCACAGGCAGCACAGCAAGCACAGGCAGCAAGCACAGGCAGCACAGCAAGCACAGGCAGCAAGCACAGGCAACATAGTAAGCACAGGCAGCAAGCACAGGCAGCGCAGCAAGCACAGGCAGCACAGCAAGCACAGGCAGCAAGCACAGGCAGCAAGCACAGGCAGCAAGCACAGGCAGCACAGCAAGCACAGGCAGCAAGCACAGGCAGCAAGCACAGGCAGCAAGCACAGGCAGCACAGGCAGCACAGCAAGTACAGCAAGCACAGACAGCAAGCACAGGCAGCGCAGCAAGCACAGGCAGCACAGCAAGCACAGGCAGCAAGCACAGGCAGCACAGCAAGCACAGGCAGCAAGCACAGGCAGCAAGCACAGGCAGCACAGCAAGCACAGGCAGCAAGCACAGGCAGCACAGCAAGCACAGGCAGCAAGCACAGGCAGCAAGCACAGGCAACACAGTAAGCACAGGCAGCAAGCACAGGCAGCGCAGCAAGCACAGGCAGCACAGCAAGCACAGGCAGCTAGCACAGGCAGCACAGCAAGCACAGGCAGCAAGCACAGGCAGCACAGCAAGCACAGGCAGCAAGCACAGGCAACATAGTAAGCACAGGCAGCAAGCACAGGCAGCGCAGCAAGCACAGGCAGCACAGCAAGCACAGGCAGCAAGCACAGGCAGCAAGCACAGGCAGCAAGCACAGGCAGCAAGCACAGGCAGCACAGCAAGCACAGGCAGCAAGCACAGGCAGCAAGCACAGGCAGCACAGCAAGCACAGGCAGCACAGCAAGTACAGCAAGCACAGACAGCAAGCAAATGCAGCAGAGCAAGCACAGGCAGCACAGCACAGGCAGCAAGCACAGGCAGCACAGCAAGCACAGGCAGCAAGCACAGGCAGCACAGCAAGCACAGGCAGCAAGCACAGGCAGCAAGCACAGGCAGCACAGCAAGCACAGGCAGCAAGCACAGGCAGCACAGCAAGCACAGGCAGCAAGCACAGGCAGCAAGCACAGGCAACACAGTAAGCACAGGCAGCAAGCACAGGCAGCGCAGCAAGCACAGGCAGCACAGCAAGCACAGGCAGCAAGCACAGGCAGCACAGCAAGCACAGGCAGCAAGCACAGGCAGCAAGCACAGGCAACACAGTAAGCACAGGCAGCAAGCACAGGCAGCGCAGCAAGCACAGGCAGCACAGCAAGCACAGGCAGCAAGCACAGGCAGCACAGCAAGCACAGGCAGCAAGCACAGGCAGCAAGCACAGGCAGCACAGCAAGCACAGGCAGCAAGCACAGGCAGCACGGCAAGCACAGGCAGCAAGCACAGGCAGCAAGCACAGGCAACACAGTAAGCACAGGCAGCAAGCACAGGCAGCGCAGCAAGCACAGGCAGCACAGCAAGCACAGGCAGCTAGCACAGGCAGCACAGCAAGCACAGGCAGCAAGCACAGGCAGCAAGCACACGCATCACACCAAGCACAGGCAGCACAGCAAGCACAGGCAGCAAGCACAGGCAACACAGTAAGCACAGGCAGCAAGCACAGGCAGCACAGCCAGCACAGTAAGCACAGGCAGCCTGCACAGGCAGCATAGCAAGCACAGGCAGCACAGCAAGCACAGGCAGCAAGCACAGGCAGCAAGCGCAGGCAGTGCAGCAAGCACAGCAAGCACAGGCAGCAAGCACAGGCAGCACAGCAAGCACAGGCAGCACAGGCAGCAAGCACAGGCAGCACAGCAAGCACAGGCAGCAAGCACAGGCAGCACAGCAAGCACAGGCAGCAAGCACAGGCAGCACAGCAAGCACAGGCAGCAAGCACAGGCAGCTTGCACAGGCAGCATAGCAAGCACAGCAAGCACAGGCAGCAAGCACAGGCAGCACAGCAAGCACAGGCAGCAAGCACAGGCAGCACAGCAAGCACAGGCAGCAAGAACAGGCAGCTTGCACAGGCAGCATAGCAAGCACAGCAAGCACAGGCAGCAAGCACAGGCAGCACAGCAAGCACAGGCAGCAAGCACAGGCAGCACAGCAAGCACAGGCAGCAAGCACAGGCAGCAAGCACAGGCAACACAGTAAGCACAGGCAGCAAGCACAGGCAGCGCAGCAAGCACAGGCAGCACAGCAAGCACAGGCAGCAAGCACAGGCAGCACAGCAAGCACAGGCAGCAAGCACAGGCAGCGCAGCAAGCACAGGCAGCACAGCAAGCACAGGCAGCTAGCACAGGCAGCACAGCAAGCACAGGCAGCAAGCACAGGCAGCACAGCAAGCACAGGCAGCAAGCACAGGCATCACAGCAAGCACAGGCAGCAAGCACAGGCTGCACAGCAAGCACAGGCAGCAAGCACAGGCAGCACAGCAAGCACAGGCAGCATGCACAGGCAGCGCAGCAAGCACAGGCAGCAAGCACAGGCAGCGCAGCAAGCACTGGCAGCAAGCACACGCAGCAGAGCAAGCACAGGCAGCAAGCACAGGCAGCACAGCAAGCACAGGCAGCTTGCACAGGCAGCATAGCAAGCACAGCAAGCACAGGCAGCAAGCACAGGCAACACAGTAAGCACAGGCAGCAAGCACAGGCAGCGCACCAAGCACAGGCAGCACAGCAAGCACAGGCAGCAAGCACAGGCAACACTGTAAGCACAGGCAGCAAGCACAGGCAGCACAGCAAGCACAGGCAGCACAGCAAGCACAGTAAGCACAGGCAGCTTGCACAGGCAGCACAGCAAGCACAGGCAGCACAGCAAGCAGAGGCAACAAGCACAGGCAGCACAGCAAGCACAGGCAGCAAGCACAAACAGCAAGCACAGGCAGCACAGCAAGTACAGGCAGCAAGCACAGGCAGCACAGCAAGCACAGGCAGCAAGCACAGGCAGCATAGCAAGCACAGGCAGCAAGCACAGGCAGCACACCAAGCACAGGCAGCACACCAAGCATAGGCAGCACAGCAAGCACAGGCAGCAAGCACAGGCAGCAAGCACAGGCAGCACAGCAAGCACAGGCAGCACAGCAAGCACAGGCAGCAAGCACAGGCAGCACAGCAAGCACAGGCAGCAAGCACAGGCAGCACAGCAAGCACAGGCAGCAAGCACAGGCAGCACAGCAAGCACAGGCAGCAAGCACAGGCAACATAGTAAGCACAGGCAGCAAGCACAGGCAGCGCAGCAAGCACAGGCAGCACAGCAAGCACAGGCAGCAAGCACAGGCAGCAAGCACAGGCAGCAAGCACAGGCAGCACAGCAAGCACAGGCAGCAAGCACAGGCAGCAAGCACAGGCAGCAAGCACAGGCAGCACAGGCAGCACAGCAAGTACAGCAAGCACAGACAGCAAGCACAGGCAGCGCAGCAAGCACAGGCAGCACAGCAAGCACAGGCAGCAAGCACAGGCAGCACAGCAAGCACAGGCAGCAAGCACAGGCAGCAAGCACAGGCAGCACAGCAAGCACAGGCAGCAAGCACAGGCAGCACAGCAAGCACAGGCAGCAAGCACAGGCAGCAAGCACAGGCAACACAGTAAGCACAGGCAGCAAGCACAGGCAGCGCAGCAAGCACAGGCAGCACAGCAAGCACAGGCAGCTAGCACAGGCAGCACAGCAAGCACAGGCAGCAAGCACAGGCAGCACAGCAAGCACAGGCAGCAAGCACAGGCAACATAGTAAGCACAGGCAGCAAGCACAGGCAGCGCAGCAAGCACAGGCAGCACAGCAAGCACAGGCAGCAAGCACAGGCAGCAAGCACAGGCAGCAAGCACAGGCAGCAAGCACAGGCAGCACAGCAAGCACAGGCAGCAAGCACAGGCAGCAAGCACAGGCAGCACAGCAAGCACAGGCAGCACAGCAAGTACAGCAAGCACAGACAGCAAGCAAATGCAGCAGAGCAAGCACAGGCAGCACAGCACAGGCAGCAAGCACAGGCAGCACAGCAAGCACAGGCAGCAAGCACAGGCAGCACAGCAAGCACAGGCAGCAAGCACAGGCAGCACAGCAAGCACAGGCAGCAAGCACAGGCAGCACAGCAAGCACAGGCAGCAAGCACAGGCAGCAAGCACAGGCAACACAGTAAGCACAGGCAGCAAGCACAGGCAGCGCAGCAAGCACAGGCAGCACAGCAAGCACAGGCAGCAAGCACAGGCAGCACAGCAAGCACAGGCAGCAAGCACAGGCAGCAAGCACAGGCAACACAGTAAGCACAGGCAGCAAGCACAGGCAGCGCAGCAAGCACAGGCAGCACAGCAAGCACAGGCAGCAAGCACAGGCAGCACAGCAAGCACAGGCAGCAAGCACAGGCAGCAAGCACAGGCAGCACAGCAAGCACAGGCAGCAAGCACAGGCAGCACGGCAAGCACAGGCAGCAAGCACAGGCAGCAAGCACAGGCAACACAGTAAGCACAGGCAGCAAGCACAGGCAGCGCAGCAAGCACAGGCAGCACAGCAAGCACAGGCAGCTAGCACAGGCAGCACAGCAAGCACAGGCAGCAAGCACAGGCAGCAAGCACACGCATCACACCAAGCACAGGCAGCACAGCAAGCACAGGCAGCAAGCACAGGCAACACAGTAAGCACAGGCAGCAAGCACAGGCAGCACAGCCAGCACAGTAAGCACAGGCAGCCTGCACAGGCAGCATAGCAAGCACAGGCAGCACAGCAAGCACAGGCAGCAAGCACAGGCAGCAAGCGCAGGCAGTGCAGCAAGCACAGCAAGCACAGGCAGCAAGCACAGGCAGCACAGCAAGCACAGGCAGCACAGGCAGCAAGCACAGGCAGCACAGCAAGCACAGGCAGCAAGCACAGGCAGCACAGCAAGCACAGGCAGCAAGCACAGGCAGCACAGCAAGCACAGGCAGCAAGCACAGGCAGCTTGCACAGGCAGCATAGCAAGCACAGCAAGCACAGGCAGCAAGCACAGGCAGCACAGCAAGCACAGGCAGCAAGCACAGGCAGCACAGCAAGCACAGGCAGCAAGAACAGGCAGCTTGCACAGGCAGCATAGCAAGCACAGCAAGCACAGGCAGCAAGCACAGGCAGCACAGCAAGCACAGGCAGCAAGCACAGGCAGCACAGCAAGCACAGGCAGCAAGCACAGGCAGCAAGCACAGGCAACACAGTAAGCACAGGCAGCAAGCACAGGCAGCGCAGCAAGCACAGGCAGCACAGCAAGCACAGGCAGCAAGCACAGGCAGCACAGCAAGCACAGGCAGCAAGCACAGGCAGCGCAGCAAGCACAGGCAGCACAGCAAGCACAGGCAGCAAGCACAGGCAGCACAGCAAGCACAGGCAGCAAGCACAGGCAGCACAGCAAGCACAGGCAGCGCAGCAAGCACAGCAAGCACAGCAAGCACAGGCAGCAAGCACAGGCAGCAAGCACAGGCAACACAGTAAGCACAGGCAGCAAGCACAGGCAGCGCAGCAAGCACAGGCAGCACAGCAAGCACAGGCAGCAAGCACAGGCAGCACAGCAAGCACAGGCAGCAAGCACAGGCAGCACAGCAAGCACAGGCAGCGCAGCAAGCACAGGCAGCACAGCAAGCACAGGCAGCAAGCACAGGCAGCACAGCAAGCACAGGCAGCACAGCAAGTACAGCAAGCACAAACAGCAAGCACAGGCAGCACAGCAAGTACAGGCAGCAAGCACAGGCAGCACAGCAAGCACAGGCAGCAAGCACAGGCAGCACAGCAAACACAGGCAGCAAGCACAGGCAGCACAGCAAGCACAGGCAGCAAGCACAGGCAGCGCAGCAAGCACAGGCAGCACAGCAAGCACAGGCAGCAAGCACAGGCAGCACAGCAAGCACAGGCAGCAAGCACAGGCAGGATGCACAGGCAGCGCAGCAAGCACAGGCAGCACAGCAAGCACAGGCAGCAAGCACAGGCAGCAAGCACAGGCAGCACACCAAGTACAGGCAGCAAGCACAGGCAGCGCAGCAAGCACAGGCAGCACAGCAAGCAGAGGCAACAAGCACAGGCAGCACCGCAAGCACCTGGCAGCAAGCACAGACAGCACAGCAAGCACAGGCAGCACAGCAAGCACAAACAGCAAGCACAGGCAGCACAGCAAGCACAGGCAGCAAGCACAGGCAGCACAGCAAGCACAGGCAGCACAGCAAGCACAGGCAGCAAGCACAGGCAGCAAGCACAGGCAGCACAGCAAGCACAGGCAGCAAGCACAGGCAGCAAGCACAGGCAGCAAGCACAGGCAGCACAGCAAGCACAGGCAGCACAACAAGCACAGGCAGCACAGCAAACACAGGCAGCAAGCACAGGCTGCACAGCAAGCACAGGCAGCAAGCACAGGCAGCACAGCAAGCACAGGCAGCACAGAAAGCACAGGCAGCAAGCACAGGCAGCACAGCAAGCACAGGCAGCAAGCACAGGCAGCACAGCAAGCACAGGCAGCACAGCAAGCACAGGCAGCTTGCACAGGCAGCATAGCAAGCACAGCAAGCACAGGCAGCAAGCACAGGCAGCACAGCAAGCACAGGCAGCAAGCACAGGCAGCACAGCAAGCACAGGCAGCAAGCACAGGCAGCAAGCACAGGCAGCACAGCAAGCACAGGCAGCAAGCACAGGCAGCACAGCAAGCACAGGCAGCAAGCACAGGCAGCACAGCAAGCACAGGCAGCAAGCACAGGCAGCACAGCAAGCACAGGCAGCAAGCACGGGCAGCACAGCAAGCAGAGGCAGAACAGCAAGCACAGGCAGCAAGCACAGGCAGCACAGCAAGCACAGGCAGCAAGCACAGGATGCACAGCAAGCACAGGCAGCAAGCACAGGCAGCACAGCAAGCACAGGCAGCACAACAAGCACAGGCAGCAAGCACAGGCAGCACAACAAGCACAGGCAGCAAGCACAGGCAGCAAACACAGGCAGCACAGCAAGCATAGGCAGCAAGCACAGGCAGCACAGCAAGCACAGGCAGCAAGCACAGGCAGCAAGCACAGGTATGCTAGATACCCGCAAAATAGCTCGACGAGATGTGTTCGTTTTAGCGATTCTGGGGGAAGTGCAGAGGGGCCAAGCTCCGTCCTCTTTCCAACAGGCAAAGCCTGCTCCGATCTTCGGCGAGATTCACTCTCGCATTTGTTTACAATGCTTACTCTTACTGAGACGCAGGTCAATGCACCTGCTGCCGAGGTAAACATATGATCCGCGACTCTCGGCGCCTCCAAAAACAGGTGACACAGCAACGCACTGTCGTGTGCCACTGTCGAATTACCGCGTGTTATGGGCGAAATCAAATGCATCGCTAACAGGCAGTACAGCAAGCACAGGCAGCACAGCAAGCACAGGCAGCAAGCACAGGCAGCACAGCAAGAACAGGCAGCAAGCACAGGCATGTTAGAAACCCGCAAAATAGCTCGACGAGATGTGTTCGTTTTAGCGATTCTGGGGGAAGTGCAGAGGGGTCAAGCTCCGTCCTCTTTCCAACAGGCAAAGCCTGCTCCGATCTTCGGCGAGATTCACTCTCGCATTTGTTTAAAATGCTTACTCTTACTGTGATGCAGGTCAATGCACCGGCCGCCGAGGTAAACATATGATCCGCGACTCTCGGCGCCTCCAAAAACAGGTGACACAGCAACGCACTGTCGTGTGCCACTGTCGAATTACCGCGTGTTATGGGCGAAATCAAATGCATCGCTAACAGGCAGCACAGCAAGCACAGGCAGCAAGCACAGGCAGCACAGCAAGCACAGGCAGCAAGCACAGGCAGCACAGGCAGCAAGCACACGCATCACACCAAGCACAGGCAGCACAGCAAGCACAGGCAGCAAGCACAGGCAGCACAACAAGAACAGGCAGCAAGCACAAGCAGCACAGCAAGCACAGGCAGCAAGCACAGGCAGCAAAGCAAGCACAGGCAGCACAGCAAACACAGGCAGCAAGCACAGGCAGCAAGCGCAGGCAGCACAGCAAGCACAGGCAGCAAGCACAGGCAGCACAGCAAGCACAGGCAGCTAGCACAGGCAGCACAGCAAGCACAGGCAGCAAGCACAGGCAGCACAGCAAGCACAGGCAGCAAGCACAGGCATCACAGCAAGCACAGGCAGCAAGCACAGGCTGCACAGCAAGCACAGGCAGCAAGCACAGGCAGCAAGCACAGGCAGCACAGCAAGCACAGGCAGCATGCACAGGCAGCGCAGCAAGCACAGGCAGCAAGCACAGGCAGCGCAGCAAGCACTGGCAGCAAGCACACGCAGCAGAGCAAGCACAGGCAGCAAGCACAGGCAGCACAGCAAGCACAGGCAGCTTGCACAGGCAGCATAGCAAGCACAGCAAGCACAGGCAGCTAGCACAGGCAGCACAGCAAGCACAGGCAGCAAGCACAGGCAGCACAGCAAGCACAGGCAGCAAGCACAGGCATCACAGCAAGCACAGGCAGCAAGCACAGGCTGCACAGCAAGCACAGGCAGCAAGCACAGGCAGCAAGCACAGGCAGCACAGCAAGCACAGGCAGCATGCACAGGCAGCGCAGCAAGCACAGGCAGCAAGCACAGGCAGCGCAGCAAGCACTGGCAGCAAGCACACGCAGCAGAGCAAGCACAGGCAGCAAGCACAGGCAGCACAGCAAGCACAGGCAGCTTGCACAGGCAGCATAGCAAGCACAGCAAGCACAGGCAGCAAGCACAGGCAACACAGTAAGCACAGGCAGCAAGCACAGGCAGCGCACCAAGCACAGGCAGCACAGCAAGCACAGGCAGCAAGCACAGGCAACACTGTAAGCACAGGCAGCAAGCACAGGCAGCACAGCAAGCACAGGCAGCACAGCAAGCACAGTAAGCACAGGCAGCTTGCACAGGCAGCACAGCAAGCACAGGCAGCACAGCAAGCAGAGGCAACAAGCACAGGCAGCACAGCAAGCACAGGCAGCAAGCACAAACAGCAAGCACAGGCAGCACAGCAAGTACAGGCAGCAAGCACAGGCAGCACAGCAAGCACAGGCAGCAAGCACAGGCAGCATAGCAAGCACAGGCAGCAAGCACAGGCAGCACACCAAGCACAGGCAGCACACCAAGCATAGGCAGCACAGCAAGCACAGGCAGCAAGCACAGGCAGCAAGCACAGGCAGCACAGCAAGCACAGGCAGCACAGCAAGCACAGGCAGCAAGCACAGGCAGCACAGCAAGCACAGGCAGCAAGCACAGGCAGCACAGCAAGCACAGGCAGCAAGCACAGGCAGCACAGCAAGCACAGGCAGCAAGCACAGGCAACATAGTAAGCACAGGCAGCAAGCACAGGCAGCGCAGCAAGCACAGGCAGCACAGCAAGCACAGGCAGCAAGCACAGGCAGCAAGCACAGGCAGCAAGCACAGGCAGCAAGCACAGGCAGCACAGCAAGCACAGGCAGCAAGCACAGGCAGCAAGCACAGGCAGCACAGCAAGTACAGCAAGCACAGACAGCAAGCAAATGCAGCAGAGCAAGCACAGGCAGCACAGCACAGGCAGCAAGCACAGGCAGCACAGCAAGCACAGGCAGCAAGCACAGGCAGCACAGCAAGCACAGGCAGCAAGCACAGGCAGCAAGAACAGGCAGCACAGCAAGCACAGGCAGCAAGCACAGGCAGCACAGCAAGCACAGGCAGCAAGCACAGGCAGCAAGCACAGGCAACACAGTAAGCACAGGCAGCAAGCACAGGCAGCGCAGCAAGCACAGGCAGCACAGCAAGCACAGGCAGCAAGCACAGGCAGCACAGCAAGCACAGGCAGCAAGCACAGGCAGCAAGCACAGGCAACACAGTAAGCACAGGCAGCAAGCACAGGCAGCGCAGCAAGCACAGGCAGCACAGCAAGCACAGGCAGCAAGCACAGGCAGCACAGCAAGCACAGGCAGCAAGCACAGGCAGCAAGCACAGGCAGCACAGCAAGCACAGGCAGCAAGCACAGGCAGCACAGCAAGCACAGGCAGCAAGCACAGGCAGCAAGCACAGGCAACACAGTAAGCACAGGCAGCAAGCACAGGCAGCAAGCACAGGCAGCATAGCAAGCACAGGCAGCAAGCACAGGCAGCACAGCAAGCACAGGCAGCAAGCACAGGCAGCAAGCACAGGCAGCACACCAAGCACAGGCAGCACACCAAGCATAGGCAGCACAGCAAGCACAGGCAGCAAGCACAGGCAGCAAGCACAGGCAGCACAGCAAGCACAGGCAGCACAGCAAGCACAGGCAGCAAGCACAGGCAGCACAGCAAGCACAGGCAGCAAGCACAGGCAGCAAGCACAGGCAGCACAGCAAGCACAGGCAGCAAGCACAGGCAACATAGTAAGCACAGGCAGCAAGCACAGGCAGCGCAGCAAGCACAGGCAGCACAGCAAGCACAGGCAGCAAGCACAGGCAGCAAGCACAGGCAGCAAGCACAGGCAGCACAGCAAGCACAGGCAGCAAGCACAGGCAGCAAGCACAGGCAGCACAGCAAGCACAGGCAGCACAGCAAGTACAGCAAGCACAGACAGCAAGCAAATGCAGCAGAGCAAGCACAGGCAGCACAGCACAGGCAGCAAGCACAGGCAGCACAGCAAGCACAGGCAGCAAGCACAGGCAGCACAGCAAGCACAGGCAGCAAGCACAGGCAGCAAGCACAGGCAGCACAGCAAGCACAGGCAGCAAGCACAGGCAGCACAGCAAGCACAGGCAGCAAGCACAGGCAGCAAGCACAGGCAACACAGTAAGCACAGGCAGCAAGCACAGGCAGCGCAGCAAGCACAGGCAGCACAGCAAGCACAGGCAGCAAGCACAGGCAGCACAGCAAGCACAGGCAGCAAGCACAGGCAGCAAGCACAGGCAACACAGTAAGCACAGGCAGCAAGCACAGGCAGCGCAGCAAGCACAGGCAGCAAGCACAGGCAGCACAGCAAGCACAGGCAGCAAGCACAGGCAGCACAGCAAGCACAGGCAGCAAGCACAGGCAACACAGTAAGCACAGGCAGCAAGCACAGGCAGCGCAGCAAGCACAGGCAGCAAGCACAGGCAGCACAGCAAGCACAGGCAGCAAGCACAGGCAGCAAGCACAGGCAACACAGTAAGCACAGGCAGCAAGCACAGGCAGCGCAGCAAGCACAGGCAGCACAGCAAGCACAGGCAGCAAGCACAGGCAGCACAGCAAGCACAGGCAGCAAGCACAGGCAGCGCAGCAAGCACAGGCAGCACAGCAAGCACAGGCAGCAAGCACAGGCAGCACAGCAAGCACAGGCAGCAAGCACAGGCAGCACAGCAAGCACAGGCAGCAAGCACAGGCAGCACAGCAAGCACAGGCAGCAAGCACAGGCAGCACAGCAAGCACAGGCAGCAAGCACGGGCAGCACAGCAAGCAGAGGCAGAACAGCAAGCACAGGCAGCAAGCACAGGCAGCACAGCAAGCACAGGCAGCAAGCACAGGCTGCACAGCAAGCACAGGCAGCAAGCACAGGCAGCACAGCAAGCACAGGCAGCACAACAAGCACAGGCAGCACAGCAAGCACAGGCAGCAAGCACAGGCTGCACAGCAAGCACAGGCAGCAAGCACAGGCAGCACAGCAAGCACAGGCAGCACAACAAGCACAGGCAGCACAGCAAGCACAGGCAGCAAGCACAGGCAGCAAGCACAGGTATGCTAGAGACCCGCAAAATAGCTCGACGAGATGTGTTCGTTTTAGCGATTCTGGGGGAAGTGCAGAGGGGTCAAGCTCCGTCCTCTTTCCAACAGGCAAAGCCTGCTCCGATCTTCGGCGAGATTCACTCTCGCATTTGTTTACAATGCTTACTCTTACTGAGACGCAGGTCAATGCACCGTCTGCCGAGGTAAACATATGATCCGCGACTCTCGGCGCCTCCAAAAACAGGTGACACAGCAACGCACTGTCGTGTGCCACTGTCGAATTACCGCGTGTTATGGGCGAAATCAAATGCATCGCTAACAGGCAGTACAGCAAGCACAGGCAGCACAGCAAGCACAGGCAGCAAGCACAGGCAGCACAGCAAGCACAGGCAGCAAGCACAGGCAGCACAGCAAGCACAGGCAGCAAGCACAGGCATCACAGCAAGCACAGGCAGCAAGCACAGGCAGCTTGCACAGGCAGCATAGCAAGCACAGCAAGCACAGGCAGCAAGCACAGGCAGCACAGCAAGCACAGGCAGCAAGCACAGGCAGCACAGCAAGCACAGGCAGCACAGCAAGCACAGGCAGCAAGAACAGGCAGCTTGCACAGGCAGCATAGCAAGCACAGCAAGCACAGGCAGCAAGCACAGGCAGCACAGCAAGCACAGGCAGCAAGCACAGGCAGCACAGCAAGCACAGGCAGCAAGCACAGGCAGCACAGCAAGCACAGGCAGCTTGCACAGGCAGCAAGCACAGGCAGCACAGCAAGTACAGCAAGCACAGACAGCAAGCAAATGCAGCAGAGCAAGCACAGGCAGCACAGCACAGGCAGCAAGCACAGGCAGCACAGCAAGCACAGGCAGCAAGCACAGGCAGCACAGCAAGCACAGGCAGCAAGCACAGGCAGCAAGCACAGGCAGCACAGCAAGCACAGGCAGCAAGCACAGGCAGCACAGCAAGCACAGGCAGCAAGCACAGGCAGCAAGCACAGGCAACACAGTAAGCACAGGCAGCAAGCACAGGCAGCGCAGCAAGCACAGGCAGCACAGCAAGCACAGGCAGCAAGCACAGGCAGCACAGCAAGCACAGGCAGCAAGCACAGGCAGCAAGCACAGGCAACACAGTAAGCACAGGCAGCAAGCACAGGCAGCGCAGCAAGCACAGGCAGCACAGCAAGCACAGGCAGCAAGCACAGGCAGCACAGCAAGCACAGGCAGCAAGCACAGGCAGCAAGCACAGGCAGCACAGCAAGCACAGGCAGCAAGCACAGGCAGCACAGCAAGCACAGGCAGCAAGCACAGGCAGCAAGCACAGGCAACACAGTAAGCACAGGCAGCAAGCACAGGCAGCGCAGCAAGCACAGGCAGCACAGCAAGCACAGGCAGCTAGCACAGGCAGCACAGCAAGCACAGGCAGCAAGCACAGGCAGCACAGCAAGCACAGGCAGCAAGCACAGGCATCACAGCAAGCACAGGCAGCAAGCACAGGCTGCACAGCAAGCACAGGCAGCAAGCACAGGCAGCACAGCAAGCACAGGCAGCATGCACAGGCAGCGCAGCAAGCACAGGCAGCAAGCACAGGCAGCGCAGCAAGCACTGGCAGCAAGCACAGGCAGCAGAGCAAGCACAGGCAGCAAGCACAGGCAGCACAGCAAGCACAGGCAGCTTGCACAGGCAGCATAGCAAGCACAGCAAGCACAGGCAGCAAGCACAGGCAACACAGTAAGCACAGGCAGCAAGCACAGGCAGCGCACCAAGCACAGGCAGCACAGCAAGCACAGGCAGCAAGCACAGGCAACACTGTAAGCACAGGCAGCAAGCACAGGCAGCACAGCAAGCACAGGCAGCACAGCAAGCACAGTAAGCACAGGCAGCTTGCACAGGCAGCACAGCAAGCACAGGCAGCACAGCAAGCAGAGGCAACAAGCACAGGCAGCACAGCAAGCACAGGCAGCAAGCACAGGCAGCAAGCACAGGCAGCATAGCAAGCACAGGCAGCAAGCACAGGCAGCACAGCAAGCACAGGCAGCAAGCACAGGCAGCAAGCACAGGCAGCACACCAAGCACAGGCAGCACACCAAGCATAGGCAGCACAGCAAGCACAGGCAGCAAGCACAGGCAGCAAGCACAGGCAGCACAGCAAGCACAGGCAGCACAGCAAGCACAGGCAGCAAGCACAGGCAGCACAGCAAGCACAGGCAGCAAGCACAGGCAGCAAGCACAGGCAGCACAGCAAGCACAGGCAGCAAGCACAGGCAACATAGTAAGCACAGGCAGCAAGCACAGGCAGCGCAGCAAGCACAGGCAGCACAGCAAGCACAGGCAGCAAGCACAGGCAGCAAGCACAGGCAGCAAGCACAGGCAGCACAGCAAGCACAGGCAGCAAGCACAGGCAGCAAGCACAGGCAGCACAGCAAGCACAGGCAGCACAGCAAGTACAGCAAGCACAGACAGCAAGCAAATGCAGCAGAGCAAGCACAGGCAGCACAGCACAGGCAGCAAGCACAGGC
The DNA here is from genome assembly GCA_963942575.1 of Priocnemis perturbator. Lineage (NCBI taxonomy): Eukaryota > Metazoa > Arthropoda > Insecta > Hymenoptera > Pompilidae > Priocnemis > Priocnemis perturbator. The sequence continues at coordinate 136,014 of CAWWDK010000216.1, read as the reverse complement.
AGCACAGCAAGCACAGGCAGCAAGCACAGGCAGCACAGCAAGCACAGGCAGCAAGCACAGGCAGCAAGCACAGGCAGCACAGCAAGCACAGGCAGCAAGCACAGGCAGCACAGCAAGCACAGGCAGCAAGCACAGGCAGCAAGCACAGGCAACACAGTAAGCACAGGCAGCAAGCACAGGCAGCGCAGCAAGCACAGGCAGCACAGCAAGCACAGGCAGCAAGCACAGGCAGCACAGCAAGCACAGGCAGCAAGCACAGGCAGCAAGCACAGGCAACACAGTAAGCACAGGCAGCAAGCACAGGCAGCGCAGCAAGCACAGGCAGCAAGCACAGGCAGCACAGCAAGCACAGGCAGCAAGCACAGGCAGCACAGCAAGCACAGGCAGCAAGCACAGGCAACACAGTAAGCACAGGCAGCAAGCACAGGCAGCGCAGCAAGCACAGGCAGCAAGCACAGGCAGCACAGCAAGCACAGGCAGCAAGCACAGGCAGCAAGCACAGGCAACACAGTAAGCACAGGCAGCAAGCACAGGCAGCGCAGCAAGCACAGGCAGCACAGCAAGCACAGGCAGCAAGCACAGGCAGCACAGCAAGCACAGGCAGCAAGCACAGGCAGCGCAGCAAGCACAGGCAGCACAGCAAGCACAGGCAGCAAGCACAGGCAGCACAGCAAGCACAGGCAGCAAGCACAGGCAGCACAGCAAGCACAGGCAGCAAGCACAGGCAGCACAGCAAGCACAGGCAGCAAGCACAGGCAGCACAGCAAGCACAGGCAGCAAGCACGGGCAGCACAGCAAGCAGAGGCAGAACAGCAAGCACAGGCAGCAAGCACAGGCAGCACAGCAAGCACAGGCAGCAAGCACAGGCTGCACAGCAAGCACAGGCAGCAAGCACAGGCAGCACAGCAAGCACAGGCAGCACAACAAGCACAGGCAGCACAGCAAGCACAGGCAGCAAGCACAGGCTGCACAGCAAGCACAGGCAGCAAGCACAGGCAGCACAGCAAGCACAGGCAGCACAACAAGCACAGGCAGCACAGCAAGCACAGGCAGCAAGCACAGGCAGCAAGCACAGGTATGCTAGAGACCCGCAAAATAGCTCGACGAGATGTGTTCGTTTTAGCGATTCTGGGGGAAGTGCAGAGGGGTCAAGCTCCGTCCTCTTTCCAACAGGCAAAGCCTGCTCCGATCTTCGGCGAGATTCACTCTCGCATTTGTTTACAATGCTTACTCTTACTGAGACGCAGGTCAATGCACCGTCTGCCGAGGTAAACATATGATCCGCGACTCTCGGCGCCTCCAAAAACAGGTGACACAGCAACGCACTGTCGTGTGCCACTGTCGAATTACCGCGTGTTATGGGCGAAATCAAATGCATCGCTAACAGGCAGTACAGCAAGCACAGGCAGCACAGCAAGCACAGGCAGCAAGCACAGGCAGCACAGCAAGCACAGGCAGCAAGCACAGGCAGCACAGCAAGCACAGGCAGCAAGCACAGGCATCACAGCAAGCACAGGCAGCAAGCACAGGCAGCTTGCACAGGCAGCATAGCAAGCACAGCAAGCACAGGCAGCAAGCACAGGCAGCACAGCAAGCACAGGCAGCAAGCACAGGCAGCACAGCAAGCACAGGCAGCACAGCAAGCACAGGCAGCAAGAACAGGCAGCTTGCACAGGCAGCATAGCAAGCACAGCAAGCACAGGCAGCAAGCACAGGCAGCACAGCAAGCACAGGCAGCAAGCACAGGCAGCACAGCAAGCACAGGCAGCAAGCACAGGCAGCACAGCAAGCACAGGCAGCTTGCACAGGCAGCAGAGCAAGCACAACAAGCACAGGCAGCAAGCACAGACAGCACAGCAAGCACAGGCAGCAAGCACAGGCAGCAAGCACAGGCAACACAGTAAGCACAGGCAGCAAGCACAGGCAGCGCAGCAAGCACAGGCAGCACAGCAAGCACAGGCAGCAAGCACAGGCAGCACAGCAAGCACAGGCAGCACAGCAAGCACAGGCAGCAAGCACAGGCAGCAAGCACAGGCAGCACAGCAAGCACAGGCAGCAAGCACAGGCAACACAGTAAGCACAGGCAGCAAGCACAGGCAGCGCAGCAAGCACAGGCAGCACAGCAAGCACAGGCAGCAAGCACAGGCAGCACAGCAAGCACAGGCAGCAAGCACAGGCAGCACAGCAAGCACAGGCAACGCAGCAAGCACAGGCAGCACAGCAAGCACAGGCAGCACAGCAAGTACAGCAAGCACAGACAGCAAGCAAATGCAGCAGAGCAAGCACAGGCAGCACAGCACAGGCAGCAAGCACAGGCAGCAAGCACAGGCAGCACAGCAAGCACAGGCAGCAAGCACAGGCAGCACAGAAAGCACAGGCAGCACAGCAAGCACAGCAAGCACAGGCAGCAAGCACAGGCAGCAAGCACAGGCAACACAGTAAGCACAGGCAGCAAGCACAGGCAGCGCAGCAAGCACAGGCAGCACAGCAAGCACAGGCAGCAAGCACAGGCAGCAAGCACAGGCAGCACAGCAAGCACAGGCAGCAAGCACAGGCAGCACAGCAAGCACAGCAAGCGCAGGCAGCAAGCACAGGCAGCACAGCAAGCACAGGCAGCACAACAAACACAGGCAGCAAGCACAGGCAGCACAGCAAGCACAGGCAGCAAGCACAGGCAGCACAGCAAGCACAGGCAGCAAGCACAGGCAGCGCAGCAAGCACAGGCAGCAAGCACAGGCATGTTAGAAACCCGCAAAATAGCTCGACGATATGTGTTCGTTTTAGCGATTCTGGGGGAAGTGCAGAGGGGTCAACCTCCGTCCTCTTTCCAACAGGCAAAGCCTTTTCCGATCTTCGGCGAGATTCACTCTCGCATTTGTTTACAATGCTTACTCTTACTGAGACGCAGGTCAATGCACCGGCCGCCGAGGTAAACATATGATCCGCGACTCTCGGCGCCTCCAAAAACAGGTGACACAGCAACGCACTGCCGTGTGCCACTGTCGAATTACCGCGTGTGATGGGCGAAATCAAATGCATCGCTAACAGGCAGCACAGCAAGCACTGGCAGCACAGCAAGCACAGCAAGCACAGGCAGCAAGCACAGGCAGCACACCAAGCACAGGCAGCAAGCACAGGCAGCACAGCAAGCACAGGCAGCAAGCACAGGCAGCGCAGCAAGCACAGGCAGCAAGCACAGGCATGTTAGAAACCTGCAAAATAGCTCGACGATATGTGTTCGTTTTAGCGATTCTGAGGGAAGTGCAGAGGGGTCAAGCTCCGTCCTCTTTCCAACAGGCAAGCCTGCTCCGATCTTCGGCGAGATTCAATCTCGCATTTGTTTACAATGCTTACTCTTACTGAGACGCAGGTCAATGCACCGGCCGCCGAGGTAAACATATGATCCGCGACTCTCGGCGCCTCCAAAAACAGGTGACACAGCAACGCACTGTCGTGTGCCACTGTCGAATTACCGCGTGTTATGGGCGAAATCAAATGCATCGCTAACAGGCAGCACAGCAAGCACAGGCAGCAAGCACAGGCAGCACAGCAAGCACAGGCAGCAAGCACAGGCAGCACAGCAAGCACAGGCAGCACAACAAGCACAGGCAGCAAGCACAGGCAGCAAGCACAGGCAGCACAGCAAGCACAGGCAGCAAGCACAGGCAGCAAGCACAGGCAGCACAGCAAGCACAGGCAGCACAACAAGCACAGGCGGCACAGCAAGCACAGGCAGCAAGCACAGGCAGCACAGCAAGCACAGGCAGCAAGCACAGGCATCACAGCAAGCACAGGCAGCACAGCAAGCACAGGCAGCAAGCTCAGGCAGCACACCAAGCACAGGCAGCACAGCAAGCACAGGCAGCAAGCACAGGCAGCACAGCAAGCACAGCACAGCAAGCACAGGCAGCAAGCACAGGCAGCACAGCAAGCACAGGCAGCATAGCAAGCACTGCAAGGACAGGCAACAAGCACAGGCAGCACAGCAAGCACAGGCAGCAAGCACAGGCAGCAAGCACAGGCAGCAAGCACAGGCAGCACAGCAAGCACAGGCAGCAAGCACAGGCAACACAGTAAGCACAGGCAGCAAGCACAGGCAGCAAGCACAGGCAGCAAGCACAGGCGGCAAGCACAGGCATGTTAGAAACCCGCAAAATAGCTCGACGAGATGTGTTCCTTTTAGCGATTCTGGGGGAAGGGCAGAGGGGTCAAGCTCCGTCCTCTTTCCAACAGGCAAAGCCCGCTCCGATCTTCGGCGAGATTCACTCTCGCAATTGTTTACAATGCTTACTCTTACTGAGACGCAGGTCAATGCACCGGCCGCCGAGGTAAACATATGATCCGCGACTCTCGGCGCCTCCAAAAACAGGTGACACAGCAACGCACTGTCGTGTGCCACTGTCGAATTACCGCGTGTTATGGGCGAAATCAAATGCATCGCTAACAGGCAGCACAGGCATCTTGCACAGGCAGCATAGCAAGCAAAGCAAGCACAGGCATCTTGCACAGGCAGCATAGCAAGCAAAGCAAGCACAGGCAGCAAGCACAGGCAGCACAGCAAGCACAGGCAGCAAGCACAGGCAGCACAGCAAGCACAGGCAGCACAGCAAGCACAGGCAGCACAACAAGCACAGGCAGCAAGCACAGGCAGCACAGCAAGCACAGGCAGCACAGCAAGCACAGGCAGCACAACAAGCACAGGCAGCAAGCACAGGCAGCACAGCAAGCACAGGCAGCAAGCACAGGCAGCACAGCAAGCACAGGCAGCAAGCACAGGCAGCACAGCAAGCACAGGCAGCACAACAAGCACAACAAGCACAGGCGGCACAGCAAGCACAGGCAGCAAGCACAGGCAGCACAGCAAGCACAGGCAGCAAGCACAGGCATCACAGCAAGCACAGGCAGCACAGCAAGCACAGACAGCAAGCTCAGGCAGCACACCAAGCACAGGCAGCACAGCAAGCACAGGCAGCAAGCACAGGCAGCACAGCAAGCACAGCAAGCACAGGCAGCAAGCACAGGCAGCACAGCAAGCACAGGCAGCATAGCAAGCACTGCAAGGACAGGCAACAAGCACAGGCAGCACAGCAAGCACAGGCAGCAAGCACAGGCAGCAAGCACAGGCAGCAAGCACAGGCAGCACAGCAAGCACAGGCAGCAAGCACAGGCAACACAGTAAGCACAGGCAGCAACCACAGGCAGCAAGCACAGGCAGCAAGCACAGGCAGCAAGCACAGGCGGCAAGCACAGGCATGTTAGAAACCCGCAAAATAGCTCGACGAGATGTGTTCCTTTTAGCGATTCTGGGGGAAGGGCAGAGGGGTCAAGCTCCGTCCTCTTTCCAACAGGCAAAGCCTGCTCCGATCTTCGGCGAGATTCACTCTCGCATTTGTTTACAATGCTTACTCTTACTGAGACGCAGGTCAATGCACCGGCCGCCGAGGTAAACATATGATCCGCGACTCTCGGCGCCTCCAAAAACAGGTGACACAGCAACGCACTGTCGTGTGCCACTGTCGAATTACCGCGTGTTATGGGCGAAATCAAATGCATCGCTAACAGGCAGCAAAGCAAGCACAGGCAGCACAGCAAGCAGAGGCAACAAGCACAGGCAGCACAGCAAGCACAGGCAGCAAGCACAGGCAGCATAGCAAGCACAGGCAGCAAGCACAGGCAGCACAGCAAGCACAGGCAGCAAGCACAGGCAGCACAGCAAGCACAGGCAGCACAGCACAGGCAGCACAGCAAGCACAGGCAGCATAGCAAGCACAGGCAACACAGTAAGCACAGGCAGCAAGCACAGGCAGCACAGCAAGCACTGGCAGCAAGCACAGGCATGATAGAAAAACGCAAAATAGCTCGACGAGATGTGTTCGTTTTAGCGATTCTGGGGGAAGTGCAGAGGGGTCAAGCTCCGTCCTCTTTCCAACAGGCAAAGCCTGCTCCGATCTTCGGCGAGATTCACTCTCGCATTTGTTTACAATGCTTACTCTTACTGAGACGCAGGTCAATGCACCGGCCGCCGAGGTAAACATATGATCCGCGACTCTCGGCGCCTCCAAATACAGGTGACACAGCAACGCACTGTCGTGTTCCACTGTCGAATTACCGCGTGTTATGGGCGAAATCAAATGCATCGCTAACAGACACCACAGCAAGCACAGGCAGCAAGCACAGGCAGCACAGCAAGCACAGGCAGCAAGCACAGGCAGCATGCACAGGCAGCGCAGCAAGCACAGGCAGCAAGCACAGGCAGCACAGCAAGCACAGGCAGCAAGCACAGGCAGCATGCACAGGCAGCGCAGCAAGCACTGGCAGCAAGCACAGGCAGCACAGCAAGCACAGGCAGCAAGCACAGGCAGCACAGCAAGCACAGGCAGCAAGCACAGGTAGCACAGCAAGCACAGGCAGCAAGCACAGGCAGCACAGCAAGCACAGGCAGCACAGCAAGCAGAGGCAACAAGCACAGGCAGCACAGCAAGCACAGGCAGCATGCACAGATAGCACAGCAAGCACAGGCAGCACAGCAAGCACAAACAGCAAGCACAGGCAGCACAGCAAGCACAGGCAGCAAGCACAGGCAGCACAGCAAGCACAGGCAGCAAGCACAGGCAGCAAGCACAGGCAGCAAGCACAGGCAGCACCGCAAGCACAGGCAGCAAGCACAGGCAGCACAACAAGCACAGGCAGCACACCAAGTACAGGCAGCAAGCACAGGCAGCGCAGCAAGCACAGGCAGCAAGCACAGGCAGCACAGCAAGCACAGGCAGCAAGCACAGGCAGCACAGCAAGCACAGGCAGCAAGCACAGGCAGCACAGCAAGCACAGGCAGCACAGCAAGCACAGTAAGCACAGGCAGCTTGCACAGGCAGCAGAGCAAGCACAGGCAGCAAGCACAGGCAGCACAGCAGGCACAGGCAGCAAGCACAGGCAGCACAGCAAGTACAGCAAGCACAGGCAGCAAGCACAGACAGCACAGCAAGCACAGGCAGCAAGCACACGCATCACACCAAGCACAGGCAGCACAGCAAGCACAGGCAGCAAGCACAGGCAACACAGTAAGCACAGGCAGCAAGCACAGGCAGCACAGCAAGCACAGTAAGCACAGGCAGCTTGCACAGGCAGCATAGCAAGCACAGGCAGCAAGCACAGGCAGCACAGCAGGCACAGGCAGCAAGCACAGGCAGCACAGCAAGTACAGCAAGCACAGGCAGCAAGCACAGGCAGCGCAGCAAGCACAGGCAGCAAGCACAGGCAGCAAGCACACGCATCACACCAAGCACAGGCAGCACAGCAAGCACAGGCAGCAAGCACAGGTAACACAGTAAGCACAGGCAGCACAGCAAGCACAGTAAGCACAGGCAACTTGCACAGGCAGCATAGCAAGCTCAGGCAGCAAGCGCAGGCAGCAAGCACAGGCAGCAAGCACAGGCAGCACAGGAAGCACAGGCAGCAAGCACAGGCAGCATAGCAAGCACAGCAAGCACAGGCAGCACAGCAAGCACAGCAAGCACAGGCAGCACAGCAAGCACAGGCAGCAAGCACAGGCAGCACAGCAAGCACAGGCAGCGCAGCAAGCACAGGCAGCACAACAAGCACTGGCAGCAAGCACAGGCAGCACAGCAAGCACAGGCAGCAAGCACAGGCAGCACAGGCAGCACAGCAAGTACAGCAAGCACAGACAGCAAGCACAGGCAGCACAGCAAGCACAGGCAGCAAGCACGGGCAGCACAGCAAGCCGAGGCAGCACAGCAAGCACAGGCAGCAAGCACAGGCAACACAGTAAGCACAGGCAGCAAGCACAGGCAGCAAGCACAGGCATGTTAGAAACCCGCAAAATAGCTCGACGAGATGTGTTCGTTTTAGCGATTCTGGGGGAAGTGCAGAGGGGTCAAGCTCCGTCCTCTTTCCAATAGGCAAAGCCTGCTCCGATCTTCGGCGAGATTCACTCTCGCATTTCTTTACAATGCTTACTCTTACTGAGACGCAGGTCAATGCACCGGCCGCCGAGGTAAACATATGATCCGCGACTCTCGGCGCCTCCAAAAACAGGTGACACAGCAACGCACTGTCGTGTGCCACTGTCGAATTACCGCGTGTTATGGGCGAAATCAAATGCATCGCTAACAGGCAGCAAAGCAAGCACAGGCAGCACAGGCAGCACAGCAAGCAGAGGCAACAAGCACAGGCAGCAAGCACAGGCAGCACAGCAAGCACAGGCAGCGCAGCAAGCACAAACAGCAAGCACAGGCAGCACAGCAAGCATAGGCAGCAAGCACAGGCAGCACAGCAAGCACAGGCAGCGCAGCAAGCGCAAACAGCAAGCACAGGCAGCACAGCAAGCACAGGCAGCAAGCACAGGCAGCACAGCAAGCACAGGCAGCAAGCACAGGCAGCACAGCAAGCACAGGCAGCACAGCAAGCAGAGGCAACAAGCACAGGCAGCACAGCAAGCACAGGCAGCAAGCACAGGGTAGCACAGCAAGCACAGGCAGCACAGCAAGCACAAACAGCAAGCACAGGCAGCACAGCAAGCACAGGCAGCAAGCACAGGCAGTACAGCAAGCACAGGCAGCAAACACAGGCAGCAAGCACAGGCAGCACACCAAGTACAGGCAGCAAGCACAGGCAGCGCAGCAAGCACAGGCAGCACAGCAAGCACAGGCAGCAAGCACAGGCAGCAAGCACAGGCAGCAAGCACAGGCAGCAAGCACAGGCAGCACAGCAAGCACAGGCAGCGAGCACAGGCAGCACAGCAAGCACGGACACCACAGCAAGCACAGGCAGCAAGCACAGGCAGCACAGCAAGCACAGGCAGCAAGCACGGGCAGCACAGCAAGCACAGGCAGCACAGCAAGCACTGGCAGCAAGAACAGGCAGCACACCAAGCACAGGCAGCAAGCACAGGCAGCGCAGCAAGTACAGGCAGCACAGCAAGCACAGGCAGCGAGCACAGGCAGCACAGCAAGCACAGGCAGCAAGCACAGGCACCACAGCAAGCACAGGCAGCAAGCACAGGCAGCAAGCACAGGCAGCAAGCACAGGCAGCACAGCAAGCACAGGCAGCACAGCAAGCACAGGCAGCAAGCACAGGCAGCACAGCAAGCACAGGCAGCAAGCACAGGCAGCACAGCAAGCACAGGCAGCAAGCACTGGCAGCACAGCAAGCACAGGCAGCACAGCAAGCACAGGCAGCAAGCACTGGCAGCACAGGCAGCACAGCACAGGCAGCACAGCAAGCACAGGCAGCGTAGCATGCACAAACAGCAAGCACAGGCAGCAAGCACAGGCAGCACAGCAAACACAGGCAGCAAGCACAGGCAGCACAGCAAGCACAGGCAGCAAGCGCAGGCAGCACAGCAAGCACAGGCAGCAAGCACAGGCAGCACAGCAAGCACAGGCAGCAAGCACAGGCAGCACACCAAGCACAGGCAGCACAGCAAGCACGGGCAGCAAGCACAGGCAGCACAGCAAGCACAGGCAGCACAACAAGCACAGGCAGCAAGCACAGGCAGCACAGCAAGCACAGGCAGCACAGCAAGCACAGGCAGCAAGCACAGGCAGCACAGCAAGCACAGGCAGCAAGCACGGGCAGCACAGCAAGCCGAGGCAGCACAGCAAGCACAGGCAGCTTGCACAGGCAGCATAGCAAGCACAGGCAGCAAGCACAGGCAACACAGCAAGCACAGGCAGCACAGCAAGCACAAACAGCAAGCACAGGCAGCACAGCAAGCACAGGCAGCAAGCACAGGCAGCACAGCAAGCACAGGCAGCACAGCAAGCACAGGCAGCAAGCACAGGCAGCACAGCAAGCACAGACAGCAAGCACAGGCAGCACAGCAAGCACAGGCAGCAAGCACTGGCAGCACAGCAAGCACAGGCAGCACAGCAAGCACAGGCAGCAAGCACTGGCAGCACAGGCAGCACAGGCAGCAAGCACGGGCAGCACAGCAAGCCGAGGCAGCACAGCAAGCAAAGGCAGCTTGCACAGGCAGCATAGCAAGCACAGGCAGCAAGCACAGGCAACACAGCAAGCACAGGCAGCACAGCAAGCACAAACAGCAAGCACAGGCAGAACAGCAAGCACAGGCAGCAAGCACAGGCAGCAAGCACAGGCAGCAAGCACAGGCAGCACAGCAAGCAGAGGCAACAAGCACAGGCAGCACAGCAAGCACAAACAGCAAGCACAGGCAGCACAGCAAGCACAGGCAGCAAGCACAGGCAGCACAGCAAGCACAGGCAGCAAGCACAGGCAGCACAGCAAGCACAGGCAGCAAGCACTGGCAGCACAGCAAGCACAGGCAGCACAGCACAGGCAGCACAGCAAGCACAGGCATCTTGTACAGGCAGCATAGCAAGCACAGCAAGCACAGGCAGCAAGCACAGGCAGCACAGCAAGCACAGGCAGCAAGCACAGGCAGCACAGCAAGCACAGGCAGCACAGCATGCACAGGCAGCAAGCACAGGCAGCACAGCAAGCACAGGCAGCAAGCACAGGCAACACAGTAAGCACAGGCAGCAAGCACAGGCAGCAAGCACAGGCAGCAAGCACAGGCGGCAAGCACAGGCACGTTAGAAACCCGCAAAATAGCTCGACGAGATGTGTTCCTTTTAGCGATTCTGGGGGAAGGGCAGAGGGGTCAAGCTCTGTCCTCTTTCCAACAGGCAAAGCCTGCTCCGATCTTCGGCGAGATTCACTCTCGCATTTGTTAACAATGCTTACTCTTACTGAGACGCAGGTCAATGGACCGGCCGCCGAGGTAAACATATGATCCGCGACTCTCGGCGTCTCCAAAAACAGGTGACACAGCAACGCACTGTCGTGTGCCACTGTCGAATTACAGCGTGTTATGGGCGAAATCAAATGCATCGCTAACAGGCAGCACAGCAAGCACAGGCAGCAAGCACAGGCAGCACAGCAAGCACAGGCAGCAAGCACAGGCAGCACAGCAAGCACAGGCAGCACAGCAAGCACAGGCAGCAAGCACAGGCAGCAAGCACAGGCAGCACAGCAAGCACAGGCAGCAAGCACAGGCAGCACACCAAGTACAGGCAGCAAGCACAGGCAGCGCAGCAAGCACTGGCAGCGCAGCAAGCACAGGCAGCACAGTAAGCACAGGCAGCAAGCACAGGCAGCACAGCAAGCACAGGCAGCAAGCACAGGCAGCACACCAAGTACAGGCAGAAAGCACAGGCAGCGCAGCAAGCACAGGCAGCACAGCAAGCACAGGCAGCAAGCACAGGCAGCACAGCAAGCACAGGCAGCACAGCAAGCACAGGCAGCAAGCACAGGCAGCAAGCACAGGCAGCACAGCAAGCACAGGCAGCAAGCACAGGCAGCACACCAAGTACAGGCAGCAAGCACAGGCAGCGCAGCAAGCACTGGCAGCGCAGCAAGCACAGGCAGCACAGTAAGCACAGGCAGCAAGCACAGGCAGCACAGCAAGCACAGGCAGCAAGCACAGGCAGCACACCAAGTACAGGCAGCAAGCACAGGCAGCGCAGCAAGCACAGGCAGCACAGCAAGCACAGGCAGCAAGCACAGGCAGCACAGCAAGCACAGGCAGCACAGCACAGGCAGCACAGCAAGCTCAGGCAGCAAGCACAGGCAACACAGTAAGCACAGACAGCAAGCACAGGCAGCACAGCAAGCACAGGCAGCAAGCACAGGCAACACAGTAAGCACAGGCAGCAAGCACAAGCATGTTAGAAACCCGCAAAATAGCTCGACGAGATGTGTTCGTTGTAGCGATTCTGGGGGAAGTGCAGAGGGGTCAAGCTCCGTCCTCAATCCAACAGGCAAAGCCTGCTCCGATCTTGGGCGAGATTCACTCTCGCATTTGTTTACAATGCTTACTCTTACTGAGACGCAGGTCAATGCACCGGCCGCCGAGGTAAACATATGATCCGCGACTCTCGGCGCCTCCAAATACAGGTGACACAGCAACGCACTGTCGTGTGCCACTGTCGAATTACCGCGTGTTATGGGCGAAATCAAATGCATCGCTAACAGGCAGCACAGCAAGCACAGGCAGCAAGCACAGGCAGCACAGCAAGCACAGGCAGCAAGCACAGGCAGCAAGCACAGGCAGCACAGCAAGCACAGGCAGCAAGCACAGGCAGCAAGCACAGGCAGCAAGCACAGGCAGCACACCAAGTACAGGCAGCAAGCACAGGCAGCGCAGCAAGCACAGGCAGCACAGTAAGCACAGGCAGCAAGCACAGGCAGCACAGCAAGCACAGGCAGCAAGCACAGGCAGCACAGCAAGCACAGGCCGCAAGCACAGGCAGCAAGCACAGGCAGCACAGCAAGCACAGGCAGCAAGCACAGGCAGCACAGCAAGCACAGGCAGCACAGCACAGGCACCACAGCAAGCTCAGGCAGCAAGCACAGGCAACACAGTAAGCACAGACAGCAAGCACAGGCAGCACAGCAAGCACAGGCAGCAAGCACAGGCAACACAGCAAGCACAGGCAGCAAGCACAGGCAGCACAGCAAGCACAGGCAGCAAGCACAGGCAACACAGCAAGCACAGGCAGCAAGCACAGCCAGCACACCAAGCACAGGCAGCACAGCATAGGCAGCAAGCACAGGCATCACAGCAAGCACAGGTATGCTAGAAACCCGCAAAATAGCTCGACGAGATGTGTTCGTTTTAGCGATTCTGGGGGAAGTGCAGAGGGGTCAAGCTCCGTCCTCTTTCCAACAGGCAAAGCCTGCTCCGATCTTCGGCGAGATTCACTCTCGCATTTGTTTACAATGCTTACTCTTACTAAGACGCAGGTCAATGCACCGGCCGCCGAGGTAAACATATGATCCGCGACTCTCGGCACCTCCAAAAACAGGTGACACAGCAAGGCACTGTCGTGTGCCACTGTCGAATTACCGCGTGTTATGGGCGAAATCAAATGCATCGCTAACAGGCAGCACAGCAAGCACAGGCAGCACAGCAAGCACATGCAGCACAGCAAGCACAGGCAGCTTGCACAGGCAGTTTGCACAGGTAGCATAGCAAGCACAGCAAGAACAGGCAGCACAGCAAGCACAGGCAGCAAGCACTGGCAGCACAGCAAGAACAGGCAGCACAGGCAGCACAACAAGCACAGGCGGCACAGCAAGCACAGGCAGCAAGCACAGGCAGCACAGCAAGCACAGGCAGCAAGCACAGGCAGCACAGCAAGCACAGGCAGCAAGCACAGGCAGCACAGCAAACACAGGCAGCTTGCACAGGCAGCATAGCAAGCACAGCAAGCACAGGCAGCAAGCACAGGCAGCAAGCACAGGCAGCACAGCAAGCACATGCAGCACAGCAAGCACAGGCAGCTTGGACAGGCAGTTTGCACAGGCAGCATAGCAAGCACAGCAAGCACAGGCAGCACAGCAAGCACAGGCAGCAAGCACAGGCAGCACAGTAAGCACAGGCAGCAAGCACAGGCAGCACAGCAAGCACATGCAGCACAGCAAGCACAGGCAGCTTGCACAGGCAGTTTGCACAGGCAGCATAGCAAGCACAGCAAGCACAGGCAGCACAGGCAGCAAGCACTGGCAGCACAGCAAGCACAGGCAGCACAGGCAGCACAACAAGCACAGGCGGCACAGCAAGCACAGGCAGCAAGCACAGGCAGCACAGCAAGCACAGGCAGCACACCAAGCACAGGCAGCACAGCACAGGCAGCAAGCACAGGTATGCTAGAAACCCGCAAAATAGCTCGACGAGATGTGTTCGTTTTAGCGATTCTGGGGGAAGTGCAGAGGGGTCAAGCTCCGTCCTCTTTCCAACAGGCAAAGCCTGCTCCGATCTTCGGCGAGATTCACTCTCGCATTTGTTTACAATGCTTACTCTTACTAAGACGCAGGTCAATGCACCGGCCGCCGAGGTAAACATATGATCCGCGACTCTCGGCACCTCCAAAAACAGGTGACACAGCAAGGCACTGTCGTGTGCCACTGTCGAATTACCGCGTGTTATGGGCGAAATCAAATGCATCGCTAACAGGCAGCACAGCAAGCAGAGGCAACAAGCACAGGCAGCACAGCAAGCACAGGCAGCAAGCACAGCTAGCACAGCAAGCACAGGCAGCACAGCAAGCACAAACAGCAAGCACAGGCAGCAAGCACAGGCAGCACAGCAAGCACAGGCAGCAAGCACAGGCAGCACAGCAAGCACAGGCAGCATGCACTGGCAGCACAGCAAGCACAGGCAGCACAGCACAGGCAGCACAGCAAGCACAGGCATCTTGTACAGGCAGCATAGCAAGCACAGCAAGCACAGGCAGCAAGCACAGGCAGCAAGCACTGGCAGCACAGCAAGCACAGGCAGCACAGCACAGGCAGCACAGCAAGCACAGGCATCTTGTAAAGGCAGCATAGCAAGCACAGCAAGCACAGGCAGCAAGCACAGGCAGCACAGCAAGCACAGGCAGCACAGCAAGCACAGGCAGCAAGCACAGGCAGCACAGCAAGCACAGGCAGCAAGCACAGGCAGCACAGCAAGCACAGCAAGCACAGGCAGCAAGCACAGGCAGCACAACATGCACAGGCAGTAAGCACAGGCAGCAAGCACAGGCAGCACAGCAAGCACAGGCAGCAAGCACAGGCAGCACAGCCAGCAAGCACAGGCAGCAAGCACAGGCAGCAAGCACAGGCAGCACAGGCAGCAAGCACAGGCAGCACAGCAAGCACAGGCAGCAAGCACAGGCAGCAAGCACAGGCAGCACAGCAAACACAGGCAGCAAGCATAGGCAGCACAGCAAGCACAGGCAGCAAGCACAGGCAACACAGCAAGCACAGGCAGCACAGCAAGCACAAACAGCAAGCACAGGCAGCACAGCAAGCACAAACAGCAAGCACAGGCAGCACAGCAAGCACAGGCAGCAAGCACAGGCAGCACAGCAAGCACAGGCAGCAAGCACAGGCAGCACAGCAAGCACAGGCAGCAAGCACAGGCAGCAAGCACAGGCAGCACAGCAAGCACAGGCAGCAAGCACAGGCAGCACAGCAAGCACAGGCAGCACAGCACAGGCAGCACAGCAAGCTCAGGCAGCAAGCACAGGCAACACAGTAAGCACAGACAGCAAGCACAGGCAGCACAGCAAGCACAGGCAGCAAGCACAGGCAACACAGTAAGCACAGGCAGCAAGCACAAGCATGTTAGAAACCCGCAAAATAGCTCGACGAGATGTGTTCGTTGTAGCGATTCTGGGGGAAGTGCAGAGGGGTCAAGCTCCGTCCTCTTTCCAACAGGCAAAGCCTGCTCCGATCTTGGGCGAGATTCACTCTCGCATTTGTTTACAATGCTTACTCTTACTGAGACGCAGGTCAATGCACCGGCCGCCGAGGTAAACATATGATCCGCGACTCTCGGTGCCTCCAAATACAGGTGACACAGCAACGCACTGTCGTGTGCCACTGTCGAATTACCGCGTGTTATGGGCGAAATCAAATGCATCGCTAACAGGCAGCACAGCAAGCACAGGCAGCAAGCACAGGCAGCACAGCAAGCACAGGCAGCAAGCACAGGCAGCCCAGCAAGCACAGGCTGCAAGCACAGGCAGCAAGCACAGGCAGCACAGCAAGCACAGGCAGCAAGCACAGGCAGCAAGCACAGGCAGCAAACACAGGCAGCACACCAAGTACAGGCAGCAAGCACAGGCAGCGCAGCAAGCACAGGCAGCACAGTAAGCACAGGCAGCAAGCACAGGCAGCACAGCAAGCACAGGCAGCAAGCACAGGCAGCACAGCAAGCACAGGCCACAAGCACAGGCAGCAAGCACAGGCAGCACAGCAAGCACAGGCAGCAAGCACAGGCAGCACAGCAAGCACAGGCAGCACAGCACAGGCACCACAGCAAGCTCAGGCAGCAAGCACAGGCAACACAGTAAGCACAGACAGCAAGCACAGGCAGCACAGCAAGCACAGGCAGCAACCACAGGCAACACAGTAAGCACAGGCAGCAAGCACAGGCATGTTAGAAACCCGCAAAACAGATCGACGAGATGTGTTCGTTTTAGCGATTCTGGGGGAAGTGCAGAGGGGTCAAGCTCCGTCCTCTTTCCAACAGGCAAAGCCTGCTCCGATCTTGGGCGAGATTCACTCTCGCATTTGTTTACAATGCTTACTCTTACTGAGACGCAGGTCAATGCACCGGCCGCCGAGGTAAACATATGATCCGCGACTCTCGGCGCCTCCAAATACAGGTGACACAGCAACGCACTGTCGTGTGCCACTGTCGAATTACCGCGTGTTATGGGCGAAATCAAATGCATCGCTAACAGGCAGCACAGCAAGCACAGGCAGCAAGCACAGGCAGCACAGCAAGCACAGGCAGCACAGCAAGCAGAGGCAACAAGCACAGTCAGCACAGCAAGGACAGGCAGCAAGCACAGCTAGCACAGGCAGCAAGCACAGGCAGCAAGCACAGGCAGCACAGCAAGCACAGGCAGCAAGCACAGGCAACACAGCAAGCACAGGCAGCAAGCACTGGCAGCACAGCAAGCAAAGGCAGCAAGCACAGGCAACACAGCAAGCACAGGCAGCAAGCACAGCCAGCACACCAAGCACAGGCAGCACACCAAGCACAGGCAGCACAGCATAGGCAGCAAGCACAGGCATCACAGCAAGCACAGGTATGCTAGAAACCCGCAAAATAGCTCGACGAGATGTGTTCGTTTTAGCGATTCTGGGGGAAGTGCAGAGGGGTCAAGCTCCGTCCTCTTTCCAACAGGCAAAGCCTGCTCCGATCTTCGGCGAGATTCACTCTCGCATTTGTTTACAATGCTTACTCTTACTGAGACGCAGGTCAATGCACCGGCCGCCGAGGTAAACATATGATCCGCGACTCTCGGCGCCTCCAAATACAGGTGACACAGCAACGCACTGTCGTGTTCCACTGTCGAATTACCGCGTGTTATGGGCGAAAACAAATGCATCGCTAACAGACACCACAGCAAGCACAGGCAGCACAGCAAGCACAGGCAGCAAGCACAGGCAGCATGCACAGGCAGCGCAGCAAGCACAGGCAGCAAGCACAGGCAGCACAGCAAGCACAGGCAGCAAGCACAGGCAGCACAGCAAGCACAGGCAGCGCAGCAAGCGCAAACAGCAAGCACAGGCAGCAAGCACAGGCAGCACAGGCAGCAAGCACAGGCAGCGCAGCAAGCGCAAACAGCAAGCACAGGCAGCACAGCAAGCACAGGCAGCAAGCACAGGCAGCATAGCAAGCACAGGCAGCAAGCACAGGCAGCACAGCAAGCACAGGCAGCAAGCACAGGCAGCACAGCAAGCACAGGCAGCACAACAAGCACAGGCAGCAAGCACAGGCAGCACAGCAAGCACAGGCAGCACAGCAAGCACAGGCAGCAAGCACAGGCAGCACAGCATGCACAGGCAGCAAGCACAGGCAGCACAGCAAGCACAGGCAGCAAGCTCAGGCAGCACAGCAAGCACAGGCAGCGCAGCAAGCGCAAACAGCAAGCACAGGCAGCACAGCAAGCACAGGCAGCAAGCACAGGCAGCATAGCAAGCACAGGCAGCAAGCACAGGCAGCACAGCAAGCACAGGCAGCAAGCACAGGCAGCACAGCACAGGCAGCACAGCAAGCACAGGCAGCATAGCAAGCACAGGCAACACAGTAAGCACAGGCAGCAAGCACAGGCAGCACAGCAAGCACTGGCAGCACAGCAAGCACAGGCAGCAAGCACAGGCAGCACAGCATGCACAGGCAGCAAGCACAGGCAGCACAGCAAGCACAGGCAGCACAACAAGCACAACAAGCACAGGCGGCACAGCAAGCACAGGCAGCAAGCACAGGCAGCACAGCAAGCACAGGCAGCAAGCACAGGCATCACAGCAAGCACAGGCAGCACAGCAAGCACAGGCAGCAAGCTCAGGCAGCACACCAAGCACAGGCAGCACAGCAAGCACAGGCAGCAAGCACAGGCAGCACAGCAAGCACAGCAAGCACAGGCAGCAAGCACAGGCAGCACAGCAAGCACAGGCAGCATAGCAAGCACTGCAAGGACAGGCAACAAGCACAGGCAGCACAGCAAGCACAGGCAGCAAGCACAGGCAGCAAGCACAGGCAGCACAGCAAGCACAGGCAGCAAGCACAGGCAACACAGTAAGCACAGGCAGCAAGCACAGGCAGCAAGCACAGGCAGCAAGCACAGGCGGCAAGCACAGGCATGTTAGAAACCCGCAAAATAGCTCGACGAGATGTGTTCCTTTTAGCGATTCTGGGGGAAGGGCAGAGGGGTCAAGCTCCGTCCTCTTTCCAACAGGCAAAGCCTGCTCCGATCTTCGGCGAGATTCACTCTCGCATTTGTTTACAATGCTTACTCTTACTGAGACGCAGGTCAATGCACCGGCCGCCGAGGTAAACATATGATCCGCGACTCTCGGCGCCTCCAAATACAGGTGACACAGCAACGCACTGTCGTGTTCCACTGTCGAAGTACCGCGTGTTATGGGCGAAATCAAATGCATCGCTAACAGACACCACAGCAAGCACAGGCAGCAAGCACAGGCAGCACAGCAAGCACAGGCAGCAAGCACAGGCAGCATGCACAGGCAGCGCAGCAAGCACAGGCAGCAAGCACAGGCAGCACAGCAAGCACAGGCAGCGCAGCAAGCACAGGCAGCATGCACAGGCAGCGCAGCAAGCACAGGCAGCAAGCACAGGCAGCACAGCAAGCACAGGCAGCAAGCACAGGCAGCACAGCAAGCACAGGCAGCAAGCACAGGTAGCACAGCAAGCACAGGCAGCAAGCACAGGCAGCACAGCAAGCACAGGCAGCACAGCAAGCAGAGGCAACAAGCACAGGCAGCACAGCAAGCACAGGCAGCATGCACAGATAGCACAGCAAGCACAGGCAGCACAGCAAGCACAAACAGCAAGCACAGGCAGCACAGCAAGCACAGGCAGCAAGCACAGGCAGCACAGCAAGCACAGGCAGCAAGCACAGGCAGCACAGCAAGCACAGGCAGCAAGCACAGGCAGCAAGCACAGGCAGCACAGCAAGCACAGGCAGCAAGCACAGGCAGCACCGCAAGCACAGGCAGCAAGCACAGGCAGCACAACAAGCACAGGCAGCACACCAAGTACAGGCAGCAAGCACAGGCAGCGCAGCAAGCACAGGCAGCAAGCACAGGCAGCACAGCAAGCACAGGCAGCAAGCACAGGCAGCACAGCAAGCACAGGCAGCACAGCAAGCACAGTAAGCACAGGCAGCTTGCACAGGCAGCAGAGCAAGCACAGGCAGCAAGCACAGGCAGCACAGCAGGCACAGGCAGCAAGCACAGGCAGCACAGCAAGTACAGCAAGCACAGGCAGCAAGCACAGGCAGCACAGCAAGCACAGGCAGCAAGCACACGCATCACACCAAGCACAGGCAGCACAGCAAGCACAGGCAGCAAGCACAGGCAACACAGTAAGCACAGGCAGCAAGCACAGGCAGCACAGCAAGCACAGGCAGCACAGCAAGCACAGTAAGCACAGGCAGCTTGCACAGGCAGCATAGCAAGCACAGCCAGCAAGCACAGGCAGCACAGCAGGCACAGGCAGCAAGCACAGGCAGCACAGCAAGTACAGCAAGCACAGGCAGCAAGCACAGGCAGCGCAGCAAGCACAGGCAGCAAGCACAGGCAGCAAGCACACGCATCACACCCAGCACAGGCAGCACAGCAAGCACAGGCAGCAAGCACAGGCAACACAGTAAGCACAGGCAGCACAGCAAGCACAGTAAGCACAGGCAACTTGCACAGGCAGCATAGCAAGCACAGGCAGCAAGCGCAGGCAGCAAGCACAGGC
The DNA here is from genome assembly GCA_963942575.1 of Priocnemis perturbator. Taxonomy (NCBI): domain Eukaryota; kingdom Metazoa; phylum Arthropoda; class Insecta; order Hymenoptera; family Pompilidae; genus Priocnemis; species Priocnemis perturbator. The sequence continues at coordinate 116,206 of CAWWDK010000216.1, read as the reverse complement.
AGCAAGCACAGGCAGCACAGCAAGCACAGGCAGCAAGCACAGGCAGCATAGCAAGCACAGGCAGCACAGCAAGCACAGGCAGCAAGCACAGGCAGCACAGCAAGCGCAGGCAGCAAGCACAGGAAGCTCAGGCAGCACAGCAAGCACAGGCAGCAAGCACAGCCAGCACAGCAAGCACAGGCAGCAAGCACAGGCAGCACAGCAAGCACAGGCAGCGCAGCAAGCACAGGCAGCACAACAAGCACAGGCAGCAAGCACAGGCAGCACAGCAAGCACAGGCAGCAAGCACAGGCAGCACAGGCAGCACAGCAAGTACAGCAAGCACAGACAGCAAGCACAGGCAGCACAGGCAGCACAGCACAGGCAGCAAGCACAGGCAGCACAGCAAGCACAGGCAGCACAGCACAGGCAGCAAGCACAGGCAGCACGTAAGGCACAGGCAGCAAGCACAGGCAGCACAGTAAGCACAGGCAGCAAGCACAGGCAGCACAGAAAGCACAGGCAGCAAGCACAGGCAGCAAGCACAGGCAGCACAGCAAGCACAGGCAGCAAGCACAGGCAGCATAGCAAGCACAGCAAGCACAGGCAGCACAGCAAGCACAGGCAGCAAGCACAGGCAGCACAGCAAGCGCAGGCAGCAAGCACAGGAAGCTCAGGCAGCACAGCAAGCACAGGCAGCAAGCACAGCCAGCACAGCAAGCACAGGCAGCAAGCACAGGCAGCACAGCAAGCACAGGCAGCGCAGCAAGCACAGGCAGCACAACAAGCACAGGCAGCAAGCACAGGCAGCACAGCAAGCACAGGCAGCAAGCACAGGCAGCACAGGCAGCACAGCAAGTACAGCAAGCACAGACAGCAAGCACAGGCAGCACAGGCAGCACAGCACAGGCAGCAAGCACAGGCAGCACAGCAAGCACAGGCAGCACAGCACAGGCAGCAAGCACAGGCAGCACATAAGGCACAGGCAGCAAGCACAGGCAGCACAGTAAGCACAGGCAGCAAGCACAGGCAGCACAGAAAGCACAGGCAGCAAGCACAGGCAGCAAGCACAGGCAGTACAGCAAGCACAGGCAGCAAGCACAGGCAGCACAGCAAGCACAGGCAGCAAGCACAGGCAGCAAGCACAGGCAGCACAGCAAGCACAGGCAGCACAGCAAGCACAGGCAGCAAGCACAGGCAGCACAGCAAGCACAGGCAGCAAGCACAGGCAGCACAGCAAGCACAGGCAGCAAGCACGGGCAGCACAGCAAGCCGAGGCAGCACAGCAAGCACAGGCAGCAAGCACAGGCAACACAGTAAGCACAGGCAGCAAGCACAGGCAGCAAGCACAGGCATGTTAGAAACCCGCAAAATAGCTCGACGAGATGTGTTCGTTTTAGCGATTCTGGGGGAAGTGCAGAGGGGTCAAGCTCCGTCCTCTTTCCAATAGGCAAAGCCTGCTCCGATCTTCGGCGAGATTCACTCTCGCATTTCTTTACAATGCTTACTCTTACTGAGACGCAGGTCAATGCACCGGCCGCCGAGGTAAACATATGATCCGCGACTCTCGGCGCCTCCAAAAACAGGTGACACAGCAACGCACTGTCGTGTGCCACTGTCGAATTACCGCGTGTTATGGGCGAAATCAAATGCATCGCTAACAGGCAGCAAAGCAAGCACAGGCAGCACAGGCAGCACAGCAAGCAGAGGCAACAAGCACAGGCAGCACAGCAAGCACAGGCAGCAAGCACAGGCAGCACAGCAAGCACAGGCAGCGCAGCAAGCACAAACAGCAAGCACAGGCAGCACAGCAAGCATAGGCAGCAAGCACAGGCAGCACAGCAAGCACAGCCAGCGCAGCAAGCGCAAACAGCAAGCACAGGCAGCACAGCAAGCACAGGCAGCAAGCACAGGCAGCACAGCAAGCACAGGCAGCACAGCAAGCACAGGCAGCAAGCACAGGCAGCACAGCAAGCACAGGCAGCAAGCACGGGCAGCACAGCAAGCCGACGCAGCACAGCAAGCACAGGCAGCTTGCACAGGCAGCATAGCAAGCACAGGCAGCAAGCACAGGCAACACAGCAAGCACAGGCAGCACAGCAAGCACAAACAGCAAGCACAGGCAGCACAGCAAGCACAGGCAGCAAGCACAGGCAGCACAGCAAGCACAGGCAGCACAGCAAGCACAGGCAGCAAGCACAGGCAGCACAGCAAGCACAGGCAGCAAGCACAGGCAGCACAGCAAGCACAGGCAGCAAGCACTGGCAGCACAGCAAGCACAGGCAGCACAGCAAGCACAGGCAGCAAGCACAGGCAGCACAGCAAGCACAGGCAGCAAGCACAGGCAGCAAGCCCAGGCAGCACAGCAAGCACAGGCAGTAAGCACGGGCAGCACAGCAAGCCGAGGCAGCACAGCAAGCAAAGGCAGCACAGCACAGGCAGCACAGCAAGCTCAGGCAGCAAGCACAGGCAACACAGTAAGCACAGACAGCAAGCACAGGCAGCACAGCAAGCACAGGCAGCAAGCACAGGCAACACAGTAAGCACAGGCAGCAAGCACAAGCATGTTAGAAACCCGCAAAATAGCTCGACGAGATGTGTTCGTTGTAGCGATTCTGGGGGAAGTGCAGAGGGGTCAAGCTCCGTCCTCAATCCAACAGGCAAAGCCTGCTCCGATCTTGGGCGAGATTCACTCTCGCATTTGTTTACAATGCTTACTCTTACTGAGACGCAGGTCAATGCACCGGCCGCCGAGGTAAACATATGATCCGCGACTCTCGGCGCCTCCAAATACAGGTGACACAGCAACGCACTGTCGTGTGCCACTGTCGAATTACCACGTGTTATGGGCGAAATCAAATGCATCGCTAACAGGCAGCACAGCAAGCACAGGCAGCAAGCACAGGCAGCACAGCAAGCACAGGCAGCAAGCACAGGCAGCACAGCAAGCACAGGCAGCAAGCACAGGCAGCAAGCACAGGCAGCACAGCAAGCACAGGCAGCAAGCACAGGCAGCAAGCACAGGCAGCAAGCACAGGCAGCACACCAAGTACAGGCAGCAAGCACAGGCAGCGCAGCAAGCACAGGCAGCACACCAAGTACAGGCAGCAAGCACAGGCAGCGCAGCAAGCACAGGCAGCGCAGCAAGCACAGGCAGCACAGTAAGCACAGGCAGCAAGCACAGGCAGCACAGCAAGCACAGGCAGCAAGCACAGGCAGCACAGCAAGCACAGGCCGCAAGCACAGGCAGCAAGCACAGGCAGCACAGCAAGCACAGGCAGCAAGCACAGGCAGCACAGCAAGCACAGGCAGCACAGCACAGGCACCACAGCAAGCTCAGGCAGCAAGCACAGGCAACACAGTAAGCACAGACAGCAAGCACAGGCAGCACAGCAAGCACAGGCAGCAAGCACAGGCAACACAGCAAGCACAGGCAGCAAGCACAGGCAGCACAGCAAGCACAGGCAGCAAGCACAGGCAGCAAGCACAGCCAGCACACCAAGCACAGGCAGCACACCAAGCACAGGCAGCACAGCATAGGCAGCAAGCACAGACATCACAGCAAGCACAGGTATGCTAGAAACCCGCAAAATAGCTCGACGAGATGTGTTCGTTTTAGCGATTCTGGGGGAAGTGCAGAGGGGTCAAGCTCCGTCCTCTTTCCAACAGGCAAAGCCTGCTCCGATCTTCGGCGAGATTCACTCTCGCATTTGTTTACAATGCTTACTCTTACTAAGACGCAGGTCAATGCACCGGCCGCCGAGGTAAACATATGATCCGCGACTCTCGGCACCTCCAAAAACAGGTGACACAGCAAGGCACTGTCGTGTGCCACTGTCGAATTACCGCGTGTTATGGGCGAAATCAAATGCATCGCTAACAGGCAGCACAGCAAGCACAGGCAGCACAGCAAGCACATGCAGCACAGCAAGCACAGGCAGCTTGCACAGGCAGTTTGCACAGGCAGCATAGCAAGCACAGCAAGAACAGGCAGCACAGCAAGCACAGGCAGCAAGCACTGGCAGCACAGCAAGAACAGGCAGCACAGGCAGCACAACAAGCACAGGCGGCACAGCAAGCACAGGCAGCAAGCACAGGCAGCACAGCAAGCACAGGCAGCAAGCACAGGCAGCACAGCAAGCACAGGCAGCAAGCACAGGCAGCACAGCAAACACAGGCAGCTTGCACAGGCAGCATAGCAAGCACAGCAAGCACAGGCAGCAAGCACAGGCAGCAAGCACAGGCAGCACAGCAAGCACATGCAGCACAGCAAGCACAGGCAGCAAGCACAGGCAGCACAGCAAGCACAGGCAGCACAGCAAGCACAGGCAGCAAGCACAGGCAGCACAGCAAGCACAGGCAGCAAGCACGGGCAGCACAGCAAGCCGAGGCAGCACAGCAAGCACAGGCAGCTTGCACAGGCAGCATAGCAAGCACAGGCAGCAAGCACAGGCAACACAGCAAGCACAGGCAGCACAGCAAGCACAAACAGCAAGCACAGGCAGCACAGCAAGCACAGGCAGCAAGCACAGGCAGCACAGCAAGCACAGGCAGCACAGCAAGCACAGGCAGCAAGCACAGGCAGCACAGCAAGCACAGGCAGCAAGCACAGGCAGCACAGCAAGCACAGGCAGCAAGCACTGGCAGCACAGCAAGCACAGGCAGCACAGCAAGCACAGGCAGCAAGCACAGGCAGCACAGCAAGCACAGGCAGCAAGCACAGGCAGCAAGCCCAGGCAGCACAGCAAGCACAGGCAGCAAGCACGGGCAGCACAGCAAGCCGAGGCAGCACAGCAAGCAAAGGCAGCACAGCACAGGCAGCACAGCAAGCTCAGGCAGCAAGCACAGGCAACACAGTAAGCACAGACAGCAAGCACAGGCAGCACAGCAAGCACAGGCAGCAAGCACAGGCAGCAAGCACAGGCAGCACAGCAAGCACAGGCAGCACAGCAAGCACAGGCAGCAAGCACAGGCAGCACAGCAAGCACAGGCAGCAAGCACAGGCAGCACAGCAAGCACAGGCAGCAAGCACGGGCAGCACAGCAAGCCGAGGCAGCACAGCAAGCACAGGCAGCAAGCACAGGCAACACAGTAAGCACAGGCAGCAAGCACAGGCAGCAAGCACAGGCATGTTAGAAACCCGCAAAATAGCTCGACGAGATGTGTTCGTTTTAGCGATTCTGGGGGAAGTGCAGAGGGGTCAAGCTCCGTCCTCTTTCCAATAGGCAAAGCCTGCTCCGATCTTCGGCGAGATTCACTCTCGCATTTCTTTACAATGCTTACTCTTACTGAGACGCAGGTCAATGCACCGGCCGCCGAGGTAAACATATGATCCGCGACTCTCGGCGCCTCCAAAAACAGGTGACACAGCAACGCACTGTCGTGTGCCACTGTCGAATTACCGCGTGTTATGGGCGAAATCAAATGCATCGCTAACAGGCAGCAAAGCAAGCACAGGCAGCACAGGCAGCACAGCAAGCAGAGGCAACAAGCACAGGCAGCACAGCAAGCACAGGCAGCAAGCACAGGCAGCACAGCAAGCACAGGCAGCGCAGCAAGCACAAACAGCAAGCACAGGCAGCACAGCAAGCATAGGCAGCAAGCACAGGCAGCACAGCAAGCACAGCCAGCGCAGCAAGCGCAAACAGCAAGCACAGGCAGCACAGCAAGCACAGGCAGCAAGCACAGGCAGCACAGCAAGCACAGGCAGCACAGCAAGCACAGGCAGCAAGCACAGGCAGCACAGCAAGCACAGGCAGCAAGCACGGGCAGCACAGCAAGCCGACGCAGCACAGCAAGCACAGGCAGCTTGCACAGGCAGCATAGCAAGCACAGGCAGCAAGCACAGGCAACACAGCAAGCACAGGCAGCACAGCAAGCACAAACAGCAAGCACAGGCAGCACAGCAAGCACAGGCAGCAAGCACAGGCAGCACAGCAAGCACAGGCAGCACAGCAAGCACAGGCAGCAAGCACAGGCAGCACAGCAAGCACAGGCAGCAAGCACAGGCAGCACAGCAAGCACAGGCAGCAAGCACTGGCAGCACAGCAAGCACAGGCAGCACAGCAAGCACAGGCAGCAAGCACAGGCAGCACAGCAAGCACAGGCAGCAAGCACAGGCAGCAAGCCCAGGCAGCACAGCAAGCACAGGCAGTAAGCACGGGCAGCACAGCAAGCCGAGGCAGCACAGCAAGCAAAGGCAGCACAGCACAGGCAGCACAGCAAGCTCAGGCAGCAAGCACAGGCAACACAGTAAGCACAGACAGCAAGCACAGGCAGCACAGCAAGCACAGGCAGCAAGCACAGGCAACACAGTAAGCACAGGCAGCAAGCACAAGCATGTTAGAAACCCGCAAAATAGCTCGACGAGATGTGTTCGTTGTAGCGATTCTGGGGGAAGTGCAGAGGGGTCAAGCTCCGTCCTCAATCCAACAGGCAAAGCCTGCTCCGATCTTGGGCGAGATTCACTCTCGCATTTGTTTACAATGCTTACTCTTACTGAGACGCAGGTCAATGCACCGGCCGCCGAGGTAAACATATGATCCGCGACTCTCGGCGCCTCCAAATACAGGTGACACAGCAACGCACTGTCGTGTGCCACTGTCGAATTACCGCGTGTTATGGGCGAAATCAAATGCATCGCTAACAGGCAGCACAGCAAGCACAGGCAGCAAGCACAGGCAGCACAGCAAGCACAGGCAGCAAGCACAGGCAGCACAGCAAGCACAGGCAGCAAGCACAGGCAGCAAGCACAGGCAGCACAGCAAGCACAGGCAGCAAGCACAGGCAGCAAGCACAGGCAGCAAGCACAGGCAGCACACCAAGTACAGGCAGCAAGCACAGGCAGCGCAGCAAGCACAGGCAGCGCAGCAAGCACAGGCAGCACAGTAAGCACAGGCAGCAAGCACAGGCAGCACAGCAAGCACAGGCAGCAAGCACAGGCAGCACAGCAAGCACAGGCCGCAAGCACAGGCAGCAAGCACAGGCAGCACAGCAAGCACAGGCAGCAAGCACAGGCAGCACAGCAAGCACAGGCAGCACAGCACAGGCACCACAGCAAGCTCAGGCAGCAAGCACAGGCAACACAGTAAGCACAGACAGCAAGCACAGGCAGCACAGCAAGCACAGGCAGCAAGCACAGGCAACACAGCAAGCACAGGCAGCAAGCACAGGCAGCACAGCAAGCACAGGCAGCAAGCACAGGCAGCAAGCACAGCCAGCACACCAAGCACAGGCAGCACACCAAGCACAGGCAGCACAGCATAGGCAGCAAGCACAGACATCACAGCAAGCACAGGTATGCTAGAAACCCGCAAAATAGCTCGACGAGATGTGTTCGTTTTAGCGATTCTGGGGGAAGTGCAGAGGGGTCAAGCTCCGTCCTCTTTCCAACAGGCAAAGCCTGCTCCGATCTTCGGCGAGATTCACTCTCGCATTTGTTTACAATGCTTACTCTTACTAAGACGCAGGTCAATGCACCGGCCGCCGAGGTAAACATATGATCCGCGACTCTCGGCACCTCCAAAAACAGGTGACACAGCAAGGCACTGTCGTGTGCCACTGTCGAATTACCGCGTGTTATGGGCGAAATCAAATGCATCGCTAACAGGCAGCACAGCAAGCACAGGCAGCACAGCAAGCACATGCAGCACAGCAAGCACAGGCAGCTTGCACAGGCAGTTTGCACAGGCAGCATAGCAAGCACAGCAAGAACAGGCAGCACAGCAAGCACAGGCAGCAAGCACTGGCAGCACAGCAAGAACAGGCAGCACAGGCAGCACAACAAGCACAGGCGGCACAGCAAGCACAGGCAGCAAGCACAGGCAGCACAGCAAGCACAGGCAGCAAGCACAGGCAGCACAGCAAGCACAGGCAGCAAGCACAGGCAGCACAGCAAACACAGGCAGCTTGCACAGGCAGCATAGCAAGCACAGCAAGCACAGGCAGCAAGCACAGGCAGCAAGCACAGGCAGCACAGCAAGCACATGCAGCACAGCAAGCACAGGCAGCAAGCACAGGCAGCACAGCAAGCACAGGCAGCACAGCAAGCACAGGCAGCAAGCACAGGCAGCACAGCAAGCACAGGCAGCAAGCACGGGCAGCACAGCAAGCCGAGGCAGCACAGCAAGCACAGGCAGCTTGCACAGGCAGCATAGCAAGCACAGGCAGCAAGCACAGGCAACACAGCAAGCACAGGCAGCACAGCAAGCACAAACAGCAAGCACAGGCAGCACAGCAAGCACAGGCAGCAAGCACAGGCAGCACAGCAAGCACAGGCAGCACAGCAAGCACAGGCAGCAAGCACAGGCAGCACAGCAAGCACAGGCAGCAAGCACAGGCAGCACAGCAAGCACAGGCAGCAAGCACTGGCAGCACAGCAAGCACAGGCAGCACAGCAAGCACAGGCAGCAAGCACAGGCAGCACAGCAAGCACAGGCAGCAAGCACAGGCAGCAAGCCCAGGCAGCACAGCAAGCACAGGCAGCAAGCACGGGCAGCACAGCAAGCCGAGGCAGCACAGCAAGCAAAGGCAGCACAGCACAGGCAGCACAGCAAGCTCAGGCAGCAAGCACAGGCAACACAGTAAGCACAGACAGCAAGCACAGGCAGCACAGCAAGCACAGGCAGCAAGCACAGGCAACACAGTAAGCACAGGCAGCAAGCACAAGCATGTTAGAAACCCGCAAAATAGCTCGACGAGATGTGTTCGTTGTAGCGATTCTGGGGGAAGTGCAGAGGGGTCAAGCTCCGTCCTCAATCCAACAGGCAAAGCCTGCTCCGATCTTGGGCGAGATTCACTCTCGCATTTGTTTACAATGCTTACTCTTACTGAGACGCAGGTCAATGCACCGGCCGCCGAGGTAAACATATGATCCGCGACTCTCGGCGCCTCCAAATACAGGTGACACAGCAACGCACTGTCGTGTGCCACTGTCGAATTACCGCGTGTTATGGGCGAAATCAAATGCATCGCTAACAGGCAGCACAGCAAGCACAGGCAGCAAGCACAGGCAGCACAGCAAGCACAGGCAGCAAGCACAGGCAGCACAGCAAGCACAGGCAGCAAGCACAGGCAGCAAGCACAGGCAGCACAGCAAGCACAGGCAGCAAGCACAGGCAGCAAGCACAGGCAGCAAGCACAGGCAGCACACCAAGTACAGGCAGCAAGCACAGGCAGCGCAGCAAGCACAGGCAGCACAGTAAGCACAGGCAGCAAGCACAGGCAGCACAGCAAGCACAGGCAGCAAGCACAGGCACCACAGCAAGCTCAGGCAGCAAGCACAGGCAACACAGTAAGCACAGACAGCAAGCACAGGCAGCACAGCAAGCACAGGCAGCAAGCACAGGCAACACAGCAAGCACAGGCAGCAAGCACAGGCAGCACAGCAAGCACAGGCAGCAAGCACAGGCAACACAGCAAGCACAGGCAGCAAGCACAGCCAGCACACCAAGCACAGGCAGCACACCAAGCACAGGCAGCACAGCATAGGCAGCAAGCACAGACATCACAGCAAGCACAGGTATGCTAGAAACCCGCAAAATAGCTCGACGAGATGTGTTCGTTTTAGCGATTCTGGGGGAAGTGCAGAGGGGTCAAGCTCCGTCCTCTTTCCAACAGGCAAAGCCTGCTCCGATCTTCGGCGAGATTCACTCTCGCATTTGTTTACAATGCTTACTCTTACTAAGACGCAGGTCAATGCACCGGCCGCCGAGGTAAACATATGATCCGCGACTCTCGGCACCTCCAAAAACAGGTGACACAGCAAGGCACTGTCGTGTGCCACTGTCGAATTACCGCGTGTTATGGGCGAAATCAAATGCATCGCTAACAGGCAGCACAGCAAGCACAGGCAGCACAGCAAGCACATGCAGCACAGCAAGCACAGGCAGCTTGCACAGGCAGTTTGCACAGGCAGCATAGCAAGCACAGCAAGAACAGGCAGCACAGCAAGCACAGGCAGCAAGCACTGGCAGCACAGCAAGAACAGGCAGCACAGGCAGCACAACAAGCACAGGCGGCACAGCAAGCACAGGCAGCAAGCACAGGCAGCACAGCAAGCACAGGCAGCTTGCACAGGCAGTTTGCACAGGCAGCATAGCAAGCACAGCAAGAACAGGCAGCACAGCAAGAACAGGCAGCACAGGCAGCACAACAAGCACAGGCGGCACAGCAAGCACAGGCAGCAAGCACAGGCAGCACAGCAAGCACAGGCAGCACAGCAAGCACAGGCAGCAAGCACAGGCAGCACAGCAAGCACAGGCAGCAAGCACGGGCAGCACAGCAAGCCGAGGCAGCACAGCAAGCACAGGCAGCTTGCACAGGCAGCATAGCAAGCACAGGCAGCAAGCACAGGCAACACAGCAAGCACAGGCAGCACAGCAAGCACAAACAGCAAGCACAGGCAGCACAGCAAGCACAGGCAGCAAGCACAGGCAGCACAGCAAGCACAGGCAGCACAGCAAGCACAGGCAGCAAGCACAGGCAGCACAGCAAGCACAGGCAGCAAGCACAGGCAGCACAGCAAGCACAGGCAGCAAGCACTGGCAGCACAGCAAGCACAGGCAGCACAGCAAGCAAAGGCAGCACAGCACAGGCAGCACAGCAAGCTCAGGCAGCAAGCACAGGCAACACAGTAAGCACAGACAGCAAGCACAGGCAGCACAGCAAGCACAGGCAGCAAGCACAGGCAACACAGTAAGCACAGGCAGCAAGCACAAGCATGTTAGAAACCCGCAAAATAGCTCGACGAGATGTGTTCGTTGTAGCGATTCTGGGGGAAGTGCAGAGGGGTCAAGCTCCGTCCTCAATCCAACAGGCAAAGCCTGCTCCGATCTTGGGCGAGATTCATTCTCGCATTTGTTTACAATGCTTACTCTTACTGAGACGCAGGTCAATGCACCGGCCGCCGAGGTAAACATATGATCCGCGACTCTCGGCGCCTCCAAATACAGGTGACACAGCAACGCACTGTCGTGTGCCACTGTCGAATTACCGCGTGTTATGGGCGAAATCAAATGCATCGCTAACAGGCAGCACAGCAAGCACAGGCAGCAAGCACAGGCAGCACAGCAAGCACAGGCAGCAAGCACAGGCAGCACAGCAAGCACAGGCAGCAAGCACAGGCAGCAAGCACAGGCAGCACAGCAAGCACAGGCAGCAAGCACAGGCAGCAAGCACAGGCAGCAAGCACAGGCAGCACACCAAGTACAGGCAGCAAGCACAGGCAGCGCAGCAAGCACAGGCAGCACAGTAAGCACAGGCAGCAAGCACAGGCAGCACAGCAAGCACAGGCAGCAAGCACAGGCAGCACAGCAAGCACAGGCCGCAAGCACAGGCAGCAAGCACAGGCAGCACAGCAAGCACAGGCAGCAAGCACAGGCAGCACAGCAAGCACAGGCAGCACAGCACAGGCACCACAGCAAGCTCAGGCAGCAAGCACAGGCAACACAGTAAGCACAGACAGCAAGCACAGGCAGCACAGCAAGCACAGGCAGCAAGCACAGGCAACACAGCAAGCACAGGCAGCAAGCACAGGCAGCACAGCAAGCACAGGCAGCAAGCACAGGCAACACAGCAAGCACAGGCAGCAAGCACAGCCAGCACACCAAGCACAGGCAGCACACCAAGCACAGGCAGCACAGCATAGGCAGCAAGCACAGACATCACAGCAAGCACAGGTATGCTAGAAACCCGCAAAATAGCTCGACGAGATGTGTTCGTTTTAGCGATTCTGGGGGAAGTGCAGAGGGGTCAAGCTCCGTCCTCTTTCCAACAGGCAAAGCCTGCTCCGATCTTCGGCGAGATTCACTCTCGCATTTGTTTACAATGCTTACTCTTACTAAGACGCAGGTCAATGCACCGGCCGCCGAGGTAAACATATGATCCGCGACTCTCGGCACCTCCAAAAACAGGTGACACAGCAAGGCACTGTCGTGTGCCACTGTCGAATTACCGCGTGTTATGGGCGAAATCAAATGCATCGCTAACAGGCAGCACAGCAAGCACAGGCAGCACAGCAAGCACATGCAGCACAGCAAGCACAGGCAGCTTGCACAGGCAGTTTGCACAGGCAGCATAGCAAGCACAGCAAGAACAGGCAGCACAGCAAGCACAGGCAGCAAGCACTGGCAGCACAGCAAGAACAGGCAGCACAGGCAGCACAACAAGCACAGGCGGCACAGCAAGCACAGGCAGCAAGCACAGGCAGCACAGCAAGCACAGGCAGCAAGCACAGGCAGCACAGCAAGCACAGGCAGCAAGCACAGGCAGCACAGCAAACACAGGCAGCTTGCACAGGCAGCATAGCAAGCACAGCAAGCACAGGCAGCAAGCACAGGCAGCAAGCACAGGCAGCACAGCAAGCACATGCAGCACAGCAAGCACAGGCAGCAAGCACAGGCAGCACAGCAAGCACAGGCAGCACAGCAAGCACAGGCAGCAAGCACAGGCAGCACAGCAAGCACAGGCAGCAAGCACGGGCAGCACAGCAAGCCGAGGCAGCACAGCAAGCACAGGCAGCTTGCACAGGCAGCATAGCAAGCACAGGCAGCAAGCACAGGCAACACAGCAAGCACAGGCAGCACAGCAAGCACAAACAGCAAGCACAGGCAGCACAGCAAGCACAGGCAGCAAGCACAGGCAGCACAGCAAGCACAGGCAGCACAGCAAGCACAGGCAGCAAGCACAGGCAGCACAGCAAGCACAGGCAGCAAGCACAGGCAGCACAGCAAGCACAGGCAGCAAGCACTGGCAGCACAGCAAGCACAGGCAGCACAGCAAGCACAGGCAGCAAGCACAGGCAGCACAGCAAGCACAGGCAGCAAGCACAGGCAGCAAGCCCAGGCAGCACAGCAAGCACAGGCAGCAAGCACGGGCAGCACAGCAAGCCGAGGCAGCACAGCAAGCAAAGGCAGCACAGCACAGGCAGCACAGCAAGCTCAGGCAGCAAGCACAGGCAACACAGTAAGCACAGACAGCAAGCACAGGCAGCACAGCAAGCACAGGCAGCAAGCACAGGCAACACAGTAAGCACAGGCAGCAAGCACAAGCATGTTAGAAACCCGCAAAATAGCTCGACGAGATGTGTTCGCTGTAGCGATTCTGGGGGAAGTGCAGAGGGGTCAAGCTCCGTCCTCAATCCAACAGGCAAAGCCTGCTCCGATCTTGGGCGAGATTCACTCTCGCATTTGTTTACAATGCTTACTCTTACTGAGACGCAGGTCAATGCACCGGCCGCCGAGGTAAACATATGATCCGCGACTCTCGGCGCCTCCAAATACAGGTGACACAGCAACGCACTGTCGTGTGCCACTGTCGAATTACCGCGTGTTATGGGCGAAATCAAATGCATCGCTAACAGGCAGCACAGCAAGCACAGGCAGCAAGCACAGGCAGCACAGCAAGCACAGGCAGCAAGCACAGGCAGCACAGCAAGCACAGGCAGCAAGCACAGGCAGCAAGCACAGGCAGCACAGCAAGCACAGGCAGCAAGCACAGGCAGCAAGCACAGGCAGCAAGCACAGGCAGCGCACCAAGTACAGGCAGCAAGCACAGGCAGCGCAGCAAGCACAGGCAGCACAGTAAGCACAGGCAGCAAGCACAGGCAGCACAGCAAGCACAGGCAGCAAGCACAGGCACCACAGCAAGCTCAGGCAGCAAGCACAGGCAACACAGTAAGCACAGACAGCAAGCACAGGCAGCACAGCAAGCACAGGCAGCAAGCACAGGCAACACAGCAAGCACAGGCAGCAAGCACAGGCAGCACAGCAAGCACAGGCAGCAAGCACAGGCAACACAGCAAGCACAGGCAGCAAGCACAGCCAGCACACCAAGCACAGGCAGCACACCAAGCACAGGCAGCACAGCATAGGCAGCAAGCACAGACATCACAGCAAGCACAGGTATGCTAGAAACCCGCAAAATAGCTCGACGAGATGTGTTCGTTTTAGCGATTCTGGGGGAAGTGCAGAGGGGTCAAGCTCCGTCCTCTTTCCAACAGGCAAAGCCTGCTCCGATCTTCGGCGAGATTCACTCTCGCATTTGTTTACAATGCTTACTCTTACTAAGACGCAGGTCAATGCACCGGCCGCCGAGGTAAACATATGATCCGCGACTCTCGGCACCTCCAAAAACAGGTGACACAGCAAGGCACTGTCGTGTGCCACTGTCGAATTACCGCGTGTTATGGGCGAAATCAAATGCATCGCTAACAGGCAGCACAGCAAGCACAGGCAGCACAGCAAGCACATGCAGCACAGCAAGCACAGGCAGCTTGCACAGGCAGTTTGCACAGGCAGCATAGCAAGCACAGCAAGAACAGGCAGCACAGCAAGCACAGGCAGCAAGCACTGGCAGCACAGCAAGAACAGGCAGCACAGGCAGCACAACAAGCACAGGCGGCACAGCAAGCACAGGCAGCAAGCACAGGCAGCACAGCAAGCACAGGCAGCAAGCACAGGCAGCACAGCAAGCACAGGCAGCAAGCACAGGCAGCACAGCAAACACAGGCAGCTTGCACAGGCAGCATAGCAAGCACAGCAAGCACAGGCAGCAAGCACAGGCAGCAAGCACAGGCAGCACAGCAAGCACATGCAGCACAGCAAGCACAGGCAGCTTGGACAGGCAGTTTGCACAGGCAGCATAGCAAGCACAGCAAGCACAGGCAGCACAGCAAGCACAGGCAGCAAGCACAGGCAGCACAGTAAGCACAGGCAGCAAGCACAGGCAGCACAGCAAGCACATGCAGCACAGCAAGCACAGGCAGCTTGCACAGGCAGTTTGCACAGGCAGCATAGCAAGCACAGCAAGCACAGGCAGCACAGGCAGCAAGCACTGGCAGCACAGCAAGCACAGGCAGCACAACAAGCACAGGCGGCACAGCAAGCACAGGCAGCAAGCACAGGCAGCACAGCAAGCACAGGCAGCACACCAAGCACAGGCAGCACAGCACAGGCAGCAAGCACAGGTATGCTAGAAACCCGCAAAATAGCTCGACGAGATGTGTTCGTTTTAGCGATTCTGGGGGAAGTGCAGAGGGGTCAAGCTCCGTCCTCTTTCCAACAGGCAAAGCCTGCTCCGATCTTCGGCGAGATTCACTCTCGCATTTGTTTACAATGCTTACTCTTACTAAGACGCAGGTCAATGCACCGGCCGCCGAGGTAAACATATGATCCGCGACGCTCGGCACCTCCAAAAACAGGTGACACAGCAAGGCACTGTCGTGTGCCACTGTCGAATTACCGCGTGTTATGGGCGAAATCAAATGCATCGCTAACAGGCAGCACAGCAAGCAGAGGCAACAAGCACAGGCAGCACAGCAAGCACAGGCAGCAAGCACAGCTAGCACAGCAAGCACAGGCAGCACAGCAAGCACAAACAGCAAGCACAGGCAGCAAGCACAGGCAGCACAGCAAGCACAGGCAGCAAGCCCAGGCAGCACAGCAAGCACAGGCAGCATGCACTGGCAGCACAGCAAGCACAGGCAGCACAGCACAGGCAGCACAGCAAGCACAGGCAGCACAGCAAGCACAGGCAGCAAGCACAGGCAGCACAGCAAGCACAGGCAGCAAGCACAGGCAGCACAGCAAGCACAGGCAGCAAGCACAGGCAGCACAGCAAGCACAGGCAGCACAACAAGCACAGGCAGTAAGCACAGGCAGCAAGCACAGGCAGCACAGCAAGCACAGGCAGCAAGCACAGGCAGCACAGCCAGCAAGCACAGGCAGCAAGCACAGGCAGCAAGCACAGGCAGCACAGGCAGCAAGCACAGGCAGCACAGCAAGCACAGGCAGCAAGCACAGGCAGCAAGCACAGGCAGCACAGCAAGCACAGGCAGCACAGCAAACACAGGCAGCAAGCACAGGCAGCACAGCAAGCACAGGCAGCAAGCACAGGCAACACAGCAAGCACAGGCAGCACAGCAAGCACAAACAGCAAGCACAGGCAGCACAGCAAGCACAGGCAGCAAGCACAGGCAGCACAGCAAGCACAGGCAGCAAGCACAGGCAGCACAGCAAGCACAGGCAGCAAGCACAGGCAGCACAGCAAGCACAGGCAGCAAGCACAGGCAGCAAGCACAGGCAGCACAGCAAGCACAGGCAGCAAGCACAGGCAGCACAGCAAGCACAGGCAGCACAGCACAGGCAGCACAGCAAGCTCAGGCAGCAAGCACAGGCAACACAGTAAGCACAGACAGCAAGCACAGGCAGCACAGCAAGCACAGGCAGCAAGCACAGGCAACACAGTAAGCACAGGCAGCAAGCACAAGCATGTTAGAAACCCGCAAAATAGCTCGACGAGATGTGTTCGTTGTAGCGATTCTGGGGGAAGTGCAGAGGGGTCAAGCTCCGTCCTCTTTCCAACAGGCAAAGCCTGCTCCGATCTTGGGCGAGATTCACTCTCGCATTTGTTTACAATGCTTACTCTTACTGAGACGCAGGTCAATGCACCGGCCGCCGAGGTAAACATATGATCCGCGACTCTCGGTGCCTCCAAATACAGGTGACACAGCAACGCACTGTCGTGTGCCACTGTCGAATTACCGCGTGTTATGGGCGAAATCAAATGCATCGCTAACAGGCAGCACAGCAAGCACAGGCAGCAAGCACAGGCAGCACAGCAAGCACAGGCAGCAAGCACAGGCAGCACAGCAAGCACAGGCAGCAAGCACAGGCAGCAAGCACAGGCAGCACAGCAAGCACAGGCAGCAAGCACAGGCAGCAAGCACAGGCAGCAAACACAGGCAGCACACCAAGTACAGGCAGCAAGCACAGGCAGCGCAGCAAGCACAGGCAGCACAGTAAGCACAGGCAGCAAGCACAGGCAGCACAGCAAGCACAGGCAGCAAGCACAGGCAGCACAGCAAGCACAGGCAGCAAGCACAGGCAGCACAGCAAGCACAGGCAGCAAGCACAGGCAGCAAGCACAGGCAGCACAGCAAGCACAGGCAGCAAGCACAGGCAGCACAGCAAGCACAGGCAGCACAGCACAGGCAGCACAGCAAGCTCAGGCAGCAAGCACAGGCAACACAGTAAGCACAGACAGCAAGCACAGCCAGCACAGCAAGCACAGGCAGCAAGCACAGGCAACACAGTAAGCACAGGCAGCAAGCACAAGCATGTTAGAAACCCGCAAAATAGCTCGACGAGATGTGTTCGTTGTAGCGATTCTGGGGGAAGTGCAGAGGGGTCAAGCTCCGTCCTCTTTCCAACAGGCAAAGCCTGCTCCGATCTTGGGCGAGATTCACTCTCGCATTTGTTTACAATGCTTACTCTTACTGAGACGCAGGTCAATGCACCGGCCGCCGAGGTAAACATATGATCCGCGACTCTCGGTGCCTCCAAATACAGGTGACACAGCAACGCACTGTCGTGTGCCACTGTCGAATTACCGCGTGTTATGGGCGAAATCAAATGCATCGCTAACAGGCAGCACAGCAAGCACAGGCAGCAAGCACAGGCAGCACAGCAAGCACAGGCCGCAAGCACAGGCAGCACAGCAAGCACAGGCAGCAAGCACAGGCAGCACAGCAAGCACAGGCAGCACAGCACAGGCACCACAGCAAGCTCAGGCAGCAAGCACAGGCAACACAGTAAGCACAGACAGCAAGCACAGGCAGCACAGCAAGCACAGGCAGCAACCACAGGCAACACAGTAAGCACAGGCAGCAAGCACAGGCATGTTAGAAACCCGCAAAACAGCTCGACGAGATGTGTTCGTTTTAGCGATTCTGGGGGAAGTGCAGAGGGGTCAAGCTCCTTCCTCTTTCCAACAGGCAAAGCCTGCTCCGATCTTGGGCGAGATTCACTCTCGCATTTGTTTACAATGCTTACTCTTACTGAGACGCAGGTCAATGCACCGGCCGCCGAGGTAAACATATGATCCGCGACTCTCGGCGCCTCCAAATACAGGTGACACAGCAACGCACTGTCGTGTGCCACTGTCGAATTACCGCGTGTTATGGGCGAAATCAAATGCATCGCTAACAGGCAGCACAGCAAGCACAGGCAGCAAGCACAGGCAGCACAGCAAGCACAGGCAGCACAGCAAGCAGAGGCAACAAGCACAGTCAGCACAGCAAGGACAGGCAGCAAGCACAGCTAGCACAGGCAGCAAGCACAGGCAGCAAGCACAGGCAGCACAGCAAGCACAGGCAGCAAGCACAGGCAACACAGCAAGCACAGGCAGCAAGCACAGGCAGCACAGCAAGCACAGGCAGCAAGCACAGGCAACACAGCAAGCACAGGCAGCAAGCACAGCCAGCACACCAAGCACAGGCAGCACACCAAGCACAGGCAGCACAGCATAGGCAGCAAGCACAGGCATCACAGCAAGCACAGGTATGCTAGAAACCCGCAAAATAGCTCGACGAGATGTGTTCGTTTTAGCGATTCTGGGGGAAGTGCAGAGGGGTCAAGCTCCGTCCTCTTTCCAACAGGCAAAGCCTGCTCCGATCTTCGGCGAGATTCACTCTCGCATTTGTTTACAATGCTTACTCTTACTAAGACGCAGGTCAATGCACCGGCCGCCGAGGTAAACATATGATCCGCGACTCTCGGCACCTCCAAAAACAGGTGACACAGCAAGGCACTGTCGTGTGCCACTGTCGAATTACCGCGTGTTATGGGCGAAATCAAATGCATCGCTAACAGGCAGCACAGCAAGCACAGGCAGCAAGCACAGGCAGCACAGCAAGCACAGGCAGCAAGCACAGGCAGCACAGCAAGCACAGGCAGCACAGCAAGCACAGGCAGCAAGCACAGGCAGCAAGCACAGGCAGCACAGCAAGCACAGGCAGCAAGCACAGGCAGCAAGCACAGGCAGCACACCAAGTACAGGCAGCAAGCACAGGCAGCGCAGCAAGCACTGGCAGCGCAGCAAACACAGGCAGCACAGTAAGCACAGGCAGCAAGCACAGGCAGCACAGCAAGCACAGGCAGCAAGCACAGGCAGCACAGCAAGCACAGGCAGCAAGCACAGGCAGCAAGCACAGGCAGCACAGCAAGCACAGGCAGCAAGCACAGGCAGCACAGCAAGCACAGGCAGCACAGCACAGGCAGCACAGCAAGCTCAGGCAGCAAGCACAGGCAACACAGTAAGCACAGACAGCAAGCACAGGCAGCACAGCAAGCACAGGCATCTTGTACAGGCAGCATAGCAAGCACAGCAAGCACAGGCAGCAAGCACAGGCAGCAAGCACTGGCAGCACAGCAAGCACAGGCAGCACAGCACAGGCAGCACAGCAAGCACAGGCAGCAAGCACAGGCAGCATGCACTGGCAGCACAGCAAGCACAGGCAGCACAGCACAGGCAGCACAGCAAGCACAGGCATCTTGTACAGGCAGCATAGCAAGCACAGCAAGCACAGGCAGCAAGCACAGGCAGCAAGCACTGGCAGCACAGCAAGCACAGGCAGCACAGCACAGGCAGCACAGCAAGCACAGGCATCTTGTAAAGGCAGCATAGCAAGCACAGCAAGCACAGGCAGCAAGCACAGGCAGCACAGCAAGCACAGGCAGCACAGCAAGCACAGGCAGCAAGCACAGGCAGCACAGCAAGCACAGGCAGCAAGCACAGGCAGCACAGCAAGCACAGGCAGCAAGCACAGGCAGCACAGCAAGCACAGGCAGCACAACAAGCACAGGCAGTAAGCACAGGCAGCAAGCACAGGCAGCACAGGCAGCAAGCACAGGCAGCACAGCAAGCACAGCCAGCAAGCACAGGCAGCAAGCACAGGCAGCAAGCACAGGCAGCACAGGCAGCAAGCACAGGCAGCACAGCAAGCACAGGCAGCAAGCACAGGCAGCAAGCACAGGCAGCACAGCAAGCACAGGCAGCACAGCAAACACAGGTAGCAAGCACAGGCAGCACAGCAAGCACAGGCAGCACAGCACAGGCAGCACAGCAAGCACAGGCAGCAAGCACAGGCAGCACAGCAAACACAGGCAGCAAGCACAGGCAGCAAGCACAGGCAGCACACCAAGCACAGGCAGCACAGCACAGGCAGCAAGCACAGGCAGCAAGCACAGGCAGCACAGCAAGCACAGGCAGCAAGCACAGGCAGCAAGCACAGGCAGCACAGCAAGCACAGGCAGCAAGCACAGGCAGCACAGCAAGCACAGGCAGCAAGCACAGGCAGCACAGCAAGCACAGGCAGCACAACAAGCACAGGCAGCACAACAAGCACAGGCAGTAAGCACAGGCAGCAAGCACAGGCAGCACAGCAAGCACAGGCAGGAAGCACAGGCAGCACAGCAAGCACAGGCAGCAAGCACATGCAGCACAGCAAGCACAGGCAGCAAGCACAGGCAGCACAGGCAGCACAGCCAGCACAGGCAGCAAGCACAGGCAGTACAGCAAGCACAGGCAGCAAGCACAGGCAGCACAGCAAGCACAGGCAGCAAGCACAGGCAACACAGCAAGCACAGGCAGCAAGCACAGGCTGCACAGCAAACACAGGCAGCAAGCACAGGCAGCAAGCACAGGCAGCACGCCAAGCACAGGCAGCACAGCACAGGCAGCAAGCACAGGCAGCACAGCAAGCACAGGCAGCAAGCACAGGCAGCACAGCAACCACAGGCAGCGAGCACAGGCAGCACAGCAAGCACAGGCAGCAAGCACGGGCACCACAGCAAGCACAGGCAGCAAGCACAGGCAGCACAGCAAGCACAGGCAGCAAGCACGGGCAGCACAGCAAGCACAGGCAGCACAGCAAGCACAGGCAGCAAGCACAGCAAGCACTGGCAGCAAGCACAGGCAGCACACCAAGCACAGGCAGCAAGCACAGTCAGCGCAGCAAGCACAGGCAGCACAGCAAGCACAGCAAGCACAGGCAGCGAGCACAGGCAGCACAGCAAGCACAGGCAGCAAGCACAGGCAGCAAGCACAGGCAGCACAGCAAGCACAGGCAGCAAGCACAGGCAGCAAGCACAGGCAGCAAGCACAGGCAGCACAGCAAGCACAGGCAGCAAGCACAGGCAGCACAAGCAAGCACAGGCAGCAAGCACAGGCAACACAGTAAGCACAGGCAGCAAGCACAGGCAGCACAGCAAGCACAGGCAGCAAGCACAGGCATGTTAGAAACCCGCAAAATAGCTCGACGAGATGTGTTCGTTTTAGCGATTCTGTGGGAAGTGCAGAGGGGTCAAGCTCCGTCCTCTTTCCAACAGGCAAAGCCTGCTCCGATCTTCGGCGAGATTCACTCTCGCATTTGTTTACAATGCTTACTCTTACTGAGACGCAGGTCAATGCACCGGCCGCCGAGGTAAACATATGATCCGCGACTCTTGGCGCCTCCAAAAACAGGTGACACAGCAACGCACTGTCGTGTGCCACTGTCGAATTACCGCGTGTTATGGGCGAAATCAAATGCATCGCTAACAGGCAGCTCAGCAAGCACAGGCAGCACAGCAAGCACAGGCAGCACAGCAAGCACAGGCAGCAAGCACAGGCAGCACAGCAACCACAGGCAGCACAGCAAGCAGAGGCAACAAGCACAGGCAGCACAGCAAGCACAGGCAGCAAGCACAGGCAGCACAGCAAGCACAGGCAGCGCAGCAAGCACAGGCAGCACAGCAAGCATAGGCAGCAAGCACAGGCAGCACAGCAAGCACAGGCAGCACAGCAAGCACAGGCAGCGTAGCATGCACAAACAGCAAGCACAGGCAGCACAGCAAGCACAGGCAGCACAGCAAGCACAGGCAGCAAGCACAGGCAGCACAGCAAACACAGGCAGCAAGCACAGGCAGCAAGCACAGGCAGCAAGCACAGGCAGCACAGCAAGCACAGGCAGCAAGCACAGGCAGCACAGCAAGCACAGGCAGCACAGCACAGGCACCACAGCAAGCTCAGGCAGCAAGCGCAGGCAACACAGTAAGCACAGACAGCAAGCACAGGCAGCACAGCAAGCACAGGCAGCAAGCACAGGCAGCACAGCAAGCACAGGCAGCAAGCACAGGCAGCACAGCAAGCACAGGCAGCAAGCACTGGCAGCACAGCAAGCACAGGCAGCACAGCAAGCACAGGCAGCAAGCACAGGCAGCACAGCAAGCACAGGCAGCAAGCACAGGCAGCAAGCCCAGGCAGCACAGCAAGCACAGGCAGTAAGCACGGGCAGCACAGCAAGCCGAGGCAGCACAGCAAGCAAAGGCAGCACAGCACAGGCAGCACAGCAAGCTCAGGCAGCAAGCACAGGCAACACAGTAAGCACAGACAGCAAGCACAGGCAGCACAGCAAGCACAGGCAGCAAGCACAGGCAACACAGTAAGCACAGGCAGCAAGCACAAGCATGTTAGAAACCCGCAAAATAGCTCGACGAGATGTGTTCGTTGTAGCGATTCTGGGGGAAGTGCAGAGGGGTCAAGCTCCGTCCTCAATCCAACAGGCAAAGCCTGCTCCGATCTTGGGCGAGATTCATTCTCGCATTTGTTTACAATGCTTACTCTTACTGAGACGCAGGTCAATGCACCGGCCGCCGAGGTAAACATATGATCCGCGACTCTCGGCGCCTCCAAATACAGGTGACACAGCAACGCACTGTCGTGTGCCACTGTCGAATTACCGCGTGTTATGGGCGAAATCAAATGCATCGCTAACAGGCAGCACAGCAAGCACAGGCAGCAAGCACAGGCAGCACAGCAAGCACAGGCAGCAAGCACAGGCAGCACAGCAAGCACAGGCAGCAAGCACAGGCAGCAAGCACAGGCAGCAAGCACAGGCAGCAAGCACAGGCAGCACACCAAGTACAGGCAGCAAGCACAGGCAGCGCAGCAAGCACAGGCAGCACAGTAAGCACAGGCAGCAAGCACAGGCAGCACAGCAAGCACAGGCAGCAAGCACAGGCAGCACAGCAAGCACAGGCCGCAAGCACAGGCAGCAAGCACAGGCAGCACAGCAAGCACAGGCAGCAAGCACAGGCAGCACAGCAAGCACAGGCAGCACAGCACAGGCACCACAGCAAGCTCAGGCAGCAAGCACAGGCAACACAGTAAGCACAGACAGCAAGCACAGGCAGCACTGCAAGCACAGGCAGCAAGCACAGGCAACACAGCAAGCACAGGCAGCAAGCACAGGCAGCACAGCAAGCACAGGCAGCAAGCACAGGCAACACAGCAAGCACAGGCAGCAAGCACAGCCAGCACACCAAGCACAGGCAGCACACCAAGCACAGGCAGCACAGCATAGGCAGCAAGCACAGACATCACAGCAAGCACAGGTATGCTAGAAACCCGCAAAATAGCTCGACGAGATGTGTTCGTTTTAGCGATTCTGGGGGAAGTGCAGAGGGGTCAAGCTCCGTCCTCTTTCCAACAGGCAAAGCCTGCTCCGATCTTCGGCGAGATTCACTCTCGCATTTGTTTACAATGCTTACTCTTACTAAGACGCAGGTCAATGCACCGGCCGCCGAGGTAAACATATGATCCGCGACTCTCGGCACCTCCAAAAACAGGTGACACAGCAAGGCACTGTCGTGTGCCACTGTCGAATTACCGCGTGTTATGGGCGAAATCAAATGCATCGCTAACAGGCAGCACAGCAAGCACAGGCAGCACAGCAAGCACATGCAGCACAGCAAGCACAGGCAGCTTGCACAGGCAGTTTGCACAGGCAGCATAGCAAGCACAGCAAGAACAGGCAGCACAGCAAGCACAGGCAGCAAGCACTGGCAGCACAGCAAGAACAGGCAGCACAGGCAGCACAACAAGCACAGGCGGCACAGCAAGCACAGGCAGCAAGCACAGGCAGCACAGCAAGCACAGGCAGCAAGCACAGGCAGCACAGCAAGCACAGGCAGCAAGCACAGGCAGCACAGCAAACACAGGCAGCTTGCACAGGCAGCATAGCAAGCACAGCAAGCACAGGCAGCAAGCACAGGCAGCAAGCACAGGCAGCACAGCAAGCACATGCAGCACAGCAAGCACAGGCAGCAAGCACAGGCAGCACAGCAAGCACAGGCAGCACAGCAAGCACAGGCAGCAAGCACAGGCAGCACAGCAAGCACAGGCAGCAAGCACGGGCAGCACAGCAAGCCGAGGCAGCACAGCAAGCACAGGCAGCTTGCACAGGCAGCATAGCAAGCACAGGCAGCAAGCACAGGCAACACAGCAAGCACAGGCAGCACAGCAAGCACAAACAGCAAGCACAGGCAGCACAGCAAGCACAGGCAGCAAGCACAGGCAGCACAGCAAGCACAGGCAGCACAGCAAGCACAGGCAGCAAGCACAGGCAGCACAGCAAGCACAGGCAGCAAGCACAGGCAGCACAGCAAGCACAGGCAGCAAGCACTGGCAGCACAGCAAGCACAGGCAGCACAGCAAGCACAGGCAGCAAGCACAGGCAGCACAGCAAGCACAGGCAGCAAGCACAGGCAGCAAGCCCAGGCAGCACAGCAAGCACAGGCAGCAAGCACGGGCAGCACAGCAAGCCGAGGCAGCACAGCAAGCAAAGGCAGCACAGCACAGGCAGCACAGCAAGCTCAGGCAGCAAGCACAGGCAACACAGTAAGCACAGACAGCAAGCACAGGCAGCACAGCAAGCACAGGCAGCAAGCACAGGCAACACAGTAAGCACAGGCAGCAAGCACAAGCATGTTAGAAACCCGCAAAATAGCTCGACGAGATGTGTTCGTTGTAGCGATTCTGGGGGAAGTGCAGAGGGGTCAAGCTCCGTCCTCAATCCAACAGGCAAAGCCTGCTCCGATCTTGGGCGAGATTCACTCTCGCATTTGTTTACAATGCTTACTCTTACTGAGACGCAGGTCAATGCACCGGCCGCCGAGGTAAACATATGATCCGCGACTCTCGGCGCCTCCAAATACAGGTGACACAGCAACGCACTGTCGTGTGCCACTGTCGAATTACCGCGTGTTATGGGCGAAATCAAATGCATCGCTAACAGGCAGCACAGCAAGCACAGGCAGCAAGCACAGGCAGCACAGCAAGCACAGGCAGCAAGCACAGGCAGCACAGCAAGCACCGGCAGCAAGCACAGGCAGCAAGCACAGGCAGCACAGCAAGCACAGGCAGCAAGCACAGGCAGCAAGCACAGGCAGCAAGCACAGGCAGCACACCAAGTACAGGCAGCAAGCACAGGCAGCGCAGCAAGCACAGGCAGCACAGTAAGCACAGGCAGCAAGCACAGGCAGCACAGCAAGCACAGGCAGCAAGCACAGGCACCACAGCAAGCTCAGGCAGCAAGCACAGGCAACACAGTAAGCACAGACAGCAAGCACAGGCAGCACAGCAAGCACAGGCAGCAAGCACAGGCAACACAGCAAGCACAGGCAGCACAGCACAGGCAGCACAGCAAGCTCAGGCAGCAAGCACAGGCAACACAGTAAGCACAGACAGCAAGCACAGGCAGCACAGCAAGCACAGGCAGCAAGCACAGGCAACACAGTAAGCACAGGCAGCAAGCACAAGCATGTTAGAAACCCGCAAAATAGCTCGACGAGATGTGTTCGTTGTAGCGATTCTGGGGGAAGTGCAGAGGGGTCAAGCTCCGTCCTCTTTCCAACAGGCAAAGCCTGCTCCGATCTTGGGCGAGATTCACTCTCGCATTTGTTTACAATGCTTACTCTTACTGAGACGCAGGTCAATGCACCGGCCGCCGAGGTAAACATATGATCCGCGACTCTCGGTGCCTCCAAATACAGGTGACACAGCAACGCACTGTCGTGTGCCACTGTCGAATTACCGCGTGTTATGGGCGAAATCAAATGCATCGCTAACAGGCAGCACAGCAAGCACAGGCAGCAAGCACAGGCAGCACAGCAAGCACAGGCCGCAAGCACAGGCAGCACAGCAAGCACAGGCAGCAAGCACAGGCAGCACAGCAAGCACAGGCAGCACAGCACAGGCACCACAGCAAGCTCAGGCAGCAAGCACAGGCAACACAGTAAGCACAGACAGCAAGCACAGGCAGCACAGCAAGCACAGGCAGCAACCACAGGCAACACAGTAAGCACAGGCAGCAAGCACAGGCATGTTAGAAACCCGCAAAACAGCTCGACGAGATGTGTTCGTTTTAGCGATTCTGGGGGAAGTGCAGAGGGGTCAAGCTCCTTCCTCTTTCCAACAGGCAAAGCCTGCTCCGATCTTGGGCGAGATTCACTCTCGCATTTGTTTACAATGCTTACTCTTACTGAGACGCAGGTCAATGCACCGGCCGCCGAGGTAAACATATGATCCGCGACTCTCGGCGCCTCCAAATACAGGTGACACAGCAACGCACTGTCGTGTGCCACTGTCGAATTACCGCGTGTTATGGGCGAAATCAAATGCATCGCTAACAGGCAGCACAGCAAGCACAGGCAGCAAGCACAGGCAGCACAGCAAGCACAGGCAGCACAGCAAGCAGAGGCAACAAGCACAGTCAGCACAGCAAGGACAGGCAGCAAGCACAGCTAGCACAGGCAGCAAGCACAGGCAGCAAGCACAGGCAGCACAGCAAGCACAGGCAGCAAGCACAGGCAACACAGCAAGCACAGGCAGCAAGCACAGGCAGCACAGCAAGCACAGGCAGCAAGCACAGGCAACACAGCAAGCACAGGCAGCAAGCACAGCCAGCACACCAAGCACAGGCAGCACACCAAGCACAGGCAGCACAGCATAGGCAGCAAGCACAGGCATCACAGCAAGCACAGGTATGCTAGAAACCCGCAAAATAGCTCGACGAGATGTGTTCGTTTTAGCGATTCTGGGGGAAGTGCAGAGGGGTCAAGCTCCGTCCTCTTTCCAACAGGCAAAGCCTGCTCCGATCTTCGGCGAGATTCACTCTCGCATTTGTTTACAATGCTTACTCTTACTAAGACGCAGGTCAATGCACCGGCCGCCGAGGTAAACATATGATCCGCGACTCTCGGCACCTCCAAAAACAGGTGACACAGCAAGGCACTGTCGTGTGCCACTGTCGAATTACCGCGTGTTATGGGCGAAATCAAATGCATCGCTAACAGGCAGCACAGCAAGCACAGGCAGCAAGCACAGGCAGCACAGCAAGCACAGGCAGCAAGCACAGGCAGCACAGCAAGCACAGGCAGCACAGCAAGCACAGGCAGCAAGCACAGGCAGCAAGCACAGGCAGCACAGCAAGCACAGGCAGCAAGCACAGGCAGCAAGCACAGGCAGCACACCAAGTACAGGCAGCAAGCACAGGCAGCGCAGCAAGCACTGGCAGCGCAGCAAACACAGGCAGCACAGTAAGCACAGGCAGCAAGCACAGGCAGCACAGCAAGCACAGGCAGCAAGCACAGGCAGCACAGCAAGCACAGGCAGCAAGCACAGGCAGCAAGCACAGGCAGCACAGCAAGCACAGGCAGCAAGCACAGGCAGCACAGCAAGCACAGGCAGCACAGCACAGGCAGCACAGCAAGCTCAGGCAGCAAGCACAGGCAACACAGTAAGCACAGACAGCAAGCACAGGCAGCACAGCAAGCACAGGCATCTTGTACAGGCAGCATAGCAAGCACAGCAAGCACAGGCAGCAAGCACAGGCAGCAAGCACTGGCAGCACAGCAAGCACAGGCAGCACAGCACAGGCAGCACAGCAAGCACAGGCAGCAAGCACAGGCAGCATGCACTGGCAGCACAGCAAGCACAGGCAGCACAGCACAGGCAGCACAGCAAGCACAGGCATCTTGTACAGGCAGCATAGCAAGCACAGCAAGCACAGGCAGCAAGCACAGGCAGCAAGCACTGGCAGCACAGCAAGCACAGGCAGCACAGCACAGGCAGCACAGCAAGCACAGGCATCTTGTAAAGGCAGCATAGCAAGCACAGCAAGCACAGGCAGCAAGCACAGGCAGCACAGCAAGCACAGGCAGCACAGCAAGCACAGGCAGCAAGCACAGGCAGCACAGCAAGCACAGGCAGCAAGCACAGGCAGCACAGCAAGCACAGGCAGCAAGCACAGGCAGCACAGCAAGCACAGGCAGCACAACAAGCACAGGCAGTAAGCACAGGCAGCAAGCACAGGCAGCACAGCAAGCACAGGCAGCAAGCACAGGCAGCACAGCAAGCACAGCCAGCAAGCACAGGCAGCAAGCACAGGCAGCAAGCACAGGCAGCACAGGCAGCAAGCACAGGCAGCACAGCAAGCACAGGCAGCAAGCACAGGCAGCAAGCACAGGCAGCACAGCAAGCACAGGCAGCACAGCAAACACAGGTAGCAAGCACAGGCAGCACAGCAAGCACAGGCAGCACAGCACAGGCAGCACAGCAAGCACAGGCAGCAAGCACAGGCAGCACAGCAAACACAGGCAGCAAGCACAGGCAGCAAGCACAGGCAGCACACCAAGCACAGGCAGCACAGCACAGGCAGCAAGCACAGGCAGCAAGCACAGGCAGCACAGCAAGCACAGGCAGCAAGCACAGGCAGCAAGCACAGGCAGCACAGCAAGCACAGGCAGCAAGCACAGGCAGCACAGCAAGCACAGGCAGCAAGCACAGGCAGCACAGCAAGCACAGGCAGCACAACAAGCACAGGCAGTAAGCACAGGCAGCAAGCACAGGCAGCACAGCAAGCACAGGCAGGAAGCACAGGCAGCACAGCAAGCACAGGCAGCAAGCACATGCAGCACAGCAAGCACAGGCAGCAAGCACAGGCAGCACAGCAAGCACAGGCAGCACAGCCAGCACAGGCAGCAAGCACAGGCAGTACAGCAAGCACAGGCAGCAAGCACAGGCAGCACAGCAAGCACAGGCAGCAAGCACAGGCAACACAGCAAGCACAGGCAGCAAGCACAGGCTGCACAGCAAACACAGGCAGCAAGCACAGGCAGCACAGCAAGCACAGGCAGCAAGCACAGGCAGCACGCCAAGCACAGGCAGCACAGCACAGGCAGCAAGCACAGGCAGCACAGCAAGCACAGGCAGCAAGCACAGGCAGCACAGCAACCACAGGCAGCGAGCACAGGCAGCACAGCAAGCACAGGCAGCAAGCACGGGCACCACAGCAAGCACAGGCAGCAAGCACAGGCAGCACAGCAAGCACAGGCAGCAAGCACGGGCAGCACAGCAAGCACAGGCAGCACAGCAAGCACAGGCAGCAAGCACAGCAAGCACTGGCAGCAAGCACAGGCAGCACACCAAGCACAGGCAGCAAGCACAGTCAGCGCAGCAAGCACAGGCAGCACAGCAAGCACAGCAAGCACAGGCAGCGAGCACAGGCAGCACAGCAAGCACAGGCAGCAAGCACAGGCAGCAAGCACAGGCAGCACAGCAAGCACAGGCAGCAAGCACAGGCAGCAAGCACAGGCAGCAAGCACAGGCAGCACAGCAAGCACAGGCAGCAAGCACAGGCAGCACAAGCAAGCACAGGCAGCAAGCACAGGCAACACAGTAAGCACAGGCAGCAAGCACAGGCAGCACAGCAAGCACAGGCAGCAAGTACAGGCATGTTAGAAACCCGCAAAATAGCTCGACGAGATGTGTTCGTTTTAGCGATTCTGTGGGAAGTGCAGAGGGGTCAAGCTCCGTCCTCTTTCCAACAGGCAAAGCCTGCTCCGATCTTCGGCGAGATTCACTCTCGCATTTGTTTACAATGCTTACTCTTACTGAGACGCAGGTCAATGCACCGGCCGCCGAGGTAAACATATGATCCGCGACTCTTGGCGCCTCCAAAAACAGGTGACACAGCAACGCACTGTCGTGTGCCACTGTCGAATTACCGCGTGTTATGGGCGAAATCAAATGCATCGCTAACAGGCAGCTCAGCAAGCACAGGCAGCACAGCAAGCACAGGCAGCACAGCAAGCACAGGCAGCAAGCACAGGCAGCACAGCAACCACAGGCAGCACAGCAAGCAGAGGCAACAAGCACAGGCAGCACAGCAAGCACAGGCAGCAAGCACAGGCAGCACAGCAAGCACAGGCAGCGCAGCAAGCACAGGCAGCACAGCAAGCATAGGCAGCAAGCACAGGCAGCACAGCAAGCACAGGCAGCACAGCAAGCACAGGCAGCGTAGCATGCACAAACAGCAAGCACAGGCAGCACAGCAAGCACAGGCAGCACAGCAAGCACAGGCAGCAAGCACAGGCAGCAAGCACAGGCAGCACAGCAAACACAGGCAGCAAGCACAGGCAGCAAGCACAGGCAGCAAGCACAGGCAGCACAGCAAGCACAGGCAGCAAGCACAGGCAGCACAGCAAGCACAGGCAGCACAGCACAGGCACCACAGCAAGCTCAGGCAGCAAGCGCAGGCAACACAGTAAGCACAGACAGCAAGCACAGGCAGCACAGCAAGCACAGGCAGCAAGCACAGGCAGCACAGCAAGCACAGGCAGCAAGCACAGGCAGCACAGCAAGCACAGGCAGCAAGCACTGGCAGCACAGCAAGCACAGGCAGCACAGCAAGCACAGGCAGCAAGCACAGGCAGCACAGCAAGCACAGGCAGCAAGCACAGGCAGCAAGCCCAGGCAGCACAGCAAGCACAGGCAGTAAGCACGGGCAGCACAGCAAGCCGAGGCAGCACAGCAAGCCGAGGCAGCACAGCAAGCAAAGGCAGCACAGCACAGGCAGCACAGCAAGCTCAGGCAGCAAGCACAGGCAACACAGTAAGCACAGACAGCAAGCACAGGCAGCACAGCAAGCACAGGCAGCAAGCACAGGCAACACAGTAAGCACAGGCAGCAAGCACAAGCATGTTAGAAACCCGCAAAATAGCTCGACGAGATGTGTTCGTTGTAGCGATTCTGGGGGAAGTGCAGAGGGGTCAAGCTCCGTCCTCAATCCAACAGGCAAAGCCTGCTCCGATCTTGGGCGAGATTCATTCTCGCATTTGTTTACAATGCTTACTCTTACTGAGACGCAGGTCAATGCACCGGCCGCCGAGGTAAACATATGATCCGCGACTCTCGGCGCCTCCAAATACAGGTGACACAGCAACGCACTGTCGTGTGCCACTGTCGAATTACCGCGTGTTATGGGCGAAATCAAATGCATCGCTAACAGGCAGCACAGCAAGCACAGGCAGCAAGCACAGGCAGCACAGCAAGCACAGGCAGCAAGCACAGGCAGCACAGCAAGCACAGGCAGCAAGCACAGGCAGCAAGCACAGGCAGCAAGCACAGGCAGCACACCAAGTACAGGCAGCAAGCACAGGCAGCGCAGCAAGCACAGGCAGCACAGTAAGCACAGGCAGCAAGCACAGGCAGCACAGCAAGCACAGGCAGCAAGCACAGGCAGCACAGCAAGCACAGGCCGCAAGCACAGGCAGCAAGCACAGGCAGCACAGCAAGCACAGGCAGCAAGCACAGGCAGCACAGCAAGCACAGGCAGCACAGCACAGGCACCACAGCAAGCTCAGGCAGCAAGCACAGGCAACACAGTAAGCACAGACAGCAAGCACAGGCAGCACAGCAAGCACAGGCAGCAAGCACAGGCAACACAGCAAGCACAGGCAGCAAGCACAGGCAGCACAGCAAGCACAGGCAGCAAGCACAGGCAACACAGCAAGCACAGGCAGCAAGCACAGCCAGCACACCAAGCACAGGCAGCACACCAAGCACAGGCAGCACAGCATAGGCAGCAAGCACAGACATCACAGCAAGCACAGGTATGCTAGAAACCCGCAAAATAGCTCGACGAGATGTGTTCGTTTTAGCGATTCTGGGGGAAGTGCAGAGGGGTCAAGCTCCGTCCTCTTTCCAACAGGCAAAGCCTGCTCCGATCTTCGGCGAGATTCACTCTCGCATTTGTTTACAATGCTTACTCTTACTAAGACGCAGGTCAATGCACCGGCCGCCGAGGTAAACATATGATCCGCGACTCTCGGCACCTCCAAAAACAGGTGACACAGCAAGGCACTGTCGTGTGCCACTGTCGAATTACCGCGTGTTATGGGCGAAATCAAATGCATCGCTAACAGGCAGCACAGCAAGCACAGGCAGCACAGCAAGCACATGCAGCACAGCAAGCACAGGCAGCTTGCACAGGCAGTTTGCACAGGCAGCATAGCAAGCACAGCAAGAACAGGCAGCACAGCAAGCACAGGCAGCAAGCACTGGCAGCACAGCAAGAACAGGCAGCACAGGCAGCACAACAAGCACAGGCGGCACAGCAAGCACAGGCAGCAAGCACAGGCAGCACAGCAAGCACAGGCAGCAAGCACAGGCAGCACAGCAAGCACAGGCAGCAAGCACAGGCAGCACAGCAAACACAGGCAGCTTGCACAGGCAGCATAGCAAGCACAGCAAGCACAGGCAGCAAGCACAGGCAGCAAGCACAGGCAGCACAGCAAGCACATGCAGCACAGCAAGCACAGGCAGCAAGCACAGGCAGCACAGCAAGCACAGGCAGCACAGCAAGCACAGGCAGCAAGCACAGGCAGCACAGCAAGCACAGGCAGCAAGCACGGGCAGCACAGCAAGCCGAGGCAGCACAGCAAGCACAGGCAGCTTGCACAGGCAGCATAGCAAGCACAGGCAGCAAGCACAGGCAACACAGCAAGCACAGGCAGCACAGCAAGCACAAACAGCAAGCACAGGCAGCACAGCAAGCACAGGCAGCAAGCACAGGCAGCACAGCAAGCACAGGCAGCACAGCAAGCACAGGCAGCAAGCACAGGCAGCACAGCAAGCACAGGCAGCAAGCACAGGCAGCACAGCAAGCACAGGCAGCAAGCACTGGCAGCACAGCAAGCACAGGCAGCACAGCAAGCACAGGCAGCAAGCACAGGCAGCACAGCAAGCACAGGCAGCAAGCACAGGCAGCAAGCCCAGGCAGCACAGCAAGCACAGGCAGCAAGCACGGGCAGCACAGCAAGCCGAGGCAGCACAGCAAGCAAAGGCAGCACAGCACAGGCAGCACAGCAAGCTCAGGCAGCAAGCACAGGCAACACAGTAAGCACAGACAGCAAGCACAGGCAGCACAGCAAGCACAGGCAGCAAGCACAGGCAACACAGTAAGCACAGGCAGCAAGCACAAGCATGTTAGAAACCCGCAAAATAGCTCGACGAGATGTGTTCGTTGTAGCGATTCTGGGGGAAGTGCAGAGGGGTCAAGCTCCGTCCTCAATCCAACAGGCAAAGCCTGCTCCGATCTTGGGCGAGATTCACTCTCGCATTTGTTTACAATGCTTACTCTTACTGAGACGCAGGTCAATGCACCGGCCGCCGAGGTAAACATATGATCCGCGACTCTCGGCGCCTCCAAATACAGGTGACACAGCAACGCACTGTCGTGTGCCACTGTCGAATTACCGCGTGTTATGGGCGAAATCAAATGCATCGCTAACAGGCAGCACAGCAAGCACAGGCAGCAAGCACAGGCAGCACAGCAAGCACAGGCAGCAAGCACAGGCAGCACAGCAAGCACAGGCAGCAAGCACAGGCAGCAAGCACAGGCAGCACAGCAAGCACAGGCAGCAAGCACAGGCAGCAAGCACAGGCAGCAAGCACAGGCAGCACACCAAGTACAGGCAGCAAGCACAGGCAGCGCAGCAAGCACAGGCAGCACAGTAAGCACAGGCAGCAAGCACAGGCAGCACAGCAAGCACAGGCAGCAAGCACAGGCACCACAGCAAGCTCAGGCAGCAAGCACAGGCAACACAGTAAGCACAGACAGCAAGCACAGGCAGCACAGCAAGCACAGGCAGCAAGCACAGGCAACACAGCAAGCACAGGCAGCAAGCACAGGCAGCACAGCAAGCACAGGCAGCAAGCACAGGCAACACAGCAAGCACAGGCAGCAAGCACAGCCAGCACACCAAGCACAGGCAGCACACCAAGCACAGGCAGCACAGCATAGGCAGCAAGCACAGACATCACAGCAAGCACAGGTATGCTAGAAACCCGCAAAATAGCTCGACGAGATGTGTTCGTTTTAGCGATTCTGGGGGAAGTGCAGAGGGGTCAAGCTCCGTCCTCTTTCCAACAGGCAAAGCCTGCTCCGATCTTCGGCGAGATTCACTCTCGCATTTGTTTACAATGCTTACTCTTACTAAGACGCAGGTCAATGCACCGGCCGCCGAGGTAAACATATGATCCGCGACTCTCGGCACCTCCAAAAACAGGTGACACAGCAAGGCACTGTCGTGTGCCACTGTCGAATTACCGCGTGTTATGGGCGAAATCAAATGCATCGCTAACAGGCAGCACAGCAAGCACAGGCAGCACAGCAAGCACATGCAGCACAGCAAGCACAGGCAGCTTGCACAGGCAGTTTGCACAGGCAGCATAGCAAGCACAGCAAGAACAGGCAGCACAGCAAGCACAGGCAGCAAGCACTGGCAGCACAGCAAGAACAGGCAGCACAGGCAGCACAACAAGCACAGGCGGCACAGCAAGCACAGGCAGCAAGCACAGGCAGCACAGCAAGCACAGGCAGCAAGCACAGGCAGCACAGCAAGCACAGGCAGCAAGCACAGGCAGCACAGCAAACACAGGCAGCTTGCACAGGCAGCATAGCAAGCACAGCAAGCACAGGCAGCAAGCACAGGCAGCAAGCACAGGCAGCACAGCAAGCACATGCAGCACAGCAAGCACAGGCAGCTTGGACAGGCAGTTTGCACAGGCAGCATAGCAAGCACAGCAAGCACAGGCAGCACAGCAAGCACAGGCAGCAAGCACAGGCAGCACAGTAAGCACAGGCAGCAAGCACAGGCAGCACAGCAAGCACATGCAGCACAGCAAGCACAGGCAGCTTGCACAGGCAGTTTGCACAGGCAGCATAGCAAGCACAGCAAGCACAGGCAGCACAGGCAGCAAGCACTGGCAGCACAGCAAGCACAGGCAGCACAACAAGCACAGGCGGCACAGCAAGCACAGGCAGCAAGCACAGGCAGCACAGCAAGCACAGGCAGCACACCAAGCACAGGCAGCACAGCACAGGCAGCAAGCACAGGTATGCTAGAAACCCGCAAAATAGCTCGACGAGATGTGTTCGTTTTAGCGATTCTGGGGGAAGTGCAGAGGGGTCAAGCTCCGTCCTCTTTCCAACAGGCAAAGCCTGCTCCGATCTTCGGCGAGATTCACTCTCGCATTTGTTTACAATGCTTACTCTTACTAAGACGCAGGTCAATGCACCGGCCGCCGAGGTAAACATATGATCCGCGACGCTCGGCACCTCCAAAAACAGGTGACACAGCAAGGCACTGTCGTGTGCCACTGTCGAATTACCGCGTGTTATGGGCGAAATCAAATGCATCGCTAACAGGCAGCACAGCAAGCAGAGGCAACAAGCACAGGCAGCACAGCAAGCACAGGCAGCAAGCACAGCTAGCACAGCAAGCACAGGCAGCACAGCAAGCACAAACAGCAAGCACAGGCAGCAAGCACAGGCAGCACAGCAAGCACAGGCAGCAAGCCCAGGCAGCACAGCAAGCACATGCAGCACAGCAAGCACAGGCAGCTTGGACAGGCAGTTTGCACAGGCAGCATAGCAAGCACAGCAAGCACAGGCAGCACAGCAAGCACAGGCAGCAAGCACAGGCAGCACAGTAAGCACAGGCAGCAAGCACAGGCAGCACAGCAAGCACATGCAGCACAGCAAGCACAGGCAGCTTGCACAGGCAGTTTGCACAGGCAGCATAGCAAGCACAGCAAGCACAGGCAGCACAGGCAGCAAGCACTGGCAGCACAGCAAGCACAGGCAGCACAACAAGCACAGGCGGCACAGCAAGCACAGGCAGCAAGCACAGGCAGCACAGCAAGCACAGGCAGCACACCAAGCACAGGCAGCACAGCACA
Organism: Priocnemis perturbator; assembly: GCA_963942575.1. Classification (NCBI taxonomy): domain Eukaryota; kingdom Metazoa; phylum Arthropoda; class Insecta; order Hymenoptera; family Pompilidae; genus Priocnemis; species Priocnemis perturbator. The sequence continues at coordinate 80,542 of CAWWDK010000216.1, read as the reverse complement.
GGCAGCAAGCACAGGTATGCTAGAAACCCGCAAAATAGCTCGACGAGATGTGTTCGTTTTAGCGATTCTGGGGGAAGTGCAGAGGGGTCAAGCTCCGTCCTCTTTCCAACAGGCAAAGCCTGCTCCGATCTTCGGCGAGATTCACTCTCGCATTTGTTTACAATGCTTACTCTTACTAAGACGCAGGTCAATGCACCGGCCGCCGAGGTAAACATATGATCCGCGACGCTCGGCACCTCCAAAAACAGGTGACACAGCAAGGCACTGTCGTGTGCCACTGTCGAATTACCGCGTGTTATGGGCGAAATCAAATGCATCGCTAACAGGCAGCACAGCAAGCAGAGGCAACAAGCACAGGCAGCACAGCAAGCACAGGCAGCAAGCACAGCTAGCACAGCAAGCACAGGCAGCACAGCAAGCACAAACAGCAAGCACAGGCAGCAAGCACAGGCAGCACAGCAAGCACAGGCAGCAAGCCCAGGCAGCACAGCAAGCACAGGCAGCATGCACTGGCAGCACAGCAAGCACAGGCAGCACAGCACAGGCAGCACAGCAAGCACAGGCAGCACAGCAAGCACAGGCAGCAAGCACAGGCAGCACAGCAAGCACAGGCAGCAAGCACAGGCAGCACAGCAAGCACAGGCAGCAAGCACAGGCAGCACAGCAAGCACAGGCAGCACAACAAGCACAGGCAGTAAGCACAGGCAGCAAGCACAGGCAGCACAGCAAGCACAGGCAGCAAGCACAGGCAGCACAGCCAGCAAGCACAGGCAGCAAGCACAGGCAGCAAGCACAGGCAGCACAGGCAGCAAGCACAGGCAGCACAGCAAGCACAGGCAGCAAGCACAGGCAGCAAGCACAGGCAGCACAGCAAGCACAGGCAGCACAGCAAACACAGGCAGCAAGCACAGGCAGCACAGCAAGCACAGGCAGCAAGCACAGGCAACACAGCAAGCACAGGCAGCACAGCAAGCACAAACAGCAAGCACAGGCAGCACAGCAAGCACAGGCAGCAAGCACAGGCAGCACAGCAAGCACAGGCAGCAAGCACAGGCAGCACAGCAAGCACAGGCAGCAAGCACAGGCAGCACAGCAAGCACAGGCAGCAAGCACAGGCAGCAAGCACAGGCAGCACAGCAAGCACAGGCAGCAAGCACAGGCAGCACAGCAAGCACAGGCAGCACAGCACAGGCAGCACAGCAAGCTCAGGCAGCAAGCACAGGCAACACAGTAAGCACAGACAGCAAGCACAGGCAGCACAGCAAGCACAGGCAGCAAGCACAGGCAACACAGTAAGCACAGGCAGCAAGCACAAGTATGTTAGAAACCCGCAAAATAGCTCGACGAGATGTGTTCGTTGTAGCGATTCTGGGGGAAGTGCAGAGGGGTCAAGCTCCGTCCTCTTTCCAACAGGCAAAGCCTGCTCCGATCTTGGGCGAGATTCACTCTCGCATTTGTTTACAATGCTTACTCTTACTGAGACGCAGGTCAATGCACCGGCCGCCGAGGTAAACATATGATCCGCGACTCTCGGTGCCTCCAAATACAGGTGACACAGCAACGCACTGTCGTGTGCCACTGTCGAATTACCGCGTGTTATGGGCGAAATCAAATGCATCGCTAACAGGCAGCACAGCAAGCACAGGCAGCAAGCACAGGCAGCACAGCAAGCACAGGCAGCAAGCACAGGCAGCACAGCAAGCACAGGCAGCAAGCACAGGCAGCAAGCACAGGCAGCACAGCAAGCACAGGCAGCAAGCACAGGCAGCAAGCACAGGCAGCAAACACAGGCAGCACACCAAGTACAGGCAGCAAGCACAGGCAGCGCAGCAAGCACAGGCAGCACAGTAAGCACAGGCAGCAAGCACAGGCAGCACAGCAAGCACAGGCAGCAAGCACAGGCAGCACAGCAAGCACAGGCAGCAAGCACAGGCAGCACAGCAAGCACAGGCAGCAAGCACAGGCAGCAAGCACAGGCAGCACAGCAAGCACAGGCAGCAAGCACAGGCAGCACAGCAAGCACAGGCAGCACAGCACAGGCAGCACAGCAAGCTCAGGCAGCAAGCACAGGCAACACAGTAAGCACAGACAGCAAGCACAGGCAGCACAGCAAGCACAGGCAGCAAGCACAGGCAACACAGTAAGCACAGGCAGCAAGCACAAGCATGTTAGAAACCCGCAAAATAGCTCGACGAGATGTGTTCGTTGTAGCGATTCTGGGGGAAGTGCAGAGGGGTCAAGCTCCGTCCTCTTTCCAACAGGCAAAGCCTGCTCCGATCTTGGGCGAGATTCACTCTCGCATTTGTTTACAATGCTTACTCTTACTGAGACGCAGGTCAATGCACCGGCCGCCGAGGTAAACATATGATCCGCGACTCTCGGTGCCTCCAAATACAGGTGACACAGCAACGCACTGTCGTGTGCCACTGTCGAATTACCGCGTGTTATGGGCGAAATCAAATGCATCGCTAACAGGCAGCACAGCAAGCACAGGCAGCAAGCACAGGCAGCACAGCAAGCACAGGCCGCAAGCACAGGCAGCACAGCAAGCACAGGCAGCAAGCACAGGCAGCACAGCAAGCACAGGCAGCACAGCACAGGCACCACAGCAAGCTCAGGCAGCAAGCACAGGCAACACAGTAAGCACAGACAGCAAGCACAGGCAGCACAGCAAGCACAGGCAGCAACCACAGGCAACACAGTAAGCACAGGCAGCAAGCACAGGCATGTTAGAAACCCGCAAAACAGCTCGACGAGATGTGTTCGTTTTAGCGATTCTGGGGGAAGTGCAGAGGGGTCAAGCTCCTTCCTCTTTCCAACAGGCAAAGCCTGCTCCGATCTTGGGCGAGATTCACTCTCGCATTTGTTTACAATGCTTACTCTTACTGAGACGCAGGTCAATGCACCGGCCGCCGAGGTAAACATATGATCCGCGACTCTCGGCGCCTCCAAATACAGGTGACACAGCAACGCACTGTCGTGTGCCACTGTCGAATTACCGCGTGTTATGGGCGAAATCAAATGCATCGCTAACAGGCAGCACAGCAAGCACAGGCAGCAAGCACAGGCAGCACAGCAAGCACAGGCAGCACAGCAAGCAGAGGCAACAAGCACAGTCAGCACAGCAAGGACAGGCAGCAAGCACAGCTAGCACAGGCAGCAAGCACAGGCAGCAAGCACAGGCAGCACAGCAAGCACAGGCAGCAAGCACAGGCAACACAGCAAGCACAGGCAGCAAGCACAGGCAGCACAGCAAGCACAGGCAGCAAGCACAGGCAACACAGCAAGCACAGGCAGCAAGCACAGCCAGCACACCAAGCACAGGCAGCACACCAAGCACAGGCAGCACAGCATAGGCAGCAAGCACAGGCATCACAGCAAGCACAGGTATGCTAGAAACCCGCAAAATAGCTCGACGAGATGTGTTCGTTTTAGCGATTCTGGGGGAAGTGCAGAGGGGTCAAGCTCCGTCCTCTTTCCAACAGGCAAAGCCTGCTCCGATCTTCGGCGAGATTCACTCTCGCATTTGTTTACAATGCTTACTCTTACTAAGACGCAGGTCAATGCACCGGCCGCCGAGGTAAACATATGATCCGCGACTCTCGGCACCTCCAAAAACAGGTGACACAGCAAGGCACTGTCGTGTGCCACTGTCGAATTACCGCGTGTTATGGGCGAAATCAAATGCATCGCTAACAGGCAGCACAGCAAGCACAGGCAGCAAGCACAGGCAGCACAGCAAGCACAGGCAGCAAGCACAGGCAGCACAGCAAGCACAGGCAGCACAGCAAGCACAGGCAGCAAGCACAGGCAGCAAGCACAGGCAGCACAGCAAGCACAGGCAGCAAGCACAGGCAGCAAGCACAGGCAGCACACCAAGTACAGGCAGCAAGCACAGGCAGCGCAGCAAGCACTGGCAGCGCAGCAAACACAGGCAGCACAGTAAGCACAGGCAGCAAGCACAGGCAGCACAGCAAGCACAGGCAGCAAGCACAGGCAGCACAGCAAGCACAGGCAGCAAGCACAGGCAGCAAGCACAGGCAGCACAGCAAGCACAGGCAGCAAGCACAGGCAGCACAGCAAGCACAGGCAGCACAGCACAGGCAGCACAGCAAGCTCAGGCAGCAAGCACAGGCAACACAGTAAGCACAGACAGCAAGCACAGGCAGCACAGCAAGCACAGGCATCTTGTACAGGCAGCATAGCAAGCACAGCAAGCACAGGCAGCAAGCACAGGCAGCAAGCACTGGCAGCACAGCAAGCACAGGCAGCACAGCACAGGCAGCACAGCAAGCACAGGCAGCAAGCACAGGCAGCATGCACTGGCAGCACAGCAAGCACAGGCAGCACAGCACAGGCAGCACAGCAAGCACAGGCATCTTGTACAGGCAGCATAGCAAGCACAGCAAGCACAGGCAGCAAGCACAGGCAGCAAGCACTGGCAGCACAGCAAGCACAGGCAGCACAGCACAGGCAGCACAGCAAGCACAGGCATCTTGTAAAGGCAGCATAGCAAGCACAGCAAGCACAGGCAGCAAGCACAGGCAGCACAGCAAGCACAGGCAGCACAGCAAGCACAGGCAGCAAGCACAGGCAGCACAGCAAGCACAGGCAGCAAGCACAGGCAGCACAGCAAGCACAGGCAGCAAGCACAGGCAGCACAGCAAGCACAGGCAGCACAACAAGCACAGGCAGTAAGCACAGGCAGCAAGCACAGGCAGCACAGCAAGCACAGGCAGCAAGCACAGGCAGCACAGCAAGCACAGCCAGCAAGCACAGCCAGCAAGCACAGGCAGCAAGCACAGGCAGCACAGGCAGCAAGCACAGGCAGCACAGCAAGCACAGGCAGCAAGCACAGGCAGCAAGCACAGGCAGCACAGCAAGCACAGGCAGCACAGCAAACACAGGTAGCAAGCACAGGCAGCACAGCAAGCACAGGCAGCACAGCACAGGCAGCACAGCAAGCACAGGCAGCAAGCACAGGCAGCACAGCAAACACAGGCAGCAAGCACAGGCAGCAAGCACAGGCAGCACACCAAGCACAGGCAGCACAGCACAGGCAGCAAGCACAGGCAGCAAGCACAGGCAGCACAGCAAGCACAGGCAGCAAGCACAGGCAGCAAGCACAGGCAGCACAGCAAGCACAGGCAGCAAGCACAGGCAGCACAGCAAGCACAGGCAGCAAGCACAGGCAGCACAGCAAGCACAGGCAGCACAACAAGCACAGGCAGCACAACAAGCACAGGCAGTAAGCACAGGCAGCAAGCACAGGCAGCACAGCAAGCACAGGCAGGAAGCACAGGCAGCACAGCAAGCACAGGCAGCAAGCACATGCAGCACAGCAAGCACAGGCAGCAAGCACAGGCAGCACAGCAAGCACAGGCAGCACAGCCAGCACAGGCAGCAAGCACAGGCAGTACAGCAAGCACAGGCAGCAAGCACAGGCAGCACAGCAAGCACAGGCAGCAAGCACAGGCAACACAGCAAGCACAGGCAGCAAGCACAGGCTGCACAGCAAACACAGGCAGCAAGCACAGGCAGCACAGCAAGCACAGGCAGCAAGCACAGGCAGCACGCCAAGCACAGGCAGCACAGCACAGGCAGCAAGCACAGGCAGCACAGCAAGCACAGGCAGCAAGCACAGGCAGCGAGCACAGGCAGCACAGCAAGCACAGGCAGCAAGCACGGGCACCACAGCAAGCACAGGCAGCAAGCACAGGCAGCACAGCAAGCACAGGCAGCAAGCACGGGCAGCACAGCAAGCACAGGCAGCACAGCAAGCACAGGCAGCAAGCACAGCAAGCACTGGCAGCAAGCACAGGCAGCACACCAAGCACAGGCAGCAAGCACAGTCAGCGCAGCAAGCACAGGCAGCACAGCAAGCACAGCAAGCACAGGCAGCGAGCACAGGCAGCACAGCAAGCACAGGCAGCAAGCACAGGCAGCAAGCACAGGCAGCACAGCAAGCACAGGCAGCAAGCACAGGCAGCAAGCACAGGCAGCAAGCACAGGCAGCACAGCAAGCACAGGCAGCAAGCACAGGCAGCACAAGCAAGCACAGGCAGCAAGCACAGGCAACACAGTAAGCACAGGCAGCAAGCACAGGCAGCACAGCAAGCACAGGCAGCAAGCACAGGCATGTTAGAAACCCGCAAAATAGCTCGACGAGATGTGTTCGTTTTAGCGATTCTGTGGGAAGTGCAGAGGGGTCAAGCTCCGTCCTCTTTCCAACAGGCAAAGCCTGCTCCGATCTTCGGCGAGATTCACTCTCGCATTTGTTTACAATGCTTACTCTTACTGAGACGCAGGTCAATGCACCGGCCGCCGAGGTAAACATATGATCCGCGACTCTTGGCGCCTCCAAAAACAGGTGACACAGCAACGCACTGTCGTGTGCCACTGTCGAATTACCGCGTGTTATGGGCGAAATCAAATGCATCGCTAACAGGCAGCTCAGCAAGCACAGGCAGCACAGCAAGCACAGGCAGCACAGCAAGCACAGGCAGCAAGCACAGGCAGCACAGCAACCACAGGCAGCACAGCAAGCAGAGGCAACAAGCACAGGCAGCACAGGCAGCAAGCACAGGCAGCACAGCAAGCACAGGCAGCGCAGCAAGCACAGGCAGCACAGCAAGCATAGGCAGCAAGCACAGGCAGCACAGCAAGCACAGGCAGCACAGCAAGCACAGGCAGCGTAGCATGCACAAACAGCAAGCACAGGCAGCACAGCAAGCACAGGCAGCACAGCAAGCACAGGCAGCAAGCACAGGCAGCAAGCACAGGCAGCACAGCAAACACAGGCAGCAAGCACAGGCAGCAAGCACAGGCAGCAAGCACAGGCAGCACAGCAAGCACAGGCAGCAAGCACAGGCAGCACAGCAAGCACAGGCAGCACAGCACAGGCACCACAGCAAGCTCAGGCAGCAAGCGCAGGCAACACAGTAAGCACAGACAGCAAGCACAGGCAGCACAGCAAGCACAGGCAGCAAGCACAGGCAACACAGTAAGCACAGGCAGCAAGCACAGGCATGTTAGAAACCCGCAAAATAGCTCGACGAGATGTGTTCGTTTTAGCGATTCTGGGGGAAGTGCAGAGGGGTCAAGCTCCGTCCTCTTTCCAACAGGCAAAGCCTGCTCCGATCTTGGGCGAGATTCACTCTCGCATTTGTTTACAATGCTTACTCTTACTGAGACGCAGGTCAATGCACCGGCCGCCGAGGTAAACATATGATCCGCGACTCTCGGCGCCTCCAAATACAGGTGACACAGCAACGCACTGTCGTGTGCCACTGTCGAATTACCGCGTGTTATGGGCGAAATCAAATGCATCGCTAACAGGCAGCACAGCAAGCACAGGCAGCAAGCACAGGCAGCACAGCAAGCACAGGCAGCACAGCAAGCAGAGGCAACAAGCACAGGCAGCAAGCACAGCTAGCACAGGCAGCAAGCACAGGCAGTACAGCAAGCACAGGCAGCAAGCACAGGCAGCACAGCAAGCACAGGCAGCAAGCACAGGCAACACAGCAAGCACAGGCAGCAAGCACAGGCAGCACAGCAAGCACAGGCAGCAAGCACAGGCAGCACAGCAAGCACAGGCAGCAAGCACAGGCAGCACACCAAGCACAGGCAGCACAGCAAGCACAGGCAGCACAGCACAGGCACCACAGCAAGCTCAGGCAGCAAGCACAGGCAACACAGTAAGCACAGACAGCAAGCACAGGCAGCACAGCAAGCACAGGCAGCAAGCACAGGCAACACAGTAAGCACAGGCAGCAAGCACAGGCATGTTAGAAACCCGCAAAATAGCTCGACGAGATGTGTTCGTTTTAGCGATTCTGGGGGAAGTGCAGAGGGGTCAAGCTCCGTCCTCTTTCCAACAGGCAAAGCCTGCTCCGATCTTGGGCGAGATTCACTCTCGCATTTGTTTACAATGCTTACTCTTACTGAGACGCAGGTCAATGCACCGGCCGCCGAGGTAAACATATGATCCGCGTCTCTCGGCGCCTCCAAATACAGGTGACACAGCAACGCACTGTCGTGTGCCACTGTCGAATTACCGCGTGTTATGGGCGAAATCAAATGCATCGCTAACAGGCAGCACAGCAAGCACAGGCAGCAAGCACAGGCAGCACAGCAAGCACAGGCAGCACAGCAAGCAGAGGCAACAAGCACAGGCAGCACAGCAAGCACAGGCAGCAAGCACAGCTAGCACAGGCAGCAAGCAAAGGCAGTACAGCAAGCACAGGCAGCAAGCACAGGCAGCACAGCAAGCACAGGCAGCAAGCACAGGCAACACAGCAAGCACAGGCAGCAAGCACAGGCAGCACAGCAAGCACAGGCAGCAAGCACAGGCAGCACAGCAAGCACAGGCAGCAAGCACAGGCAGCACACCAAGCACAGGCAGCACAGCACAGGCAGCAAGCACAGGCATCACAGCAAGCACAGGTATGCTAGTGTTACGTCCCTGCGTAACTTTTTGATTTTTCCTTTTCTTTTATTATCTTTCAAATTAAACTCTCTTTTCTTTCCTTTATTCCGGCCGCCGGTTACGAATTAAATGTATCACGGCTTAGCCTCATCGCATCCGGTGCGCTGTTAGAGTATTAGTTGTAAAATCATGATTATTCTATTTTTCCTCCAGGCCGCGTATACGAATTACTTGTATCACGGCTTAGCCTCATCGTATATGTGGTGCTGTCGAGTTGTTAATATGTAGTGGAATTCCCTCACCGTGGAATCATATTCGTCCCATCGTATATATATAAGTAGATATAAGTAGATGTAAGTAAATATAAGCGTGTGAGTGGATATGAGAGTATTAGTTGTAAAATCATGATTATTCTATTTTTCCTCCAGGCCGCGTATACGAATTACTTGTATCACGGCTTAGCCTCATCGTATATGTGGTGCTGTCGAGTTGTTAATATGTAGTGGAATTCCCTCACCGTGGAATCATATTCGTCCCATCGTATATATATAAGTAGATATAAGTAGATGTAAGTAAATATAAGCGTGTGAGTGGATATGAATGCGTGTGAGCAGAGTATGAGTGTGTGCGTGCGGCATGAGTGTGTGCGTGTATAGGCTAAGGAAAAAGCGATGAGGTTCCGCGTGTTAATTTTTAGTTTCTCTCTCTCTCTAAAATGAATTATGATTTTCGTGGCAATAAGGCATTGCCCAGACATCAACCTAATTCTGTTCAAGCATATAAGTCAGGAGCGTGCACTACTAAAGTTTTGAATAGCTGAGTCAAGGCAAACATATTTTATTTGCAATAAAACTGAATAATTAAAGGAGGATAAATGAGCAACCGAAAGTCTCTCGCTGAACATCGAGCGAGCATAGTAACACAATATTTGTACACTGAATCGACCGCTGATCGACCGTTTCCATGGTTAGGGTATGAAAAACTGGCCTAGAGCGAGCCCAGGAGCCGTCTCACGACGGATTTCTCTGGGCAGTTGGCTGTAAAGTCGTGAGGTACGTAGTCGATTGTCCGAGGGTGTCTTAGTTTTCATTAATTTCTGAGCCTAAAGTGCATATTCTTCTTGCAGTGTGCTACTAAACGAACTCATTAATCCTCGTTAAACAATAGCTTGTAAAATCTAATTATTAAGTGAGAAATAGACTCAGTTTTCTTTAATTTAGTGAAAGTGCGAAGGTGTGCGCGTTTGCTTTGCACGTGGCCGACAAATTGCGTCGGACACGTTAGTTTAAGTTCCTTTTTGATTTCATTTACATTACCCTTTTCTTTATTATTTAACTTGAACAGAACGCGAAAGGTTGTTCCTCGCTCATGTGGCGACTGAAGTCGGAATTAGTTTATCGAAATATCTGAATAGAAGCACTATCTTCCTGACTTGCCGACCCCTTGTAACGGACTAGTTCCCGGCTCAATTATCGAAGAGCATAGGCAAATCAAGAAGGTTCAAAGTACTGAAATTATTTTACGATTCGAAGGTATTATCATCGTTTTCCACCGAGAATCTCTGCGAAATTCCAACCGACGATACGCCAGAAAGAGAGAGAGCGAGAGCGAAGGAGACAGGGAGAGAGAGAGAGAGAGAGAGAGAGAGAGAGCGATAGCGCAGAGAGGAGGAGAAAGAGCGTAACCGAAGACCAGCGACACGGTAGGAACCTCCAGTCGCGAAACACGACGACAAATTACCATTGTATTGTATAATCATGCCCGAGTTAAAGTTATGGAGAGATCCCGCGGGCACGGTATAGTGGCCGTGCACGTTCTTCCTGTGACTGTCGATTGTAAAGGCGTAATTATTGATATCCGAGAGCGCTCGTATTATGGCGCATCATTGTCGCGCATTACTCACGAACTTGTCTCAATACTGCAGATAATATCTACGCAGTAATTCTTTCATTGTTTATCGAATCCGAACGCATCTGTTCTACTTTACTTTATCCATTCTACTTTTTCTTTATATAATTATTTTTTCGATTGAATATACCTACTTTTGTTACCCCTTATACTATTTTTCTTTGAGTTATCTGTGTTGTGACGTCACACCTCATATACCATTGTATCGTACACCGGCCGAAACATAACCTCGCGAGAACAATTGGGGACCTGTACGGGTCTTGAGAAGGCACACGAATCCTATTAGTCGTGCATACAACTAAACGCGATATTAGATTTTAAATTAACTTCTCCGTTTAGCTTGTACCGAATAAACTAGAAAATCCCTCCTCTTCCAGGAAGGGATTAGAATACCGCAATGATGATCTTCAGTTAGATTGCCGTTGATTTATTGTAATTAAATTAACAAAAATATTCAAGCGTTACGACCGGTCGCACGGCAGGCCGCTCGCGGATTTCTCATCGACCGTCTTGACAAACATCAAAGTCGTGATAAGCCTCGCCCGGACGTAACACTAGAAACCCGCAAAATAGCTCGACGAGATGTGTTCGTTTTAGCGATTCTGGGGGAAGTGCAGAGGGGTCAAGCTCCGTCCTCTTTCCAACAGGCAAAGCCTGCTCCGATATTCGGCGAGATTCACTCTCGCATTTGTTTACAATGCTTACTCTTACTAAGACGCAGGTCAATGCACCGGCCGCCGAGGTAAACATATGATCCGCGACTCTCGGCACCTCCAAAAACAGGTGACACAGCAAGGCACTGTCGTGTGCCACTGTCGAATTACCGCGTGTTATGGGCGAAATCAAATGCATCGCTAACAGGCAGCACAGCAAGCACAGGCAGCACAGCAAGCACAGGCAGCAAGCACAGCAAGCAGAGGCAACAAGCACAGGCAGCACAGCAAGCACAGCCAGCAAGCACAGGCAGCACAGCAAGCACAGGCAGCGCAGCAAGCACAAACAGCAAGCACAGGCAGCACAGCAAGCATAGGCAGCAAGGAGAGGCAGCACAGCAAGCAAAGGGAGCACAGCAAGCACAGGCAGCACAGCAAGCACAGGCAGCAAGCACAGGCAGCACAGCAAGCACAGGCAGCACAGCAAGCACAGGCAGCAAGCACAGGCAGCACAGCAAGCACAGGCAGCAAGCACAGGCAACACAGTAAGCACAGGCAGCAAGCACAGGCAACAAGCACAGGCAGCAAGCACAGGCGGCAAGCACAGGCATGTTAAAAACCCGCAAAATAGCTCGACGAGATGTGTTCCTTTTAGCGATTCTGGGGGAAGGGCAGAGGGGTCAAGCTCCGTCCTCTTTCCAACAGGCAAAGCCTGCTCCGATCTTCGGCGAGATTCACTCTCGCATGTGTTTACAATGCTTACTCTTAATGAGACGCAGGTCAATGCACCGGCCGCCGAGGTAAACATATGATCAGCGACTATTGGCGCCTCCAAAAACAGGTGACACAGCAACGCACTGTCGTGTGCCACTGTCGAATTACCGCGTGTTATGGGCGAAATCAAATGCATCGCTAACAGGCAGCACAGCAAGCACAGGCAGCAAGCACAGGCAGCGCAGCAAGCACAGGCAGCAAGCACAGGCAGCAAGCACAGGCAGCGCAGCAAGCACAGGCAGCACAGCAAGCACAGGCAGCAAGCACAGGCAGCACAGCAAGCACAGGCAGCAAGCACAGGCAGCACAGCAAGCACAGGCAGCACAGCAAGCACAGGCAGCAAGCACAGGCAGCACAGCAAGCACAAGCAGCAAGCACAGGCAGCACAGCAAGCACAGGCAGCACAGCACAGGCAGCAAGCACAGGCAACATAGTAAGCACAGGCAGCAAGCACAGGCAGCAAGCACAGGCAACACAGCAAGCACAGGCAGCAAGCGCAGGCAGCACAGCAAGCACAGGCAGCAAGCACAGGCAGCAAGCACAGGCAGCACACCAAGCACAGGCAGCACAGCACAGGCAGCAAGCACAGGCATCACAGCAAGCACAGGTATGCTAGAAACCCGCAAAATAGCTCGACGAGATGTGTTCGTTTTAGCGATTCTGGGGGAAGTGCAGGGGGGTCAAGCTCCGTCCTCTTTCCAACAGGCAAAGCCTGCTCCGATCTTCGGCGAGATTCACTCTCGCATTTGTTTACAATGCTTACTCTTACTAAGACGCAGGTCAATGCACCGGCCGCCGAGGTAAACATATGATCCGCGACTCTCGGCACCTCCAAAAACAGGTGACACAGCAAGGCACTGTCGTGTGCCACTGTCGAATTACCGCGTGTTATGGGCGAAATCAAATGCATCGCTAACAGGCAGCACAGCAAGCACAGGCAGCACAGCAAGCACAGGCAGCACAGCAAGCACAGGCAGCAAGCACAGGCAGCACAGTAAGCACAGGCAGCACAGCAAGCAGAGGTAACAAGCACAGGCAGCACAGCAAGCACAGGCAGCGAGCACAGGCAGCACAGCAAGCACAGGCAGCAAGCACAGGCACCACAGCAAGCACAGGCAGCAAGCACAGGCAGCACAGCAAGCAGAGGTAACAAGCACAGGCAGCACAGCAAGCACAGGCAGCGAGCACAGGCAGCACAGCAAGCACAGGCAGCAAGCACAGGCACCACAGCAAGCACAGGCAGCAAGCACAGGCAGCAAGCACAGGCAGCAAGCACAGGCAGCAAGCGCAGGCAGCAAGCACAGGCAGCACACCAAGCACAGGCAACAAGCACAGGCAGCGCAGCAAGCACAGGCAGCACAGCAAGCACAGCAAGCACAGGCAGCACAGGCAACACAGTAAGCACAGGCAGCAAGCACAGGCAGCAAGCACAGGCATGTTAGAAACCCGCAAAATAGCTCGACGAGATGTGTTCGTTTTAGCGATTCTGGGGGAAGGGCAGAGGGGTCAAGCTCCGTCCTCTTTCCAACAGGCAAAGCCTGCTCCGATCTTCGGCGAGATTCACTCTCGCATTTGTTTACAATGCTTACTCTTACTGAGACGCAGGTCAATGCACCGGCCGCCGAGGTAAACATATGATCCGCGACTCTCGGCACCTCCAAAAACAGGTGACACCGCAACGCACTGTCGTGTGCCACTGTCGAATTACCGCGTGTTATGGGCGAAATCAAATGCATTGCTAACAGGCAGCACAGCAAGCACAGGCAGCAAGCACAGGCAGCAAGCACAGGCAGCACAGCAAGCAGAGGTAACAAGCACAGGCAGCACAGCAAGCACAGGCAGCACAGCAAGCACAGGCAGCAAGCACAGGCACCACAGCAAGCACAGGCAGCAGGCACAGGCAGCACAGCAAGCACAGGCAGCAAGCACGGGCAGCACAGCAAGCACAGGCAGCACAGCAAGCACAGGCAGCAAGCACAGGCAGCACACCAAGCACAGGCAGCAAGCACAGGCAGCGCAGCAAGCACAGGCAGCACAGCAAGCACAGGCAGCGAGCACAGGCAGCACAGCAAGCACAGGCAGCAAGCACAGGCACCACAGCAAGCACAGCCAGCAAGCACAGGCAGCACAGCACAGGCAGCACAGCAAGCTCAGGCAGCAAGCACAGGCAACACAGTAAGCACAGGCAGCAAGCACAGGCAGCACAGCAAGCACAGAAAGCACAGGCAGCAAGCACAGGCAACACAGTAAGCACAGGCAGCAAGCACAGGCAGCACAGCAAGCACAGGCAGCAAGCACAGGCAGCAAGCACAGGCAACACAGTAAGCACAGGCAGCACAGCAAACACAGGCAGCAAGCACAGGCAGCACAGCAAGCACAGGCAGCACAGGCAGCACAGCAAGCACAGGCAGCAAGCACAGGCAGCACAGCAAGCACAGGCAGCAAGCACAGGCAGCACACCAAGCACAGGCAGCACAGCAAGCACGGGCAGCAAGCACAGGCAGCACAGCAAGCACAACAAGCACAGGCAGCAAGCACAGGCAGCAAGCACAGGCAGCACAGCAAGCACAGGCAGCACAGCAAGCACAGGCAGCAAGCACAGGCAGCAAGCACGGGCAGCACAGCAAGCCGAGGCAGCACAGCAAGCACAGGCAGCTTGCACAGGCAGCATAGCAAGCACAGCAAGCACAGGCAGCAAGCACAGGCAGCACACCAAGTACAGGCAGCAAGCACAGGCAGCGCAGCAAGCACAGGCAGCACAGCAAGCACAGGCAGCAAGCACAGGCAGCACAGCAAGCACAGGCAGCAAGCACAGGCAGCAAGCACAGGCAGCACAGCAAGCACAGGCAGCAAGCACAGGCAGCGCAGCAAGCACAGGCAGCACAGCAAGCACGGTCAGCAAGCACAGGCAGCACAGCAAGCACAGGCAGCAAGCACAGGCAGCACAGCAAGCACAGGCAGCAAGCACAGGCAGCAAGCACAGGCAGCAAGCACAGGCAGCACAGCAAGCACAGGCAGCACAGCACAGGCAGCACAGCGACCTCAGGCAGCAAGCACAGGCAACACAGTAAGCACAGACAGCCAGCACAGGCAGCACAGCAAGCACAGGCAGCAAGCACATGGCAACACAGTAAGCACAGGCAGCAAGCACAGGCATGTTAGAAACCCGCAAAATAGCTCGACGAGATGTGTTCGTTTTAGCGATTCTGGGGGAAGTGCAGAGGGGTCAAGCTCCATCCTCTTTCCAACAGGCAAAGCCTGCTCCGATCTTGGGCGAGATTCACTCTCGCATTTGTTTACAATGCTTACTCTTACTGAGACGCAGGTCAATGCACCGGCCGCCGAGGTAAACCTATGATCCGCGACTCTCGGCGCCTCCAAATACAGGTGACACAGCAACGCACTGTCGTGTGCCACTGTCGAATTACCGCGTGTTATGGGCGAAATCAAATGCATCGCTAACAGGCAGCACAGCAAGCACAGGCAGCAAGCACAGGCAGCACAGCAAGCACAGGCAGCAAGCACAGGCAGCACAGCAAGCACAGGCAGCACAGCAAGCACAGGCAGCAAGCACAGGCAGCAAGCACAGGCAGCACACCAAGCACAGGCAGCAAGCACAGGCAGCGCAGCAAGCACAGGCAGCAAGCACAGGCAGCACACCAAGCACAGGCAGCAAGCACAGGCAGCAAGCACAGGCAGCGCAGCAAGCACAGGCAGCAAGCACAGGCAGCAAGCACAGGCAGCCAGCACAGGCAGCACAGCAAGCACAGGCAGCACACCAAGCACAGCAAGCACAGGCAGCACAGCAAGCACAGGCAGCAAGCACAGGCAGCACAGTAAGCACAGGCAGCACAGCAAGCACAGGAAGCACAGCAAGCAGAGGCAGCAAGCACAGGCAGCACAGCAAGCACAGGCAGCAAGCACAGGCAGCACAGCAAGCACAGGCAGCAAGCACAGGCAGCACAGCAAGCACAGGCAGCACAGCAAGCACAGGCAGCAAGCACGGGCAGCACAGCAAGCACAGGCAGCAAGCACAGGCAGCAAGCACAGGCAGCACAGGCAGCACAGCAAGCACAGGCATGTTAGAAACCCGCAAAATAGCTCGACGAGATGTGTTCGTTTTAGCGATTCTGGGGGAAGTGCGGAGGGGTCAAGCTCCGTCCTCTTTCCAACAGGCAAAGCCTGCTCCGATCTTCGGCGAGATTCACTCTCGCATTTGTTAACAATGCTTACTCTTACTGAGACGCAGGTCAATGCACCTGCCGCCGAGGTAAACATATGATCCGCGACTCTCGGCGCCTCCAAAAACAGGTGACACAGCAACGCACTGTCGTGTGCCACTGTCGAATTACCGCGTGTTATGGGCGAAATCAAATGCATCGCTAACACGGCCAAACTGACCTGCTTCGCGTTCTCGAGAAGCATCATTACCCTTTGAGCAAAACTCTTATTCTCTCATGCATAACAGCTTTCAATACAACAGTATTTTCCAATGTAATACAGCTAGCAGCCACCACATAGTGTTACATCGCAGCAATCACTCATTGCAAACTTGCCAACAGACACAAAGCGTCACTTCGGCCCCGTGGTCTCAAACACAAGGCTATACCACGTCACACAACAATATGCGACAGTGCCTTCAAGCACCTTACCCAAAAACGCAGACAACACTCACAAATGTGTCGGCAGATGGACCGTGCACGCGCACTTCCATCACACAGCGTCTTCCAGAGATCGTAACGTCTACAGCCACGCGCAGCAACCTGCATCGTGCTATCGTTACTCTCAAACGCAACCAACTTCCATCTTCCAACATACGTTTTCAATCATGCAGCCTCATTCATGGATAGTAAAGTTTTTATATGTGAGAACAAAGAAAAAGGCAATGACAAAATCGTACTTTTTATAGTCATTAATTTTTTTTTCTTTTTTATTTATTTATTTTCTATTTTCCATGCAAGAGGAACAAAACAACTCAGCTACAGAAGATCTCACATAGTATTAATAAAATATAAGCAAACATAACAAACATAGACAAACATAAACAAACATAAGCAATCATAAACATACAACGCTAACATGGCTCATCCGTGTTCTCTCGCTCACTATCAGTGGCATCGTTATCAGCCGTCCATTCGCCCTTCCAAGGACGCAATCGGTCCTTAGGCACAATTTGTGGCCTACCACTTTTGCTCAAAATCTCATAACGATCATTTGCCAGGGTTTTCAAAATTACAAATGGACCCTCAAACTTACGGTCTGTTTTCGCCCTCCTTGTATCGGCGGGTTTTACAAAAACAGAGTCGCCGTCTTTATATACAATATTTGTTCTGCGCGTTTTATCGAAACGTTGCTTCTGCTTTTCAGCATTTTTACAAAGCCGTTCAAACGCTATCGCCCTATCTTGATTTAGATTGATATGTTCACCGCCGTATAGTTAGCAGACAACTATCACCGATTTCGCTTATTTTGGTCTCAATCGTTTACGAATAGTTTACGCAAGTTTACGCAATCGATTTCAGAGTTTACGAAATCGTAGTTTGCCCGTAATTAACAATTTTTAGGTGGGTGTATAGTTAGCAGACGACTATCACCGATTTCGCTTATTTTGGTCTCAATCGTTTACGAATAGTTTACGCAAGTTTACGCAATCGATTTCAGAGTTTACGAAATCGTAGTTTGCCCGTAATTAACAATTTTAATATCTAGTAATTATCGTCTGCTACCGCGCAGCGCCACAGTGGCCGGGGAGCGAAGCTGTCCAGATGTAGAACGTGGCGAAATAATTTCGACGTATGTCGTGCGTAACGGTCTCAATCGTTTACGAGTAGTTTTCGCAAGCTGCTGTATCGATTTGAGAGTTTACGAAATCGTAGTTTGGCCGTAATTAACAATTTCGAGAATCGGGTAATGTAGGTCTTGCAAGCGCCTCCAGTGGCCGAAAGCAGAAGCTGACCAGATGCAGAACCTGGCGAAATAATTTTGACGTATCTCGTGTGTAACGGTCTCAATCGTTTACGAATAGTTTTCGCAAGCTGCTGTATCGATTACGGAGTTTACGAAATCGTATTTTGGCCGTAATTAACAATTTCGAGAATCGGGTAATGTAGGTCTTGCAAGCGCCTCCAGTGGCCGGAAGCAGAAGCTGACCAGATGCAAACTCTGGCGAAATAATTTTGACGTATCTCGTGTGTCACGGTCTCAATCGTTTACGAATAGTTTAAGCAAGCCACTGTAACGATTTCAGAGTTTACGAAGTCGTAGTTTGCCTGTAATTAACAATTTCATAATCGGCTATCGTGCAGCGTTGATTTGCTCGCAAGCGCCGCCGTTGGCGAAAGGAGATGCAGAAAGTGGCGAAATAACTTTGACGTATTTCGTGTATAACGGTCTCAATCGTTTACGAATAGTTTTCGCAAGCTACTGTATCGATTTCGGAGTTTACGAAATCGTATTTTGCTCGTTATTAACAATTTCAGGATCGGCTAACGTGCAGCTCGCAAGCGCCGCCGTTGGCCGAGGCGAGAATCGCTCTTCGGACATAGAGTAACGAAATAATTTTGACGTATCTCATCTCTAACGGTCTCAATCATTTACGAATGGTTTTCGCAAGCCACTGTATCGATTTCGGAGTTTACGACATCGTAGTTTGCCTGTAATTAACAATTTCATAATCGGCTATCGTGCAGCGTTGATTTGCTCGCAAGCGCCGCCGTTGGCGAAAGGAGATGCAGAAAGTGGCGAAATAACTTTGACGTATCTCGTGTATAACGGTCCCAATCGTTTACGAATAGTTTTCGCAAGCTACTGTATCGATTTCGGAGTTTACGAAATCGTAATTTGCCCGTAATTAATAATTTCAGAATCGGCTATCGTTCAGCGTTGATTGGCTCGCAAGCGCCGCCGTTGGCCGAGGCGAGAATCGCTCTTCGGACATAGAGTAACGAAATAATTTTGACATATCTCATCTCTAACGGTCTCAATCGTATACGAATAGTTTTCGCAAGCAGCTGTAACGATTTCGCAGTTTACGAAATCGTAGTTTGGCCGTAATTAACAATTTCGGTTTCGGCTATCGTGCAGCTCGCAAACGCCGCCATTGGCCAAAGGGAGAAGCTGCATGATAGCCGATTCTGAGGCCCGTATTCAAATACTGCGCTTCGACCTTGGCTTGAGTCGGGATTACGTAAAGCTGGCTCAGATGCGTAATCCGGGTTCAGATTTTTCGTGTATTCACAAACGCGGTTTAGACGTCGCGTGGAAGGGAGATCCTGGCAGTCATTGGATAATGGGCGTGGTCAAGGCGTGCCATGCGGCCAGTGCCAGCATTTCGAGCTCTAAACACCATGCGTGTTGCAGTGTACGTGCTCGCCTGTGTGCGATGCTAACGCCCTGATTGGGCCTAAGCTGCGCGCATCGCACACCGACACGCACATACCTGCGACACGAATGGTGTTCAGAGTCGATATGCTGACACTGCATGCGGCTTGCTTCGCTTGCGGGAAACTTCGGAATTATCCGATTTAGGACCACGAATGAGAGAAGAGTGTTGTATTATCGTCAGACATGAGCCACAGGAACTTATATAATATTCCGCATGCTGCGTAACAGTCTTGTATCAACACCATCGGTCAAATGACCCATGGGCCGCACGCAGCGCTGAGGTGTAATGCCACCAAAAAGGCGGAACATTCGAGATAGTTTTCACGGCCACCCAATTCCAATTTTAACAAGATGTGCGTTGAAATCGATGCCTTGCCGATTGATTAATTATACCAATTATCGCGAACAATCCGTCTCGGAACTGCAAGTTTCAAATTCTCCTCCTCAATATTTACTTCTTGCTGGTTGTCCATGGCTGAACATTACCTGAACACTACTGAACAGTCGTGTGGACGCTTTTGGTTGTTTTTTCAGATTTTGCATTACAACTAATAAAAAGCAGCATTTATTCACTCGCTCATGTACCGTTCTTCTTGTCTGAATCTCGGCTACCCAGACAGCAAGGAATATTGTTGGAAGGTTGTATAAATATTACTTTACAATGCGAAACCTTGCAGGTGACTTCGCCGGATTATTGCAAGAATGTTGCAGCGATATTACTATGTCCGCCTCTTCGTAACTTGTGGGAATATTGCATGAATATGACACGGAATATTGCCTCAAAGTTCCAAGAATATTTATTCAATATTACACTCTCCATATGATTCTGTTTAACATTGTAAATAATTCAAGCCAATTTATGTTATAGAATATATTATTTTGATTAATCCTCAATTATCAAGTTCTACTATAAATGTAATAATAAATAATAAATAACCTTAACTTATAAGTCTGTATTGTAATTACGATTATATTTTTGAGACTGCGACGTAACTATTGATCGAAAGGTTATTTTTGTAGTATGTTTTACACGAAAGATGTTATTAAAAAATAATTACCGATTTTTGTAAAAATGCAGAAGTTTAAAGTTTTCTTTCATAAATTTGCAAATCCTCTACACTTTGTACTACTGGAACACCTTGAATGAGCTCATCATCGCGAACAATCTGTCTATTTCGAAACTGCAGTTCTCTATTCTTCTCCTCAATTTACTTCTTGCTGATTGTCCATGGGTGAACATTACCTTAACCAACCTTAACGCTGCTGAACTGCTCAACAGTCGTGTAAACGTTTGGTTATATTTTTACAGATTTGGCGCGAAAAACGGCCGTAATCCCGGCTCAAGAGGCCTTTCCAAGGCGTCTCAGGCCAGGCTTACATTTCTCGACCCCCACTCCGACCGACCTCTACACTTTTATGCGAGAAGCCTGTGTACCCGTGTAACAACACGGTGGGCGGGGCTTAATCGGAGTGGGGGCACGCAAATGTAATCCTGGTTTGAGAATCTGATCCAAGCCAGGTTTCTGAACCCGGATTACACGTCTGAGCCAGGTTTACGTAATCCCGACTCAAGCCGAGGCCTAAGCGCAGTATTTGAATACGGGCCTATGACTTCTGCCGTTCGCATACGCAGAGGGCGCTCCAACTTGCCTCGTTTTCTGCTCCGTCGGTATTTCTAGACGTGTGACACGAAGGTCCATAAGATGCGGTGTCTATTCTATACCTCGTCTGTGTCAGAACTCAGAACGGTTGAGAATGGTCGAGACAAACTGACGTTGTATAGGATAAAGTTGGATAGAGATTAACCCGGTTCACAGGAGGCTGGCGACGCAACTTTGTCGCGCCGACCAATTGCCGCCTCGTGTTGCGGACATGGACATAGGAATAAGGGGACGGAGCACTGATCTCTATACAATGGATGCGAGATCAGGATCTGGGGAATGAAGCCAATATGAACGGTGGAGTCGCAAGCGGTCTTGCAGGGTACTACGTATAGTGAAGGGCCTATTATTCGGCAAAGTGGGTACCTTATAGGGTGCCGCGCTCTGAAAATTGTTCTGCAACATTTTTTTTTCTTCGGTGCGCCCCCGTTTCCTTAAGAAAAATTGCTATCTGTGGGGTTGAAACGTTTAATGCCGGCCCTTCACTCTACTAAAGGTAAACATACCGACACCACAAACACTTCTTGGGAGACATCGAGTTATATACTTTAACATAAATATATTCATCCGTAAGTATGTGTTGTATTAGAAAGCATCCAAAATATTGTTCAAACGTGAAACGAAACGATCCTAATCCAATCAGCGATTGGCGAAGACCGGTGAGATTGGTTAATATTACAAAATTAAAATGCAGAAATGTGTCAAATCTTGGAGAGTTAAAATTTTACAATGTGAGAAATGTTGAAAATTATGTAAGCTTTGCATATTTCTGGCCATGGTTTCTTCAACACACTGATTTGCTTTCAGACACTGTGCAACGTGAAAAAATTGAATGAATCACATAGGAAAAATTGGTTAAATTTTCAAACATACCATCTCAATACTGCATCCTATATCAATTTACGTGAGTACCACCACAATAGGATACATCCGCTAGATCTACAACTAAAATGTAATAGACATTTACATTAGTTCACTTTTGTATGTTATAGACTCCTGATGAGGAAACTTGTTCGAGAATCTCGCGATTCCCGTTGTGAGGAGATGAGAGGGAATGAAAGGAAAGAGGAAAGGGGGGAAATGAGAAGATCTATTGGCGGTGGAGAGGTTATGTTTCCACGTGGTCTACATAATGTCCGTTTAACAGAGTCTTTATTGTTCATAAAAATAAGGGTCACAGATGCTCTACGGTAGTGAAAGTAACAGTCATAATGAGTGAGATAGTCAATTGTGTTAATCGTATCCGCGTTACAATGATTTATACCTTTAACGGGTGCACGTGCTCAATGCTCGCCGCGTGCAGAGCCTGAGATGTCTAGTGTGGATGCACCGTGAACAATATTGTGAGATTCGCCTAATAGTGATGAGAGATAGTCCGTGATACACTGAGTGAAAATTCTGAGAACAGCAATATGTGAGATAACCAGAAAAGCGTAAATGCAATAACCCGTGTGCGTTCTCGTTACTAGCTGAGACGATAATGGCCGCCCGATTCGGCGGAAACGCCGCCCGCGTGCCGCGCGCGTTAAAGGCGCGCTCGCATGAAAGCCGCGTGTGACTCGGCCCTCAGGCCGCCTTGAGGATGCCGCGACGACGATTGGTCGGCGTCGCGGCATTCCCAAACATTCCGCCCGCCATCAGCAACGGAGGTTGATGATGCCCCTTGCTGATCTTGTTCGGAGGTGGTGATTGGCAGCACGGCAAGCTTGGAGATTGGCCGTGTGAGTGTGGCCGTCGCGGTTTTCAATGTCACCACTCTGGTGAGTCCATCCTTGCCCGGGTGAAGAACCGTAACTCGGGCGAGGGGCCATTTGCTTGGTGGAAAGCGCTCGTCCGTGAGTAGCACCATGGAGCCAACCTTGATGTTGTTGATTGGATGGTGCCATTTGGAGATTGCCTGTTGAAATTGCAAATAATGAGTAGACCATTGAGACCAAAATTGCTGTACCTTCTGCTGGATTAATTGCCACCGAGTCAACCTTGACACATTTGTATCAAGGAGCGATGGCTCCGGAATGGAAGTGATGGCGCTGCCGGTGAGGAAGTGTCCAGGGGTGAGCACAGCCATGTCTTCTGGATCATCACTGAGGGGCTCCAGTGGTCGTGAATTGAGAATAGCCTCTATTTGGGGAAGCAGGGTGCTGAGTTCTTCGTAGGTGAGTACGGTCTCACCTACAGTCCTCCTGAGATGAAATTTGGTGGACTTCACCGCTGCTTCCCATTTTCCACCCATGTGTGGAGCCGCCGGTGGATTGAACGACCACTGTGTGTTGTCCGATGCCAATACCTTCGAGATGACCTGGTGTTCGGCGGAACTCTGGGTGAAAAGGTTGTGTAAGACCCTTTCTGCTCCCACAAAATTAGTCCCGCAGTCTGAGTAGAAGGTGTGTGGAATTCCCCGTCTTGATGAGAAGCGCCGATAAGTTGCAATGAATCCATCCGTCGAGTAGTCCGTTACCGCCTCGAGATGTACTGCCGATGTTGTGAGACAAACAAAAACACAAATCCAGCCCTTATGTGTTTTTGAGCCTCTTCCTTTCCATGCCTTGATTGTAACCGGTCCTGCGTAGTCCACTCCGACGTGAGAAAATGCCCGTGATGGTGTGACACGACAGAGAGGTAGTTGGCCCATCAATTGACAGGCACGGATCCCCCTCTGCCTTGCACATATCACGCATTTGAGAATATGGGACTTCACAGGTGCTCTTCCGCCGATAATCCAGTACGTTTGCCGAAGATGAGCCAGTGTAAGTTGTGTACCGCCATGAAGTGTTCGACGGTGGGCATCATCTATAATGAGATGGGACAAACGTGAATGGCGAGGCAATATGGCTTGATGTTTGCCTTCGTAAGGGAGAGATGACTCGTTGAGTCGACCTCCCACTCGCATGACCCCTTGGTCATCGATGTAAGCCGTCAATCGGTGAAGAGCGTGATTGTTCGGCAGTTGTGTGTGCGATTCCAGTTGCTTCAATTCGTGTGAGAAGTATGCCGATTGAGTCGCCTTTATCCAGAAAATCTTTGCCATGTCCAAGTCAGATGGTGTAATGTTCGTCAATGGTGATGAGACAGAACATTTTCTTAACCGTGAGCGAATTCTGAAACAAAGAGCAGTAATCCTGAGCAATTTACCAAGTGATGAGTAGCGGTATATGAGACCCCAGTGGTAGTCGACTTTGGGTGAGGCCACAATCAATGAGATTCCCGGTCGAGCCTCGAGAGCCGAAGACTCGTCAGGAGATGTAGGTTGTGTTGGCCATGTGTCCGCTGATTGTGTGAGCCATGGTGGTCCCGTCCACCACAGCTCATGTGTTCGTAATTGCTCCGTTGTGATTCCCCTTGAGGCGCAGTCCGCTGGGTTGGTAGTGCCAGGAACGTGTCTCCATTCAGATCTTGAGGTGAGCTCTTGGATTTGTGACACTCTGTTCCTGACATAATCTTTCCAGCGAGAGGGATGGGCTTTGATCCATGTGAGAGTAACCTGGGAATCCGTCCACAAATGAGTTGAGGTTATGTCCATGTTCAGTGTGGCTTGGACATATCTCATGAGCTTTGCGAGTAGCAGCGCTGCCGTAAGCTCTAACCTCGGGATGGTCAGTCTCTTGAGTGGTGCCACCTTGGTCCTTGAACAGACTAGTGATATCACTGTTCCTGTGGACGGTGTGTTAACGGCAATGTAAATTACCGCCGCCATGGCGAGTTGCGAAGCGTCAGAGAAGCCGTGGAGTGTGATGGTGGTACTCCCAAGTGTGTGAAGCCATCTTGGTACTGAGAGCAGTGCCAAGTTTGTGAGGTCTTCTCTGATCGATAACCACCGTGATGAAATTTGGGATGGCAGGCTGTCATCCCATCCAATTTTGTGCAACCAGAGCTCCTGAAGGAGCATTTTCGCCTTGATGATTACAGGTGATGCGAAGCCTAATGGATCAAATATCTGAGCCACTTCAGATAAAATGCGTCGTTTTGTGAGGTTTTCCATGTGGTGATCTGACTTGGGTGTAAATACGAGTTTATCCTCTTGAGGGCTCCACATGAGTCCTAATATGTTTGTTGCGCAATCGTCGAGAGAGATGAATGATCCTGGTGTGTTTTCCGAAGAGGTGGCGGTTAACACATCTGAGTGAGTGGAATGCCATTTTGCAAGAGGGAAGCCGCCCGCATTGCAAAGTTCCTTTAATTGTTGTGCGATTTCCACGAGTTCTTCCACGGTGTCAGCGCCTCCAAAGATATCATCAACGTACCGACCGTGAGAAATAGATGGTATTGCCAAGGGAAATCTATGGCCCTCATCATTGATGAGTTGTAGGAGCGCCCGAACTGCAAGGAATGGTGCTGCCTTTGTGCCATAGGTTACGGTGGTGAGTTGGTACGGAACTTCTCTTTGCTGTTCATCCAACCACAGGATTCGCTGTAAATCCCAATCATCGTGATGCACCTTGATCTGTCGGTACATCTTTGTGATGTCTGTGGCGAAGATGTGGCGGTGTTTGCGTATCCAAAGGAGTACATCCGTGATATTGAGAAGTAAGTTGGGACCTGTGTGCATAATGTCATTGACCGAGAGCCCGGAGGTGGTAGGGCAAGAACCGTTGAAGACAACACGCAGCTTCGTTGTTGAGCTGCTCTCCTTCAAGACACCATGATGAGGCAGATAATACTGCGACACCGTTTTGGATGTTTCTGGTGCCTTGACCATGTGATGGAGTTGTTGATACTCGGTCATGAACTGATGGTACAATGTGCTGTACTCACCACCCCGATCCAACTTCTTAAGGAGTCGTTGCAAACACCGATGCGCTGTAGTCCGTGATTCGCCTAATGTGCTGGATTCCGCCTTGAGAGGTATCCGTACAATGTATCGCCCAGTTGCGTCTCTTGAATGCGTGGACAGGAAATGATCCTCACACTCTTGTTCCTCCGGTGTGAGAACGGTAGAGACGTCCGATGGCAGTTCTTCTTGCACCCAGAACTTCGTCAGCAATTCTTGGAGTGCATTGTCGTCACGATAAAGGGTGACGTGGTGAGAGGAGTAAGCTAGTGATGATGGTGAGCTTACTGGTCCAAGAACAAGCCATCCGAAGATGGAAAGCTGAGCGATTGGCATTGATGGCGATCCCTTGATGATGTTGGGCTTGATAGCCTGCCCGTATGCGTCTGCCCCTATGAGGATGTCAATAGGGCGAGGCGTGAGAAAGTCCGGATCTGCTAACCTCAAACCTTGTAAGTGCGGCCAGGACTGAGGGGATGCATCGAATGATGGTAATATCGATGTCAATTCCTTGAGGATGTGTGCCCTGACTGTAATTTTAGCAGATGACTGCAACGAACGGATGGTAATCGTTGCCACGCCCCGTGTTCTTGTCGCATTGGAGCCGCCAATGCCCGTGATAGAAACCTTCGATCGGCTCCGTTGGATGCTGAGTGCATCCATGAGCCGTTCCGTGACGAAGGTGAGCTCAGACCCTGAGTCAAATAACATCCTAGTGAGTTGAGTCCCTGTCCTTGATTGCGTCCGTGCTACCGCTGTGGCCAGGAGCGTAGCATTTGTGTTGGTCCGTGATTGTTCGACGACTGCGCGTAGTTCCTAGCGGGCTTCCATGTTAGTACCTGCTGCCTGGGTGCCGGTGGTAGGCTGCGCTCCATGTAGCATGGTGTGGTGCCTGCCAGAGCACGACTTGCACGTTCGTGCCCGACAGACACGCACACCATGGCGCCCCAGGCAGTTGTAGCAAAGGCGCTTCGTGGTGGCGATGTCATGCCGCTCCTTCACGGACATCAGCCGGAAAGTCGGGCATTGAACTATATAGTGCCTCCCTTGGCAGGCGTCGCAAGGGTAGGCAGTTGACGGGTCCGTGGCTGGCAGGCTGGAAGTCGCCACTTGTGAGGAGTGCTGTATTGGCTTCCTCTGCGATGAGAGAATGCCCGATGCGCGAGTAGAAGCCGTGGTGGGTGCAGTGGGAGGAGCCTTCTCCAGACGCTCCAGGGTGCGGGTGCGGGCCACCAAAAAATCCTCCAACTGAGAGAAGCGAGGGAAATCTTGAGCAGAACCGAGGGATGTCTCCCACGCTTCTCTCGATACAGTGTCCAGTCGCGTGAGCACATAGTGCACGACCAGACAATCCCACATATCGTGGGTAACACCCAGGACACTCAAGGCCTTAGTCGTTTCCACCACCGTTGAGGTCAGCGTCGATAATGTGCCTGCATCCTTGATTTTCGGCGTGCTGATGCCAAATAACCGGTCGAGATGTGCCTGGATGTGGAGCCGCTTATTCTCGTACCGTGTTTTGAGGAGCTCCCATGAGGCCTCCAATGAGTCCGCAGCCAATGGGAGTCCTTGCACTACCTGGGCGGCTGGACCGGACAAACAGCCGCGCAGATAGTGCAGTTTTTGTATTGCGCTGAGCCGTGTGTTCCTCACGAGGGAGTCGAACAGCTCACTGAACGACGGCCATTGTTCGTACTCCCCCGTGAATGTAGGCAAAGCGATGTCAGGCAATTTTGCCCCAGGTCCCATGTCCTCCGTGTGCTTGGGTTGTTGAGCGGCATCCTTGATCACACTCTCCAGTCCCGTCAAGGCCAGTGTGGATCTGAATACCACAATGGATTCTACATTGTGGCACTCAAGTCGGAAATATTCGTGATCCAGGTTGGTGCTTGGCCACGCTGTCTCGAGCTGGGCATGCTCCCTTTGAAAATCCCGATGAATATCCGTAATTGTTTCCTTAATGTGTTTGATCTCCATGAGTGTGATCCCTGCGCCGTCCTTGGGTATTGTGGCAGCTATTTGCTTTAAGGTGCTCACTCTCCCCATCTGGGTTTTCACTTTGGCAAGCAGCTCTGGAGACAAATGAGCAGGTGATGGTGCCCTTTTCTTGGACTTGGTGGTGATTGAGCACGTTGCCAGAGGTGGGATGGTGAGTGTAACCGGAGACAATGGTGTAGTCTCTGTGCTCTCCTTGAGGTCATCCTGCGGTGAGTCGTGTGAGGCCATGATTAGATCCTTGCGCTGTCTGTTGAGGGACCGTGACCTGGACCCTGAGTTCAAACCTGTTGGATATCAATTGTATAAGCCAACGAACAGAAGCTTGTCGATTTCAACCACCGTGAGAAGAGAACACATAGAGTCACTACACATTGAGTCAATGTTCACATAGTTCACTGAGTCGCTGCACTTTTCACTTTTATGACCAAAGTGGACACTCTCACACCGCCAATCCGGCTCGAAGGACCAAATATTCGAGAATCTCGCGATTCCCGTTGTGAGGAGATGAGAGGGAATGAAAGGAAAGAGGAAAGGGGGAAAATGAGAAGATCTATTGGCGGTGGAGAGGTTATGTTTCCACGTGGTCTACATAATGTCCGTTTAACAGAGTCTTTATTGTTCATAAAAATAAGGGTCACAGATGCTCTACGGTAGTGAAAGTAACAGTCATAATGAGTGAGATAGTCAATTGTGTTAATCGTATCCGCGTTACAATGATTTATACCTTTAACGGGTGCACATGCTCAATGCTCGCCGCGTGCAGAGCCTGAGATGTCTAGTGTGGATGCACCGTGAACAATATTGTGAGATTCGCCTAATAGTGATGAGAGATAGTCCGTGATACACTGAGTGAAAATTCTGAGAACAGCAATATGTGAGATAACCAGAAAAGCGTAAATGCAATAACCCGTGTGCGTTCTCGTTACTAGCTGAGACGATAATGGCCGCCCGATTCGGCGGAAACGCCGCCCGCGTGCCGCGCGCGTTAAAGGCGCGCTCGCATGAAAGCCGCGTGTGACTCGGCCCTCAGGCCGCCTTGAGGATGCCGCGACGACGATTGGTCGGCGTCGCGGCATTCCCAAACAAAACTAATTGTTTTGAAACATGTAAGGGTTGAAATACATTGATTCATTCCAATCTCAACCCAGAAGAGGGCAATCCTACATTATACATTATGTATACGATTCTTTTCCTGATTCCGCTGTTCAACTTGGTGTTGGAAACAAATGTAAAATTTTGTTGCTGCTATGGTGGGTTGGTCCCTGTTCAGGGCATTGGATTTGGTATGATGTTTCAATGTAATAAATGTCTTCATTTTACAGGTTCATTGCCTATATTATATTATCAAGAATGACCTGAGCACTAAATTGTTCTGGCCCCATATTGGTGACTGGAAGTAACATGGACTGCAAAAGTCATGTACATTATGAGACAATTGATCTGATTTACGTGTACATTTATATTTTTAGCTATTGACTGTCAATATAAATTTCATCAGTTCTTCACATTATTAAAACAATTTTGTATGAACCCACTTAGCATGATGACATCTTCGGAAAATCGTAAGGACAATCAATACCGACATAACGAATATCCGGGGGAAATACACATATGCTATTCCGACATGTGGCCTGGATATCGTGAGGAAGAGGAATTCAGAGGTGAATACTACTTCGCCATACATACAGGCGAGATCACGTTAGGCAGCTTTTGAATGTCTGTCAGTTTATACGGATAGGATACGTTTTATTGATTTGACGACGCGAATGAATA
Organism: Priocnemis perturbator; assembly: GCA_963942575.1. Lineage (NCBI taxonomy): Eukaryota > Metazoa > Arthropoda > Insecta > Hymenoptera > Pompilidae > Priocnemis > Priocnemis perturbator. Next base: position 51,196 of record CAWWDK010000216.1, on the reverse strand, counting down.
CCATTGTTTGTAAGCCAAAATGTACTTCACATATGTCACTGATATTTGATGTATATTTAGGTGAATTATAATAGGATTAATAAATTGATTACAGTGTTATTATGAATTTACTTTAATGTAACCCTTCAAATATAATAAAAATATCGTATTACATATACTATTACTTATATATATATATACACACTATATTATGTTACACTATTACTTTAATTTCATATAAATAATTCATTTTAAACCTGCGTTATTGTGTATAATGGCACGTAAATATAATAAAAATTACCGTATTATATATACTATTACTTGTATATATATACACACTATTTTATGTTACACTATTACTTCAATTTCATATAAATAATTTATTTTAAACGTGCGTTATTGTGTATAATGTGCACGTCGCGAGTCCAATGATTTGGAAACCAACGTATATATATTCCTAGTAACTTTTGTAGTTCCGTGCAAGACCGCTTGCGACTCCACCATTCAATTGGCTACATTGAACTATAGAATACCTGGAATGTGCACAGGTGCAGGAACAGCCGCGCCTCGCTGTTAGAGAGAGAAGAAAGATATTTTGGTATTCTGTCTCACTCTTACCACTGGACCTTTGGGACATACAGTCGATTTGCGCCGTTCGACGTAAGTTCCACAGAGATTTGACTAGATATGACCGGTTCGAAAAGAGTTGCTCTCTTCTATTTAGATATTTCAGTAGGTGATGTCAGTATGTCACAGAAATTAATGTATATGATCACAAAATAAAGTAAAAAATATTATCAAACGCATTCAAATTACACATGATTTTTTGTTTTAGAGGTAGTGAAGGTTAATTGTTAATACATATCGAAACTGCTTTCCTTTGGGAATTGTTCATGGTGGATGTAAAAATATAATACTTGCTCATTTTTTGTTTTTTTTTTCAAATAGACAAAGACCATAAATAAAATAAATATTACAATAATTTTGATTGATATTATTAATTTTGTTTGAGAAAGTATCCTATTTAACAGACTTCAAAAATGCACTGAACAATATAAAATAATGTTCGATTTTTGAAGTCGGTGTTACTCTTTTTTAATTTTTCTATGCGTTTGAAAGTAGTGTTTCCTCGTTCAGGTTCACCCATTTACATTTATTTAGGAATAAAATAATATATATACTGGTAATTAACAAGTTTCACATGCCATTGCCACAGTCAGAAATTGTAATAGATGCCTGATTGATTATACACATTTGGAATTATCTCTCTGTATACAAATTGCAAATTATGAAACATATATAGTCTATATTTCTTGTATGGGAACAGTTTTTCTTCAAACACATTCTGTTTTTATTACGACTTACCATAAACCCTTTTGTCATAGAAGCAACAAAAGGGTAGTACAGCAAAGATAGTTCAGTTCCGTATATTTTAACGGCGTACACAACATTATTGAAAGGGTAGTACAGGTAACAAAGGACAGAATAGTATTAAATGCCGAACCAAGTCTTCCATCGTTTTTAATCTATTGTTGCGTCGCTGCAACCGCTTCTGTAGCACTCTTACCTTTTTATGCAAAGTTTCCATTTTATCCTGTCTGCTTAAAATCCGGGATGATGTTTGTGTGCCAATGTCCTGTGATCTTCTGTTGATTGCAGGTCCTGACTGTAAAGATAAATTCTACCTTGAATATGACACACTTGATACTATTAACATTTTACAAAATATGAATGAAAGATCATAAAACAAAACATAATAACATACATGTAACTTTTCAGCATGCAACACATCATCATTAGAAGAGCAGTTCTGGTGAAGTGTGACATTTGTATCACAGCTGGTATTTGCAGCTTCTATTATCTATAATATATTATAAATTTATAACAGTTTCTCAATTTACACTTATAAACACACATGCCTTATATTACTGGCGCGGTCCTATTTAGTTTGTCATACAACCTACCATTTCGTTATCGGTATCCTCAATATTTGTTGAATATTTGCTGGATCCTGCATGCAAATTTTGTATGATCCCTGTACTCGTTGAAGGTTGAACCTAAATCAATCATGGTGCCTTGTGATTAAAGTAATAATACAATTGTACTTACATCGTTAACATATTTGAAACACTTTAACTCTCGGACACCCGATTGAAAAAAGGAGACACGCAATCCCACGTCATTCTGACCCATCCTGCAGGACGGCAACCCGACATTTTATTTGTATAAATTTATGTGAGACGAGAACCGCAAAGTAAATTCAACGAGTTATAAAATACTAACGACCATGTCGCAGAAAATTTTAGAAATTTTGCTCGAAAGAAGTTGTGAACAATTTATAAACAAATTATCAACAATCGTAAAATACATTGCAACGTCGCTATAATGCACGGAAGCAAAAATTTTAATTTTGTAAAAAATTTTATAAACAATTTATAAACAAATTGTCAACGTTTAAAATATATTGCAACGTCGCGAAAATGTACGTAGGCGAACATTTTTATTTGCTCAAAAAATAGGTTGACGATCTTCAGGCTTCGGGTCAAATTGACCCATAGTGGGTATCCGAGGCGATAAGTTTCACTAGAATGTTTAAGTAATATGCACGATATAGATATTTACATACCACATTTGTTGAACTACTTGCTATTGAATAATCCACATCGTAGTCAAACAATGTGGGTATTGCTCTCTGCTTTAGGCGGTTCTGTCCAGATGGTGTTACCTGAAATGAATCATATATAAAATGTTTACTGCAAATGGTGGTGTACTTCGTAATTTTTTTTACGAATGTCGGCGGTATTGCCGTTACAAATTCTGCAAATGATGCCGGATCCTTGGGAAAGCTGTAAATAAAGACAATTTGGATATAATTAATTGGGAATAAAAAATGCTTTTCCTCATCAGTGTGAGCATATGGAGCTCTGAACATCATTTGTGTCGCAGTGTACGTGCGCGTCTGTCAGTCTGTGTGCGATGCGCACAGCTTAGGTCCAATCAGGGCCGACACGAATGGTGTTCAGAACTCCATATGCTGACACTATTCCTCATATATGCTACGCAGTTTTACTTTTATTCCTAATTACCTGTGAAAAGTAATATCCCCATTCCTCGTCCACACGCTTTTGCAATTTTTAATACAACAGGACATAACCTAGTTTCTGCCGCTTGGATAAAGTGCCTTGATTCAACTGGTTTGCACGTTTGCACTTGTTTGTAATCCACCGATTTACGCGGTTTAATTTCTTGACTGGGCTCTCGTCTGCTACACCCATATTTTTGAAACGGATCGTACAGTTAACAAAGGACAGGTATCCCTGGAATCATACTCTCTCTCTCTCTGTCCCGCTTTTCGGCGACTTTACATATGGATGTTTGTAACGCTAGACCTACCCCCACCCCTTAGGTCTGAGGGTTAGGGTCCGCGCCCGTAGTACTTAAGAAAGGCCCTTTTCACCCAAAAGTCAGTTAGCCAGAAACCACCGAGTCTGGAGTTACCAAGTGCGTTTAACAAAGTGTGAAATTATCCACGAATAAGCAACAATAAAAACCTGTTTTTCTTAAAACAACCAAACGTAGAGTTATTTATACTCAAGGAAGACCTTTACTACCGACGGTCCCGTAACAATGTTCTGATTCCAGGTGTATATAGTTCAATGGTTCGGACCACTTGGAGATAGTAGACACGGTTTTCGAGCCTCGCGACCCGCCTTTGTAGTTCGCCGAACGAAGAAAAGGACAGCGAACAAAAGAGAGTAAAAAAGCACAGTCGAGGCAACTGAGCCATTTAAAACTCAGCGTACCAAATGCTATATTTAAGACGATTCTTATCGCTTTTTATTATTAAATTTTCCTGTATGAAAAATTGTATAACGTAATCATAAAATTATTGGGATAAAAATGAGATCAAACATGGTGTAATTGAGATCACATTTACTGATCGTAGTGTACTCTCTGACATTGTCAGTGAGCTGAAAACCGTAGTATGACAATGTGACAGAGAAGGACATGGTTTTCGCGCCTCGCGTCCTTCTCTCTCACGTTGTCGTACTACGGATCTCAGCTCACTGGCAATGTAAAAGAGTATGCGAGTAAGAGTAGAGCCGAGTAGCGATAAGGACTAAGCCCTAAATTTTAAATGTATTAATGTTATATCTCCACGACCGGGATAGAATATTATAAATAAGTGTGACGCGGAACATGTGAAACTGAGATTTTAGATATGTATTTTAAATTGTGACTGGTCCTATCGTCCAGGATTTATATTATTAGGAAGATAAGCAGACAAGCCCGGTAAATAAATTAGGAAATGTTCGTAGATTTATTTATTTTATTTGTTGTTGTTTTTTATTATTTTTAACTCGTCCTCGTCATCGATTTATGTCTTTTTATTCGATTCTTTTTTATTTATTATTCGTACAAATTTAATAATGGATATATGCAGCGTATATGAAAATAGAACGTCACAGTAATATATAAGTAAATATGGTCCGATTAATATTATGTTTGATTTCATTTTACGCGGAAAAATCTCATCAATATATTAATCACTATTTTAGATAAAACAAAAAGCAAAATGTACAAAATTATGTGATTGTATTATAAAAAACCAAACCGCGAACTCTCGACAAAGGAGCCGCGTCGCTTCACGCCTCATAAACATCACACGCTTGACTGACTCCGCTCGAGGTAACATAGGCGTAGCAATGACGCATACATGGGCGCAGACGCAGCCCATTGACAATGTGACTGGAGCTCCAGTAGTGACAATGTGACAGAATTTACTGTAGCTTTGCTATTTTGGCCATTCCATCCATAAATCTCCTGTAATAATCAACAAGGCCTTAGAATTGTTTTAAACTTTTCTTATTTTTAGTTATTGGGATATTCTTGACAGCCTTGACTTTGCCTGGATCAGGTTTTACACCCTTCAATGTTATAAGATGCCCCAAATATGATATTTCATGACGAAGGAATTGGCACTTTCCAGGTTATAAGGTGAGTCCAGCGTTTTGTCAACGTGCTAAAATATGTTTTAATCTCTGGGAATGTTCTGCCAATGAGCTTGTATAAATAACAATATCATCCATATAAATAAACATTTCAATTCCCTGTAACCCAGATAATAATAAGTCCATGCACTGTTGAAATGTTGTAGTGTCCATTGATAGTCGAGAACGCTGTCGTTGACTTGGATTCGGGGTCCATGGGTGTTTATGAATCACGCCACAAACGCGATATGCCTGGATCGGACTGGGGGCAGTCCAGGAAAGTGGAGAGTTATAGAAGTAGGCGTAACTCTACTTCACTGACGGGAAGTACCACCGTTTATTTGAACACAGAAAAATAAAAGGATATATATATACACACCGCACACGCTGTTCACAATTTAAAATCTCTTAAAATTACCGCACTAGTTTATAGAATAAATAATGAAATCAAAAAAAGAGAAATGAAAATGAACACTGTAAGTTCGCCTTTAAAAGGAGTGTGTAGGAAGGAAGAGGCTCGCCAACACGTCAGACAGTGCGCGAGTACCTCGGACAAACGGAACGAGGGACGTAGCGGCAAATATCACGCTACGCACACCTCAGGATCTCGGAAGGAAGAGTGCGACCGCACACACAAGCGCGCGCGGGGATACGCCGCCGCGGTCGCCAGGAAGGTCGGATCACGTCAGGCCAAAATTGCTCTGACGAGCGGAAATTAATAAAACAAAATGACGCGAATTAAAGAAATACGCGCTTTAAGTGCTCAAACACGCATGTTTAAGTTGTAATAATGCCTCGGGCTCTCAGGCCGCTCGCGTCCGGGCCTGAGAGCTCACACGATTTCGGCGAGCGTCTCGACTCGCGTCGCGACGGTGACGCTACGCGTGGCCGCTCGGGATTCGCGGATTCCGAACGCGACGTCACCGGGGATTCCTTCTTGGAAACCTGTGGCTCCTTCTCGGTACAATTCATTCCTGTGTATACCCTCGAGCCGACAGGTCAAAGAAAAAAAACTCGTTTACTTTCACGCCGCCAAACGGTTCTCTAACAAGTAACGGTTTCTGATATCCGTCGTGCGTTCTTTAATTTCTCTGTTATCTGTTAATCAGTGTACCTTGTAGAACAAAATAAAAGTGACGTTTTTTTGTGTTGTTAAATATTAAGAACATTGCTATTCTGCGTCGCAGACTTGACCTCGTGCGAGAAACTCTCCGCTTTGGAGCACGTGCTTCGCCATCAGGTGCTCTTTCAAGCTTCACCCCGGTGAGGGTGAGGTTTACATCAGCGATTGGGAATCCGAACACTCTCTTCCGGATTTCCAAGTGAACAACGCACTTGTAATTTAAATCAAAGTAGTCGAAGATACGGACGCACTCGCGATAAGGTAATGCCCAATATGGCAGGAAGGTCAGCACAACACGTGTTTCACCTCTGCAAATATTACACAATGTTTCTGTACGGCGTACGAGAAAGAACAGGTTGAGGCGAGCAGCATGCCGACGGGTCCAAAAGGAAGCGCCAATCCCAAACAATGGGTGTTTGATGGAACCCTGAAGCCAAATCAAGAATACTAAAATACTTGGCACCACCAAGATCATCTAAAATGTCCACTATGTTTGGAATAGGATATGAGTCGCTGATGGTTTTCTCGTTCAACTTCCGATAATCAATAACCATCCGTCATTGAGGCTTTCCAGTAGCATCAGGTTTTTTTGGAACAATCCATAAGGGAGAATTGAATGCAGATGAGGATGGTTGAATAATATCATTCTCAAGCAAAGAATCTACTTGTTCTTTTATCTCCTGCTTATGTATACATGGAAAGCGATATTGTTTTGCACTTCTTGGGACTTCATCAGTGGTAATTATTGAATGTTTTGCGAGCTTTGTTGCCTGTAACTTGTCATTTGGAAGAGGCAATTGATATGAAAATTCATATATATTAGTTTGAGAAGGCTTGTTACCTCCAAATTATTAAGACGTAAATGTAATGATTCAACAATTTTAGAAAAACTCTGCGCATCTGCTTTGGCCTGAGCATTATTAAAATTTCCAACTTGCTGATCATGGTGCTGGAGGCATAACCTCAAACTCTTCTCGTTCTACCGGAGGTAAGGAAAACTTAATGTGATCTGAAGTGGTATTTATGGCAAATAATTTTGCAAAGCCATTTATGTGTGTAACCAAAGCTTCACCTACGTAAGCTTCTGGATTAACATTAAAATTTCTTACATAACCCGATTTGATTCCTTTATTCTTTACAGGAATTGTGACCAACACTTTACTACGCGCTGGCAAATGGAATGTAGAACTATCCTCGAGTAAAATTTCTTTGTCCCCGATCTGAATAGAATTTGGACTAGAATTATTCAATTTAACTATTGCATTCTGATTTTACAGAAACCGTATTTCCAGGATACCCGCTACTGCAATGGGAAAGTGTTAGAGAGTAAGCAGCGGATTATCCGCATTCCAATGTACTAGACGGTACTGCCTGCTAACACCCCGGCTTTCCGCACGTTCAATTTTTTCCGAGTTCCGGCATGATAATAGGACGGGTAGTACCATTTCCGAGCATTTTCCGAGGGCCTGGCAGCTCACACCGACATAATCTAGCAAGACAGACACTGTTACGATTCTATTATATCATTTCTTACATAATTTCATTCAATTCTTCGCTATTAAACCTTTGCTTATTCTCTGAAGTACTTTTCGATATTCCTGCATTGTTAATTTGTGTTAGATTCATCTAAAGCGTGAAGCGTACGTTACCAAGCTGTAAATTCCGCCTGTAAACTTTAAGAACTACATTGCAGTACCATTGTAGATATTAGTTATAGTTCAGGTTAAGCGTACTTACCGTGCTGCAGAATTTCCTTTTCAGAAACTCATGTGCAACAAATTGGAATTTCACTTTAACACCACAAATATGAATGGATGTTTCCCCATTTGTGCAGACTATCTCAGGACCAATACCGGTAAGCTTATAACAAACATCTGTATTCATATTCACTTTGTTAATTAATTCCCCCTTTTTATTATATTGAGAGCCTGTGTCCATTAGAAATTTCGAAATTCCTCCTCTAAATAATTTGTCATGAAGGGTTATTGTGGGTATATGGCTGATGTTCACATTTATTTTAAATCAGTTGCTGGGTTCCGGCGTGCAATGAATTTTCTGCTCCCTGGTCCGCCATTTGGTGGAGCAGTGTAGCAGTTTATTTTATCGGACTTTTGGAAAGAATTGCACACTCCAGGTTCCTGCGCTCTTTGTACAGGCCAATAATTTCCTTTCGGCCTTCTAAAACACTCGTTCCCCGTGTGATTCGGGTCTCCGCAAATATTGCAACGGGTACAATTGAAATTCTGTGAGTGAGGCTGACTCATTCAATTCTGAGAACAATTCCTTCGTATATGGCATAATTTTCCACATTGATAGCATTTACGATAATCTGTAATTGTTTGATAGATTTTTGTGTTTTGAAGAGTATAACGTGTGAGTCCACAGATTTTAAGTAATTTCCTGTTCGCAAAATAGTGCTTCGTCCATGATCTGTAACAAATTTTGACTTTGATCTATCAGCATATTACTTAAAAGATTATTTTGAAGACCTAAACGAAAATTCCGAACGCCTGTCTTATTCAAGAGCATTGTTATTCCCTGGCATTGTTCCTTCGAAAATTTTCCTTTTGCGACTTCTCTTCCCTGATTAAGAATATCTTCAATTCTCAACCGATAATCCTTTAAATTTTCATTTCAACCCTGCTTAATTTCTTTCATTTTATCTTGTATTTGGTCTAAATTAAGATCGCAAATAAATAGATCTTAATAAGTCTAAAAGTTCTTCTAGATTCCTGGGCTGTTGACGGTTTGCTATTAGCCGCTCAGCTCGACCCCCAATCCGATTTTTAATTAAAAGGAAAAGGTTTTTTCGTTCCCTGGGATTTATGACCGAATTCGCCAACTCACTCTGACTAATAAATTTTTGTAATGAACATGAATTTCCATCGAATTTGGGTATTGATTCCGCTGCGAATTTAAAAGACATAAAACTCCGATTGTTTTTAGCGGGGTCAATAAAAGTACTGGCACTATCAATTTCCCCGACAGATCCTTCATTTAGCAGATTTTCCACAACAGAATATCCTTCTGCTGGCACCATACTTACTATTTCAAATCCCCTTGTTTTAGGCAAAGGTTGTACGGGACAATTTTCAACGGCCACATCCTCGACCTCTAACCCATTTGAAATTTCCGAACCTGATGTATAATTTACCAACCTACCTAGCTCGCTTTGCATTTCTCTTTCTCCGACTCATTTTGAATAAATGACTGAACGTTCTTATCCTATTAATTTAACAATACTTTATGCCTATATCTTCAGGTAGCGATGGACCTCCAGGCAGCTCCCAGCTCCTTCTTCCGGACGAAATCATTTGTACGGTATCTTCCGAATTATTAGGAGGAAATGATGATTTCTCGGTGCATGTGGATTCCAAGATAGCTTGCACGGCCGTCGGAAGCGCTCGTCTCCGGCATTCACCCGTCGCTCCCAGGGAAAACTGTGCAAAAACCCGGGAGAGAGAGATTGCACCTTTCTGTTTCCGTCCTCGCCTGTTCCTCCAAGTATCCTTTTCGTTCTTTAGGCACCAGTCCGAAAGGGCGTGCGTTCGAATCAATTAAAATGACACAAAAACGTGTAATTTACAAAAATCCCTATAAAAGAGAGACCCGCGTGCTTCTCGAACAATTCTAAGTCAGTATATATGTATGTATACATGTTGATATAGTCGAGGATATGTTGAATTCTTGTAGAGTTTTACTTGCGTGGATATAGTTACTTTAAGGTTCTATGCAACTAGATTCTGTGGACTTCTGATTGCTGATTTTTGTGCTATTTGCAATCCTATCGTCGGCTGGATTATAAAGAAGATTACACAAGCAATAACATCTTTTCATCCACAACATATCCACTGTCCTAATTGAAACCGGAGTCTACTGGTCACAAAAGAAAGCTGTATGCAGGCCTAAGCAAACGCAGAGTGGAAGTGGTAGGGAACAGCTGGAGCTAAATCTTGGTTTCAAGAGAATCAATCTGTGTGCCGCAGGAGACAAGCGACTGGTTTTCTGATGTCAAGTTTCAAGGATTTCCTTGATATCCATTCAAAACAGCCCTTTTCAGGGCCTCAAAGTGATTCCAAATGTTGACAACTCTCGTTCAATAAAATATTCCTGATTATTTCTATGGCTTGTATGGAAGCCATATGGAAGTATGTTTTTGTCAGCGTTAGATGGCTACAAGCGGAATGACATACTTGGTTTCAATATACAAGAGGGACCCAGAAATATGAGAAAATGGGCAAATAATGTATAAATATGCAGGTATTTATGAAAGTTGTGAAAGTTCAAAAACTAACCAATTTCAGGTTTCAAATTTCATTAAATGTTTGTAGGTATGTTATAATTCTAAAAAATAGAATCTTCGACGTAATAACCAACCAATCATTCTATTTATTATTAACGATTACTTAACTTACAAAATCGATTCTACGGCGCGTAGCAACCAACCAACATAACAATTATTATCCACGACTTTTCGACGAATCTATTGTTTACCTTATAAAATCCATTCTTGAAGACAATCGAACATCCCCATACAACATTTGATTCAATCTGAGATCTCAAATTGTTTGGATTTTAGCCCGACACAACTTTCATATATCCTGCACATTTCTACGTCATTTGCCCATTTTGTCATTTCGCACGGTCTCCCTTCTACATGGAAACCTAGACGGTCATTCCGATTGTAGTCATCTAACTCTGGAAATAACGTACTGTTATGCCTTCCTATCACATTTTCCAATCCAATCGTCACATTAGTCGGACTTCCACAAATTCCTTCCTGAACAAACCTATCGATAAACCTTTCCGTTGCCAAAGGTTCCGCCAAAGTAAGCAAACCCTCAGCAGGAACATTGTTCGGATTTGTAATTCGCGCATGCCGGCGACATGTGTCGCCGGCAGCAAGCGTCTTCGGAGCTCCACGCCGAACCTCGGCCGACATCGGGTGGATCGAGCAGCTCGGTGGTCGGTCGGGGAGAGGCGAGGGGGGTCCGATTTTCGGCACAGCGACGGTGACTAACGGCTTCCCCGTTCTTAGTATACGAGCTGTGATTCCGAGAAGTCGAACAAGTGAGCGTTTTGCATTTGAGCCGTTAGACACCGCCGTTGTGCCTCCTTCTTTCTTTCGCTTTACCTCTTTCACTTTCGCCTTCGCTTTTCTTGCTTTCCTTCTCGCCTTGCCTCGCTTTCGCCTATCGCTTTATCTCTTTCATCGCTTTTCTTTATTTCGCTTTATTTTACATTACTTCCTTTCTTTACTTTAACTTTACCGTTTGCCAGAGTTGCACCCTTTTAGTTCCGTGCCGTCCTTATAGTTAAGTCCATTGTACATATATAGCTTTAGTTTTTATCTATCTTTATAGCGCGTAGATCTTAATTGTACATATTTAGTTTATCATTAAAATTACGTTAGCCTAATCGCGTGTTCGTTACGTCCCGTCTGTCCTTCGTCCTGTCCTTGTCCTTCGCCACAGCAACGAAACGGCCGTTAGGTTTCGCCCTCGTCCGTTCGCTACGGAGTCTCCCGCTTTTTAATTCGGGCCTCCCCGCGAAAACAAACATAAACTCATAAAAATTCCCTTCAATTGTTGAGCTTGACATAATGATAAAATTTCACTTTGATTACGTATCAACACCTGAGCAAACTCCAAAAATACTTCCTTTCTAAAACATTCTGTCCTTTTTCAAATTCCTCCTCCAAGCTCCTTTTAGAAACATATAAAGGTACCCAGGACCGCAAAAGACCATCTCCAGTCCTGGCATAGACACCGTCACTCTGTCAGTTAGTCCTAAAATAAAACTCTTGAACTGAAAGACTTTCGAACTCGATTTCGTTACCACCTATTACATTTCGCGTATCTTAAAGTAAACTAGTCGATGCCAATAGGCCGGCACAACAGTACATTCATACAAGCCATTGAAATAATTATACGTGTGTACATAGGAAATTTTATTGAACGAGAGTTGTCAACGTTTGGATTCACGTTGTAGCCCTGAAAAGGACTGATTTAAATGGATATCCAAGAAATCCTCGACATTTAACGTGAAACAATTAATCTTTTGTGTCACGATCCACTCGGATTCATTCTTTTAAAAGAAACAATTGGCTCCTGCGGTTCCCCAACGCAACCATCTTGCATTCGCTTAGTCCGGGATACAGCATTCTTTTGTGTCCTGTAAATTCAGATTTCCATTGGGGCAATGGATATATTGAGGACGTAAATACGTTAATACTTTGTAAAATATTAATGTATTCTCTGATAGCAGTCTTCTCTGTAATCTTATTATTAATATCTTTATGTTACTATTTTCCAAATTTGTAGTGCGGAATCGGAATTGCTTCAAACATCTCTATCCTCGTCCAGGACTTCATTATGATCAGAAGGTGTCTTGGCTTCAACCGGCAGTGAATGGCCGTTTCTATAATCCATAACAGGATATATATTTTGAGACATAATTCTAATATAAGTAAAATAAAAAAAATAAAGTTGAAATTATACATTTCATTTCATATGTTATTGCATACACACCCTTTAAGTCTATTCTTATTAGTTGCTTACACATGATGCAATTTGTCACCCTAAATTTGGCCCCTGCCATTCACCACCGCATTAATCTTGAATGTCCTTAGAACTATACTGCGTTCTTTTGCGTCCTATAGACTCAAAGACGTTATAGCTTCTGTAACCATCTCTATAATCCAGTCTCCAAGTTCACTTGCATAAAACCTTAAAGTAACTATTAGCTAATGCAGTGTTGATACAGTATGATATCTGAAATAAAAAGATTTATATTCATTAATGACGAGCCTCTTTACTTATAAAAATAACATAGCCATTTCATAAAATAACCGGAAAACAAACTAATTCGATCCATACATACCTTTCAATCGTTCTCCTTAGTTTCTTTTGAATGAGTTAGAACCATGTCAAAGATGATTTTCGAAGAAATTGTGCCTTGTTCCGAACGACGGACGATTTAGGGCACCTTGGATCAGGTTATGCTCCCACGTGTCACATGTATTTTCAAACTTTACAAGTCGATTTCACGAGTGATTCTCTATATGAATGGTTCAGACTGGCGCGGGAACGATTCTGCAGATATTCCACGCGCCCCGCACTGTAACTCTGCACTATTTATGTTACATTTAACGTCCATGAACGTCACGCCGTTGACACGTAGCCCGCAATGTAAATACGCACTGTCCATCCACTATTTTATTGCCACTTTACTATGCAACTCGCCCGTGTGCAATTGATCCGGGTTGCAGCCGGCCCGTATGCAATCGTCGTGTGCAATGAGTCTTGTGCGCAAACAGTCCGTGTGCAATCGCAACGTGAGCAATCGGCCTTGTGCGCAAAAGGGACGTGCGCAATAGTGCTTGTGTGCAAACGGGACATCGGCTGCAGGACGTGCGCAATCGGCTCGTGTGCAATCGGAACGTGAGCAATCGGTCTTGTGCGCAAAAGGAACGTGCGCAATAGGTCTTGTGTGCAAACGGAACGTGTGCAATCGGGACGTGTGCAATCGGGACGTGCGCAATTGGGCTACACTCGAAATCTTGCTAGTTCTCACGTTTTGCAAGCGAAACGCACGATGCACCGCGTTTGGTTCAATTCGTTCAAGAACTCTCGTATCTCGGACATCCGCGAGTTTTTCGCGTCGAAAACGTGGTCCCCGTCTGTTTTAGACGCTAAAAACGCGTATGACACTTGATTCGCACGAATCCGTTGACAAATGGCCGAGATACGCCGTGTTACACTTCCGGACGATGAAATCTTGCTAGTTCTCACGTTTTGCAAGCGAAAGGCACGATGCACCGCGGTTCGTTCAATTCGTTCAAGAACTCTCGTATCTCGGACATCCGCGAGTGTTTCGCGTCGAAAACGTGGTCCTCGTCTGTTTTAGACGCTAAAGACGCGTATGACACTTGATTCGCACGAATCCGTTGAGAAATGGCCGAGATACGCCGTGTTACACTTCCGGACGATGAAATCTTGCTAGTTCTCACGTTTTGCAAGCGAAAGGCACGATGCCCCGCGTTTCGTTCAATTCGTTCAAGAACTATCGTATCTCGGACATCCGCGAGTGTTTCGCGTCGAAAACGTGGTCCCCGTCTGTTTTAGACGCTAAAAACGCGTATGACACTTGATTCGCACGAATCCGTTGACAAATGGCCGAGATACGCCGTGTTACACTTCCGGAGATGAAATCTTGCTAGTTCTCACGATTTGCAAGCGAAACGCACGATGCACCGCGTTTCGTACAATTCGTTCAAGAATTCTCGTATCTCGGACATCCGCGAGTGTTTCGCGTCGAAAACGTGGTCCCCGTCTGTTTTAGACGCTAAAAACGCGTATGACACTTGATTCGCACGAATCCGTTGAGAAATGGCCGAGATACGCCGTGTTACACTTCCGGACGATGAATTCGTTCAATTCGTTCAAGAACTCTCGTATCTCGGACATCCGCGAGTGTTTCGTGTCGAAAACATGGTCCCCGTCTGTTTTAGACGCTAAAAACGCGTATGACACTTGATTCGCACGAATCCGTTGAGAAATGGCCGAGATACGCCGTGTTACACTTCCGGAGATGAAATCTTGCTAGTTCTCACGTTTTGCAAGCGAAACGCACGAAGCACCGCGTTTCGTTCAATTCGTTCAAGAACTCTCGTATCTCGGACATCCGCGAGTGTTTCGCGTCAAAAACGTGGTCCCCGTCTGTTTTAGACGCTAAAAACGCGTATGACACTTGATTCGCACGAATACGTTGAGAAATGGCCGAGATACGCCGTGTTACACTTCCGGACGATGAAATCTTGCTAGTTCTCACGTTTTGCAAGCGAAAGGCACGATGCACCGCGTTTCGTTCAATTCGTCCAAGAACTCTCGTATCTCGGACATCCGCGAGTGTTTCGCGTCGAAAACGTGGTCCCCGTCTGTTTTAGACGCTAAAAACGCGTATGACACTTGATTCGCATGAATCCGTTGACAAATGGCCGAGATACGCCGTGTTACACTTCCGGAGATGAAATCTTGCTAGTTCTCACGATTTGCAAGCGAAACGCACGATGCACCGCGTTTCGTACAATTCGTTCAAGAACTCTCGTATCTCGGACATCCGCGAGTGTTTCGCGTCGAAAACGTGGTCCCCGTCTGTTTTAGACGCTAAAAACGCGTATGACACTTGATTCGCACGAATCCGTTGAGAAATGGCCGAGATACGCCGTGTTACACTTCCGGACGATGAAATCTTGCTAGTTCTCACGTTTTGCAAGCGAAAGGCACGATGCACCGCGTTTCGTTCAATTCGTTCAAGAACTCTCGTATCTTGGACATCCGCGAGTGTTTCGCGTCGAAAACGTGGTCCCCGTCTGTTTTAGACGCTAAAAACGCGTATGACACTTGATTCGCACGAATCCGTTGAGAAATGGCCGAGATACGCCGTGTTACACTTCCGGACGATGAAATCTTGCTAGTTCTCACGTTTTGCAAGCGAAAGGCACGATGCACCGCGATTCGTTCAATTCGTTCAAGAACTCTCGTATCTTGGACATCCGCGAGTGTTTCGCGTCGAAAACGTGGTCCCCGTCTGTTTTAGACGCTAAAAACGCGTATGACTCTTGATTCGCACGAATCCGTTGAGAAATGGCCGAGATACGCCGTGTTACACTTCCGGACGATGAATTCGTCCAATTCGTTCAAGAACTCTCGTATCTCGGACATCCGCGAGTTTTTCGCGTCGAAAACGTGGTCCCCGTCTGTTTTAGACGCTAAGAACGCGTATGACACTTGATTCGCACGAAACCGTTGAGAAATGGCCGAGATACGCCGTGTTACACTTCCGGAGATGAAATCATGCTAGTTCTCACGTTTTGCAAGCGAAACGCACGATGCACCGCGTTTCGTTGAATTCGTGCAAGAACTCTCGTATCTCGGACATCCGCGAGTGTTTCGCGTCGAGAACGTGGTCCCCGTGCGTTTTAAACACTAAAAACGCGTATGACACTTGATTCGCACGAATCCGTTGCGAAAGGGTCGAGATACGCCGTGTTACACTTCCGGACGGTGAATTCGTTCAATTCGTTCAAGAACTCTCGTATCTCGGACATCCGCAAGTGTTTCGCGTCGAAAACGTGGTCCCCGTCTGTTTTAGACGCTAAAAACGCCTATGACACTTGATTCGCACGAATCCGTTGAGAAATGGCCGAGATACGCCGTGTTACACTTGAGAAACGATGAAATCCTGCTAGTTCTCACGTTTTGCAAGCGAAACGCACGATGCACCGCGTTTCGTCCAATTCGTTCAAGAACTTCGTATCTCGGACTTCCGCGAGTGTTTTGTTTCCAAAACGTGGTCCCCGTCTGTTTTAGACGCTGAAAACGCGTATGACACTTGATTCGCACAAATCCGTTGAGAAATGGCCGAGATACGCCGTGTTACACTTCCGGACGATGAAATCTTGCTAGTTCTCACGTTTTGCAAGCGAAAGGCACGATGCACCGCGTTTCGTTCAATTCGTCCAAGAACTCTCGTATCTCGGACATCCGCGAGTGTTTCGCGTCGAAAACGTGGTCCCCGTCTGTTTTAGACGCTAAAAACGCGTATGACACTTGATTCGCATGAATCCGTTGACAAATGGCCGAGATACGCCGTGTTACACTTCCGGAGATGAAATCTTGCTAGTTCTCACGATTTGCAAGCGAAACGCACGATGCACCGCGTTTCGTACAATTCGTTCAAGAACTCTCGTATCTCGGACATCCGCGAGTGTTTCGCGTCGAAAACGTGGTCCCCGTCTGTTTTAGACGCTAAAAACGCGTATGACACTTGATTCGCACGAATCCGTTGAGAAATGGCCGAGATACGCCGTGTTACACTTCCGGACGATGAAATCTTGCTAGTTCTCACGTTTTGCAAGCGAAAGGCACGATGCACCGCGTTTCGTTCAATTCGTTCAAGAACTCTCGTATCTTGGACATCCGCGAGTGTTTCGCGTCGAAAACGTGGTCCCCGTCTGTTTTAGACGCTAAAAACGCGTATGACACTTGATTCGCACGAATCCGTTGAGAAATGGCCGAGATACGCCGTGTTACACTTCCGGACGATGAAATCTTGCTAGTTCTCACGTTTTGCAAGCGAAAGGCACGATGCACCGCGATTCGTTCAATTCGTTCAAGAACTCTCGTATCTTGGACATCCGCGAGTGTTTCGCGTCGAAAACGTGGTCCCCGTCTGTTTTAGACGCTAAAAACGCGTATGACTCTTGATTCGCACGAATCCGTTGAGAAATGGCCGAGATACGCCGTGTTACACTTCCGGACGATGAATTCGTCCAATTCGTTCAAGAACTCTCGTATCTCGGACATCCGCGAGTTTTTCGCGTCGAAAACGTGGTCCCCGTCTGTTTTAGACGCTAAGAACGCGTATGACACTTGATTCGCACGAAACCGTTGAGAAATGGCCGAGATACGCCGTGTTACACTTCCGGAGATGAAATCATGCTAGTTCTCACGTTTTGCAAGCGAAACGCACGATGCACCGCGTTTCGTTGAATTCGTGCAAGAACTCTCGTATCTCGGACATCCGCGAGTGTTTCGCGTCGAGAACGTGGTCCCCGTGCGTTTTAAACACTAAAAACGCGTATGACACTTGATTCGCACGAATCCGTTGCGAAAGGGTCGAGATACGCCGTGTTACACTTCCGGACGGTGAATTCGTTCAATTCGTTCAAGAACTCTCGTATCTCGGACATCCGCAAGTGTTTCGCGTCGAAAACGTGGTCCCCGTCTGTTTTAGACGCTAAAAACGCCTATGACACTTGATTCGCACGAATCCGTTGAGAAATGGCCGAGATACGCCGTGTTACACTTGAGAAACGATGAAATCCTGCTAGTTCTCACGTTTTGCAAGCGAAACGCACGATGCACCGCGTTTCGTCCAATTCGTTCAAGAACTTCGTATCTCGGACTTCCGCGAGTGTTTTGTTTCCAAAACGTGGTCCCCGTCTGTTTTAGACGCTGAAAACGCGTATGACACTTGATTCGCACGAATCCGTTGAGAAATGGCCGAGATACGCCGTGTTACACTTCCGGACGATGAAATCTTGCTAGTTATCACGTTTTGCAAGCGAAAGGCACGATGCACCGCGTTTCGTTCAATTCGTTCAAGAACTCTCGTATCTCGGACATCCGCGAATATTTTGCGTCGAAAACGTGGTCCCCGTCTGTTTTAGACGCTAAAACCACGTATGACACTTGATTCGCACGAATCCGTTGAGAAATGGCCGAGATACGCCGTGTTACACTTTCGGACAATGAATTCGTTCAATTCGTTCAAGAACTTTCGTATCTCGGACATCCGCGAGTGTTTCGCGTCGAAAACGTGGTCCCCGTCTGTTTTAGACGCTAAAAACGCGTATGACCATTGATTCGCACGAATCCGTTGAGAAATGGCCGAGATACGCCGTGTTACACTTCCGGATGATGAAATCTTGCTAGTTCTCACGTTTTGCAAGCGAAACGCACGATGCACCGCGTTTCGTTCAATTCGTTCAAGAACTCTCGCATCTCGGACATCCGCGAGTGTTTCGCGTCGAAAACGTGGTCCCCGTCTGTTTTAGACGCTAAAGACGCGTATGACACTTGATTCGCACGAATCCGTTGAGAAATGGCCGAGATACGCCGTGTTGCACTTCCGGACGATGAATTCGTTCAATTCGTTCAACAACTCTCGTATCTCGGACATCCGCGAGTGTTTCGCGTCGAAAACGTGGTCCCCGTCTGTTTTAGACGCTAAAGACGCGTATGACACTTGATTCGCACGAATCCGTTGAGAAATGTCCAAGATAAGCCGTGTTACACTTCCTGTTTGTGATTAATTACTAGTATTTAAGGTAGTGGACTGTATTTGAGGAGCCGGATCTTGGGATGGTCTCTGGTGACAGTCGTGTAGAAATTAATTGCACAAGATACTGTGTAACTGAATAGTTTATTGAGTAATTGTCTGATTAAGGGTTAATGAACAATACCTGTTGGTGTGAATGGCCCTAACTTGCTATTCTGCGAGTCTTAATGATTGGGACTAATGTAGATTACGGTGGAGTTGAATAATCCTGCAATGAATTGTTCTATTTGCTGCTCGTCAGCACATGCGCCGGTATGCGACCACGTGGCGTGACGATGTTCTGATCTGGATATAACTCAATAATTAAGAGTTGTACTAGAAAACACTAAGCGAGAGAGTGAATCTGCCTATATTCCTGCTCAGTTCTGGGTGTGTTGTATGAATGAATCTGCACCATTGCGTTATTGATCAGTTTCTTCTCGTACACTGTGACAAGGGAGCACGAAACTACCGTTAACTGTAACGATACGAACAGTAATGGCCAAACATAGCTCGATCCCGCTCGAAGCCGAGCAGAAGGACGTGACGTCACGTCACCTGATCGCGTTCTTAGTTGTGATTGGTTACGGCGTTGGACACTAGTGCGTAAAGCGCACCGCGGATTGGATCTCGATCGATGCCAATTGATTGGCGACAAGTTCACGGCCGCGCTACTGAGTATGCTAACCTAGTGACGCGCCTGCTCTTCGTGAGGTGTTGTATGATCTGTGCTGTAATGGGATGCGGGAAGTGCTGCCGCCCGCCGTCGAGCCGTCTCAATATTGAACATTCCGCCCGCCATCAGCAACTGTGTTGCTGATCTCTTTTGGTCTGGTCATCATGATCTGGTGCTGGTAGGATGGCGAGCTTCCTGATAGGCCTTGTCAGTGTTGTCGTTGCGGTCTTGAGTGACACTACCCGGGTGAGTCCATCTTTCCCGGGGTGTAAGGTTGTGACTCGTGCGAGGGGCCACTTAGACGGTGGAAGCCTCTCGTCTGTGATTAGCATTAAAGATCCGATCTGGATCTCGTTTGACGGGTGATGCCATTTGGATGTTGATAGGTGACGCTGACGGTATTGATTAGACCACTTTGCCCAGAAGTATTGAAGCCGCTGCTGAATGAACTGCCAGCGTGATAGTCTCGTTTGAGCAACGTCACCAAGTGATGGCTCTGGCAACGTTGTGATCGGCTCTCCAATTAAGAAGTGCGCTGGTGTCAGGGCTGACACATCCTCAGGGTCATCCGAAAGTGGTTCTAAAGGTCTTGAATTAAGAACTGCCTCTATTTGCGTGAGGAGTGTGGTGAGCTCTTTCATACGTGAGTGCAGTGTCACCTATTGTTCGGTTCAGGTGATGCTTGACTGATTTGACTGCAGCTTCCCACTTTCCTCCCATATGTGGTGCTGCAGGCGGATTGAATTTCCACGTCGTCCCGTCGTTGGTGAGTGAGCAGAACAAGGCATTTGATTCTTGTGTGCCTTGCTTGAATAGTCTAATGAGCTCGGCATCTGCTCCTGCGAAATTAGTGCCGCAATCACTGTGAAGAGTATGGCAGATACCCCTGCGTCCAGTGAATCGTCTGAACGCAGCGATGAATGCGTCAGCCTTATAGTCGCTAACTGCCTCCAGATGCACGGCAGAAGTGACAAAGCATACGAATATGCACAGCCATCCCTTTTGTTTCTTGGCGCCTCTTCCTTTCCAGGTCTTGATGTAAGCGGACCAGCGTAGTCCACGCCTGAACTGGAGAATGGTCGGGAAGGTGTGACTCGTGATCTTGGGAGCTGACCCATTAGTTGTTGTGCTCGCACGCCACGTTGGCGAGCACATCTCATGCAGCGGAGAATATGCGATCTGACTGGAGCTCTACCACCAATGATCCAGTATGATCGCCTAATGTAATTCATGGTTGATTGAGTGCCACCATGCATTGTTTTTTGATGCGCATCTGCTATTATGAGTGCGGTGAAATGTGACTGTCGTGGGAGAATTACTGGGTGAATTGTCTCAAGTTCCAATTGTGAATGTTCTAATCGCCCTCCAACACGAATAATGCCTTGAGTGTCAATAATGGCTGTTAATCGATTAAAAGGATGAGCAGGTGGTAGCTGCTTGGAGCCAATCAGCTTGATTTCATTAGAAAAGAACGCTGCTTGTGTTGCTTTGATCCAAAACACTCGTGAAATAGTAATTTCGTGTGGCGTGATCGGATCTGCGAGTGTTGAATGTGGCATCTTCTTGATGATTTGGCTCACTCGAAAACAAATTGCGGTTACTCTGAGCAGCCGAATAAGTGATGTAAATCTATATATCATCTCCCAATGATATTCGTGTTGAATTGTTGCCACAAGGAGTGAGAGCCCCGGTCGCTCTTCTTGACGTGTCTGTGAGTCTTGATGATTTGGCTGAATTGGCCATGAATCCTTATCTTTGATTAACCACTGTGGTCCTGTCCACCACAGTCTATGCTTCTGGAGCTGGGAGATGCTTAGCCCTCTTGAAGCGCAATCGGCTGGATTTTCCTTGCCAGAAATAAACCTCCATACGCTGCTTGGAGTGAGATCTTGGATAGCTGACACTCTGTTTCTGACAAAGTCTTTCCACCGTGATGGATGTGATTTGATCCAGGAAAGCGTTACTGACGAATCTGTCCATAAGTATGTTTGCACATTGGTGAATTCTAGCGTCTGTTGTACATATCTCATGAGTTTGGCTACGAGCAGGGCGGCTGCTAGTTCGAGTCTTGGTATGGATATTCTCTTGATTGGTGCAACTTTTGTTTTTGCACAAACGAGCGTAACGTCTCGTTTTCTTCCTGGATCAGTAACTTTGATGTAGATAGCAGCAGCCATGGCTAGTTGTGAGGCATCTGAGAATCCATGGAGCTCTACTATTGAATTTTTCATTGTGCGAATCCAATGTGGGATTGATAGCTCCGATACATGAGTCAGCTCTTGCCGGATTGCAGTCCACTTAGCAATGATTTGATCTGGTACTGACTCATCCCAACTGAGCTTTTGGACCCAGAGTTCTTGCAGCAATACTTTTGCTCGCACTGTAAATTGTGACAAGAAGCCGAGCGGATCGTAGAGCTGTGCTGTCTCCGACAAGATGATTCGTTTTGTGAACTTGGAACTTGAGCATGGCGGCTTTGCACTGAACTTGAATGTGTCTGAATGTGGTATCCATGACAGGCCGAGTAGATTGGTGCTGCTATCTTCGAATGGATGCTCTTCAGTTATCGGTGACTGTTGAAGTGCATGATTGATGAACTCTTTACTGTTACTGTGCCATTTTGCCAGGGGAAACCCACCTGCATTGCAGAGTTGGGTTACCTGCTTTGATATCTCAGCCAGATCTTCACACTGGTCTGATCCTCCAAATATGTCGTCCACATATCTGCCCTTGATGAGAGGTTCTACTGCTAGGGGAAATCGATGACCCTCGTCTTCAACCAATTGAATAAGCGTCCTAATTGCTAGGAATGGCGCTGATCTGGTCCCATACGTTACTGTTGTTAACTGGTACGGGACTGTGTTTAACTGATTATCGACCCACATGATTCGTTGTAGATCCCAGTCGTCTTGATATATGTTGATTTGCCGGTACATTTTGGTGATGTCTGTTGTGAACAGGTACTTATATTGACGGATCCACAGGAGCACATTTATGATGTCTCGCTGTATCGTGGCACCCACGTACTGGATATCGTTGAGTGATACTCCTGTTGTTGTAGGACTGGATCCGTTGAATACAACTCTCAACTTTGTTGTGATGCTATCTTCTCTGAGCACAACATGATGTGGAAGGTAGTACGGTGAATGAGCATGGGCTGGCCCTTCGGATCGGCCGTCTGAGAGCCTCAACCCACCTACTGCCGAAACAGTATGTGCTAAGGTCATCTCGTCAGAACGATCGTCAGTAACCAGCTCAATTGATTGAAGTGCTCGGGTGTATGTTGTCGGCGCACGCTTCATGTGGCCTAACTCTTCATACTCCTTCATGAACGAGTTGTACAGTTGACTGTACGAATCATTTCTTGAGAGCCGCTTCCTCAATCTCTGCAGACATCGTTTTGCAGTGAGCTCTGATTCTCCTAAAGTTGATGGTGATGATTTGAGTGGAATCCTCACTGTGTATCTTCCACATTCGTCTCTTGAGTGTGTCGCCTTGAAATGGTCTTCACAAACTTGCTCTTCTGGGGTGAACCTCTTCTCATTTGATGACTGTATTTCTTCTTGAACCCAGAATTTGGTTAGCAAATCTTGAAGTTCTTGGTTTGATGGCTCGACTGAAGTGTGAAATGATTGATGCTCTGCTGATTCGAGCTCCGAGACAGGACCAAGAACTGCCAAACCAAATATTGTCAATTGAGCAATTGGAGTGGAACTAGAGTGCTTGACAATGTTGGGCTTTATTATACGTCCATATGAATCTGCTCCAATGATTATATCAATAGGTCTGGGTGTAAGGAAGTCAGGATCGGCCAGCTGCAATGATGATAAATGTGGCCACTCTTGATGTCCCACGGTGAACGATGGTAGGGTATTCGTCAGTTTACTGAGCATGTACGCAGTAATGTTGATGCACTGCGACGAATAGTTTGATTTAAGCTGAAGTGTGGTGACACCCTTTGTTTGAGTCGAGTGTGATCCTCCTATTCCAGTGATTGCAATTGATGAATGTTGACGAGCCAAGCCACAGGCATTGGCAAGTTGATTGGCGACGAATGAAAGTTCTGAACCTGGATCGAGTAGTAGTCTTACTGGGTGATTACCAAAGGTTGTGATGAGCGTTGCTTGGGCGGTGGCGAGTAGGACTGCTGTGTGCCCGGACGATGGGGTGAATTGACAAAATGGCACTGCGCTTCTTCAATTGGTGGAAGGAGTGGATGATTTAGCTGCTGAACTCGTTGATGCTTGGCTGTGTTGCTGCTGAGTTGTTTTGATCGACGGCAGGTGAATCATTGTGTGGTGTTTTGCCCCACATGTTTTGCACGTTCTGGTTGAGCTGCACGCAGACAGGTTGTGATGTCCGAGGCAATTGAAGCACAGCCGCTGAACTGTCACTACTTTATGGCGATCCGTAGGATGAAGTTCTCGGAATTTGGGGCACGTCACAATATAGTGATTGCCCTTGCAGTGATCACACGGGTACTGGGCTGCGGGCTGTGCTATCGATGATTGGTGAACTGCTCTTGTAGGACGATTTGGCACTGGCTTCGATGAGGTTCTTGTTGATGCACTGGATGATTTGTTCTGAGGTGTCTTCATCGATTCCAGGGCTTTAGCTCGCGTCTTGATGAACTCGATGAGCTGGGTGAACGTGAGGGGCTCGCTCGATGAATTGCGCTTTATTTCCCACGACTCTCGCAGTGATGAATCGAGCCTGCTCGTTGTCAAATGAAGCAGTACGTAATTCCAGCTCTCGACTGGTACACCAAGCGCTGTGAGTGCATCTAGCGTTTCTGCCGTCGAGCTCACTAGCGCATTTAGATCATGAGCTGTTCTCTCTATTCTGGTCGTGTTAGAGCACAATTTCGCTACGTAGGAGAGGATGAGCCTTTCTTTGTCTTCGTACCTCTCCTTGATTTGTCTCCACGCAGGAATGAATGAGTCGCTGGCCATCGACACGTTGGAGATGAGTTGCGCTGCTTCTCCACCTACACTTGTTTTAAGGTAGTGGAGCTTCTCTACATTGCTGAGCTCGGCATCATCAATGACCAGTGACTTGAACAGGTCTCTGAATGCTGGCCACGACGCAAAATCTCCATCAAACTGGGGCAGTTTGATCTCTGGCAGCGTTGAGCGGTGTCTTGGTTGTTGATTCGCTCTCTGTATGGCCATGGCTTGTTTCTCTTCGAGTCGCAGCTCTACCTGTGATCTGGACTTGTGCAGGTATGAGAACGCTGAGTGGTAAGCTCCAAAACCTTGCGCGAACACCTTTTGTGTGACATATGGGTGATCAAAGAACGTTTTCTTGCATGCCACTCCCAGCTGATTATGTTCTTCTGAGAACTCTGCCCATATGTTGTTGAGGAGCTTGAGCTGACCATCGATCTCTCCTATTGTGGGTGAATCCATTGATTTGCACTCGTGTGCATGTGGGTCAGCATGGTGAGTCTTGATTGCTGCCTTGAGATTCTGTATTCCGTTGTGTTGGTCTGAACTGCCGTAGGTGATGTGGGACGAGATGAACTGGTCTGTACGGCTCCTGTTGGCACACTGACTTTGTCTGTGCCTGCTTGACCTTCACTGCAGTCCTCTTCTGCACTGAGCGATGGATCACTGCCACTGATTTGGTCTACTGTCTTGTTTTGCTCCATGGTGTGTGATTGCTTCTATGTGATTCTCTCTTTTTCCTGTTGTCACGTGAAGGAGGGATTACTATCTAATGAATACACACTTGTTGCAATTGAAGGGCACGACTGACCAAAGATCCGGCTCGAAGGACCAAGAAATGTTTGTGATTAATTACTAGTATTTAAGGTAGTGGACTGTATTTGAGGTACCGGATCTTGGGATGGTCTCTGGTGACAGTCGTGTAGAAATTAATTGCACAAGATACTGTGTAACTGAATAGTTTATTGAGTAATTGTCTGATTAAGGGTTAATGAACAATACCTGTTGGTGTGAATGGCCCTAACTTGCTATTCTGCGAGTCTTAATGATTGGGACTAATGTAGATTACGGTGGAGTTGAATAATCCTGCAATGAATTGTTCTATTTGCTGCTCGTCAGCACATGCGCCGGTATGCGACCACGTGGCGTGACGATGATCTGATCTGGATATAACTCAATAATTAAGAGTTGTACTAGAAAACACTAAGCGAGAGAGTGAACCTGCCTATATTCCTGCTCAGTTCTGGGTGTGTTGTATGAATGAATCTGCACTATTGCGTTATTGATCAGTTTCTTCTCGTACACTGTGACAAGGGAGCACGAAACTACCGTTAACTGTAACGATACGAACAGTAATGGCCGAACATAGCTCGATCCCGCTCGAAGCCGAGCAGAAGGACGTGACGTCACGTCACCTGATCGCGTTCTTAGTTGTGATTGGTTACGGCGTTGGACACTAGTGCGTAACGCGCACCGCGGATTGGATCTCGATCGATGCCAATTGATTGGCGACAAGTTCACGGGCGCGCTACTGAGTATGCTAACCTAGTGACGCGCCTGCTCTTCGTGAGGTGTTGTATGATCTGTGCTGTAATGGGATGCGGGAAGTGCTGCCGCCCGCCGTCGAGCCGTCTCAATATTGAACACTTCCGGACGATGAAATCTTGATAGTACTCACGTTTTGCAAGCGAAACGCACGATGCACCGCGTTACGTTCAATTCGTTCAAGAGCTCTCGTATCTCGGACATCCGCGTGTGTTTCGCGTCGAAAACGTGGTGCCCGTCTGTTTTAGACGCTAAAAACGCGTATGACACTTGATTCCCACGAATCCGTTGAGAAATGGCCGAGATACGCCGTGTTACACTTCCCGACGATGAAATCTTGCTAGTTCTCACGTTTTGCAAGCGAAACGCACGATGCACCGCGTTTCGTTCAAGAACTCTCGTATCTCGGACATCCGCGAGTGTTTCGCGTCGAAAACGTGGTCTCCGTCTGTTTTAGACGCTAAAAACGCGTATGACACTTGATTCGCACGAATCCGTTGAGATATGGCCGAGATACGCCGTGTTACACTTCCGGATGATGAATTCGTTCAATTCATTCAAGAACTCTCGTATCTCGGACATCCGCGAGTGTTTCGCGTCGAAAACGTGGTCCCCGTCTGTTTTAGACGCTAAAAACGCGTATGACACTTGATTCACACGAATCCGTGGAGAAATGGCCGAGATACGCCGTGTTACACTTCCGGACGATGAAATCTTGCTAGTTCTCACGTTTTGCAAGCGAAAGGCACGATGCACCGCGGTTCGTTCAATTCGTTCAAGAACTCTCGTATCTCGGACATCCGCGAGTGTTTCGCGTCGAAAACGTGGTCCTCGTCTGTTTTAGACGCTAAAGACGCGTATGACACTTGATTCGCACGAATCCGTTGAGAAATGGCCGAGATACGCCGTGTTACACTTCCGGACGATGAAATCTTGCTAGTTCTCACGTTTTGCAAGCGAAAGGCACGATGCCCCGCGTTTCGTTCAATTCGTTCAAGAACTATCGTATCTCGGACATCCGCGAGTGTTTCGCGTCGAAAACGTGGTCCCCGTCTGTTTTAGACGCTAAAAACGCGTATGACACTTGATTCGCACGAATCCGTTGACAAATGGCCGAGATACGCCGTGTTACACTTCCGGAGATGAAATCTTGCTAGTTCTCACGATTTGCAAGCGAAACGCACGATGCACCGCGTTTCGTACAATTCGTTCAAGAATTCTCGTATCTCGGACATCCGCGAGTGTTTCGCGTCGAAAACGTGGTCCCCGTCTGTTTTAGACGCTAAAAACGCGTATGACACTTGATTCGCACGAATCCGTTGAGAAATGGCCGAGATACGCCGTGTTACACTTCCGGACGATGAATTCGTTCAATTCGTTCAAGAACTCTCGTATCTCGGACATCCGCGAGTGTTTCGTGTCGAAAACATGGTCCCCGTCTGTTTTAGACGCTAAAAACGCGTATGACACTTGATTCGCACGAATCCGTTGAGAAATGGCCGAGATACGCCGTGTTACACTTCCGGAGATGAAATCTTGCTAGTTCTCACGTTTTGCAAGCGAAACGCACGAAGCACCGCGTTTCGTTCAATTCGTTCAAGAACTCTCGTATCTCGGACATCCGCGAGTGTTTCGCGTCAAAAACGTGGTCCCCGTCTGTTTTAGACGCTAAAAACGCGTATGACACTTGATTCGCACGAATACGTTGAGAAATGGCCGAGATACGCCGTGTTACACTTCCGGACGATGAAATCTTGCTAGTTCTCACGTTTTGCAAGCGAAAGGCACGATGCACCGCGTTTCGTTCAATTCGTCCAAGAACTCTCGTATCTCGGACATCCGCGAGTGTTTCGCGTCGAAAACGTGGTCCCCGTCTGTTTTAGACGCTAAAAACGCGTATGACACTTGATTCGCATGAATCCGTTGACAAATGGCCGAGATACGCCGTGTTACACTTCCGGAGATGAAATCTTGCTAGTTCTCACGATTTGCAAGCGAAACGCACGATGCACCGCGTTTCGTACAATTCGTTCAAGAACTCTCGTATCTCGGACATCCGCGAGTGTTTCGCGTCGAAAACGTGGTCCCCGTCTGTTTTAGACGCTAAAAACGCGTATGACACTTGATTCGCACGAATCCGTTGAGAAATGGCCGAGATACGCCGTGTTACACTTCCGGACGATGAAATCTTGCTAGTTCTCACGTTTTGCAAGCGAAAGGCACGATGCACCGCGTTTCGTTCAATTCGTTCAAGAACTCTCGTATCTTGGACATCCGCGAGTGTTTCGCGTCGAAAACGTGGTCCCCGTCTGTTTTAGACGCTAAAAACGCGTATGACACTTGATTCGCACGAATCCGTTGAGAAATGGCCGAGATACGCCGTGTTACACTTCCGGACGATGAAATCTTGCTAGTTCTCACGTTTTGCAAGCGAAAGGCACGATGCACCGCGATTCGTTCAATTCGTTCAAGAACTCTCGTATCTTGGACATCCGCGAGTGTTTCGCGTCGAAAACGTGGTCCCCGTCTGTTTTAGACGCTAAAAACGCGTATGACTCTTGATTCGCACGAATCCGTTGAGAAATGGCCGAGATACGCCGTGTTACACTTCCGGACGATGAATTCGTCCAATTCGTTCAAGAACTCTCGTATCTCGGACATCCGCGAGTTTTTCGCGTCGAAAACGTGGTCCCCGTCTGTTTTAGACGCTAAGAACGCGTATGACACTTGATTCGCACGAAACCGTTGAGAAATGGCCGAGATACGCCGTGTTACACTTCCGGAGATGAAATCATGCTAGTTCTCACGTTTTGCAAGCGAAACGCACGATGCACCGCGTTTCGTTGAATTCGTGCAAGAACTCTCGTATCTCGGACATCCGCGAGTGTTTCGCGTCGAGAACGTGGTCCCCGTGCGTTTTAGACACTAAAAACGCGTATGACACTTGATTCGCACGAATCCGTTGCGAAAGGGTCGAGATACGCCGTGTTACACTTCCGGACGGTGAATTCGTTCAATTCGTTCAAGAACTCTCGTATCTCGGACATCCGCAAGTGTTTCGCGTCGAAAACGTGGTCCCCGTCTGTTTTAGACGCTAAAAACGCCTATGACACTTGATTCGCACGAATCCGTTGAGAAATGGCCGAGATACGCCGTGTTACACTTGAGAAACGATGAAATCCTGCTAGTTCTCACGTTTTGCAAGCGAAACGCACGATGCACCGCGTTTCGTCCAATTCGTTCAAGAACTTCGTATCTCGGACTTCCGCGAGTGTTTTGTTTCCAAAACGTGGTCCCCGTCTGTTTTAGACGCTGAAAACGCGTATGACACTTGATTCGCACGAATCCGTTGAGAAATGGCCGAGATACGCCGTGTTACACTTCCGGACGATGAAATCTTGCTAGTTATCACGTTTTGCAAGCGAAAGGCACGATGCACCGCGTTTCGTTCAATTCGTTCAAGAACTCTCGTATCTCGGACATCCGCGAATATTTTGCGTCGAAAACGTGGTCCCCGTCTGTTTTAGACGCTAAAACCACGTATGACACTTGATTCGCACGAATCCGTTGAGAAATGGCCGAGATACGCCGTGTTACACTTTCGGACAATGAATTCGTTCAATTCGTTCAAGAACTTTCGTATCTCGGACATCCGCGAGTGTTTCGCGTCGAAAACGTGGTCCCCGTCTGTTTTAGACGCTAAAAACGCGTATGACCATTGATTCGCACGAATCCGTTGAGAAATGGCCGAGATACGCCGTGTTACACTTCCGGATGATGAAATCTTGCTAGTTCTCACGTTTTGCAAGCGAAACGCACGATGCACCGCGTTTCGTTCAATTCGTTCAAGAACTCTCGCATCTCGGACATCCGCGAGTGTTTCGCGTCGAAAACGTGGTCCCCGTCTGTTTTAGACGCTAAAGACGCGTATGACACTTGATTCGCACGAATCCGTTGAGAAATGGCCGAGATACGCCGTGTTGCACTTCCGGACGATGAATTCGTTCAATTCGTTCAACAACTCTCGTATCTCGGACATCCGCGAGTGTTTCGCGTCGAAAACGTGGTCCCCGTCTGTTTTAGACGCTAAAGACGCGTATGACACTTGATTCGCACGAATCCGTTGAGAAATGTCCAAGATAAGCCGTGTTACACTTCCTGTTTGTGATTAATTACTAGTATTTAAGGTAGTGGACTGTATTTGAGGAGCCGGATCTTGGGATGGTCTCTGGTGACAGTCGTGTAGAAATTAATTGCACAAGATACTGTGTAACTGAATAGTTTATTGAGTAATTGTCTGATTAAGGGTTAATGAACAATACCTGTTGGTGTGAATGGCCCTAACTTGCTATTCTGCGAGTCTTAATGATTGGGACTAATGTAGATTACGGTGGAGTTGAATAATCCTGCAATGAATTGTTCTATTTGCTGCTCGTCAGCACATGCGCCGGTATGCGACCACGTGGCGTGACGATGTTCTGATCTGGATATAACTCAATAATTAAGAGTTGTACTAGAAAACACTAAGCGAGAGAGTGAATCTGCCTATATTCCTGCTCAGTTCTGGGTGTGTTGTATGAATGAATCTGCACCATTGCGTTATTGATCAGTTTCTTCTCGTACACTGTGACAAGGGAGCACGAAACTACCGTTAACTGTAACGATACGAACAGTAATGGCCAAACATAGCTCGATCCCGCTCGAAGCCGAGCAGAAGGACGTGACGTCACGTCACCTGATCGCGTTCTTAGTTGTGATTGGTTACGGCTTTGGACACTAGTGCGTAAAGCGCACCGCGGATTGGATCTCGATCGATGCCAATTGATTGGCGACAAGTTCACGGCCGCGCTACTGAGTATGCTAACCTAGTGACGCGCCTGCTCTTCGTGAGGTGTTGTATGATCTGTGCTGTAATGGGATGCGGGAAGTGCTGCCGCCCGCCGTCGAGCCGTCTCAATATTGAACATTCCGCCCGCCATCAGCAACTGTGTTGCTGATCTCTTTTGGTCTGGTCATCATGATCTGGTGCTGGTAGGATGGCGAGCTTCCTGATAGGCCTTGTCAGTGTTGTCGTTGCGGTCTTGAGTGACACTACCCGGGTGAGTCCATCTTTCCCGGGGTGTAAGGTTGTGACTCGTGCGAGGGGCCACTTAGACGGTGGAAGCCTCTCGTCTGTGATTAGCATTAAAGATCCGATCTGGATCTCGTTTGACGGGTGATGCCATTTGGATGTTGATAGGTGACGCTGACGGTATTGATTAGACCACTTTGCCCAGAAGTATTGAAGCCGCTGCTGAATGAACTGCCAGCGTGATAGTCTCGTTTGAGCAACGTCACCAAGTGATGGCTCTGGCAACGTTGTGATCGGCTCTCCAATTAAGAAGTGCGCTGGTGTCAGGGCTGACACATCCTCAGGGTCATCCGAAAGTGGTTCTAAAGGTCTTGAATTAAGAACTGCCTCTATTTGCGTGAGGAGTGTGGTGAGCTCTTTCATACGTGAGTGCAGTGTCACCTATTGTTCGGTTCAGGTGATGCTTGACTGATTTGACTGCAGCTTCCCACTTTCCTCCCATATGTGGTGCTGCAGGCGGATTGAATTTCCACGTCGTCCCGTCGTTGGTGAGTGAGCAGAACAAGGCATTTGATTCTTGTGTGCCTTGCTTGAATAGTCTAATGAGCTCGGCATCTGCTCCTGCGAAATTAGTGCCGCAATCACTGTGAAGAGTATGGCAGATACCCCTGCGTCCAGTGAATCGTCTGAACGCAGCGATGAATGCGTCAGCCTTATAGTCGCTAACTGCCTCCAGATGCACGGCAGAAGTGACAAAGCATACGAATATGCACAGCCATCCCTTTTGTTTCTTGGCGCCTCTTCCTTTCCAGGTCTTGATGTAAGCGGACCAGCGTAGTCCACGCCTGAACTGGAGAATGGTCGGGAAGGTGTGACTCGTGATCTTGGGAGCTGACCCATTAGTTGTTGTGCTCGCACGCCACGTTGGCGAGCACATCTCATGCAGCGGAGAATATGCGATCTGACTGGAGCTCTACCACCAATGATCCAGTATGATCGCCTAATGTAATTCATGGTTGATTGAGTGCCACCATGCATTGTTTTTTGATGCGCATCTGCTATTATGAGTGCGGTGAAATGTGACTGTCGTGGGAGAATTACTGGGTGAATTGTCTCAAGTTCCAATTGTGAATGTTCTAATCGCCCTCCAACACGAATAATGCCTTGAGTGTCAATAATGGCTGTTAATCGATTAAAAGGATGAGCAGGTGGTAGCTGCTTGGAGCCAATCAGCTTGATTTCATTAGAAAAGAACGCTGCTTGTGTTGCTTTGATCCAAAACACTCGTGAAATAGTAATTTCGTGTGGCGTGATCGGATCTGCGAGTGTTGAATGTGGCATCTTCTTGATGATTTGGCTCACTCGAAAACAAATTGCGGTTACCCTGAGCAGCCGAATAAGTGATGTAAATCTATATATCATCTCCCAATGATATTCGTGTTGAATTGTTGCCACAAGGAGTGAGAGCCCCGGTCGCTCTTCTTGACGTGTCTGTGAGTCTTGATGATTTGGCTGAATTGGCCATGAATCCTTATCTTTGATTAACCACTGTGGTCCTGTCCACCACAGTCTATGCTTCTGGAGCTGGGAGATGCTTAGCCCTCTTGAAGCGCAATCGGCTGGATTTTCCTTGCCAGAAATAAACCTCCATACGCTGCTTGGAGTGAGATCTTGGATAGCTGACACTCTGTTTCTGACAAAGTCTTTCCACCGTGATGGATGTGATTTGATCCAGGAAAGCGTTACTGACGAATCTGTCCATAAGTATGTTTGCACATTGGTGAATTCTAGCGTCTGTTGTACATATCTCATGAGTTTGGCTACGAGCAGGGCGGCTGCTAGTTCGAGTCTTGGTATGGATATTCTCTTGATTGGTGCAACTTTTGTTTTTGCACAAACGAGCGTAACGTCTCGTTTTCTTCCTGGATCAGTAACTTTGATGTAGATAGCAGCAGCCATGACTAGTTGTGAGGCATCTGAGAATCCATGGAGCTCTACTATTGAATTTTTCATTGTGCGAATCCAATGTGGGATTGATAGCTCCGATACATGAGTCAGCTCTTGCCGGATTGCAGTCCACTTAGCAATGATTTGATCTGGTACTGACTCATCCCAGCTTTTGGACCCAGAGTTCTTGCAGCAATACTTTTGCTCGCACTGTAAATTGTGACAAGAAGCCGAGCGGATCGTAGAGCTGTGCTGTCTCCGACAAGATGATTCGTTTTGTGAACTTGGAACTTGAGCATGGCGGCTTTGCACTGAACTTGAATGTGTCTGAATGTGGTATCCATGACAGGCCGAGTAGATTGGTGCTGCTATCTTCGAATGGATGCTCTTCAGTGATCGGTGACTGTTGAAGTGCATGATTGATGAACTCTTTACTGTTACTGTGCCATTTTGCCAGGGGAAACCCACCTGCATTGCAGAGTTGGGTTACCTGCTTTGATATCTCAGCCAGATCTTCACACTGGTCTGATCCTCCAAATATGTCGTCCACATATCTGCCCTTGATGAGAGGTTCTACTGCTAGGGGAAATCGATGACCCTCGTCTTCAACCAATTGAATAAGCGTCCTAATTGCTAGGAATGGCGCTGATCTGGTCCCATACGTTACTGTTGTTAACTGGTACGGGACTGTGTTGAACTGATTATCGACCCACATGATTCGTTGTAGATCCCAGTCGTCTTGATATATGTTGATTTGCCGGTACATTTTGGTGATGTCTGTTGTGAACAGGTACTTATATTGACGGATCCACAGGAGCACATTTATGATGTCTCGCTGTATCGTGGCACCCACGTACTGGATATCGTTGAGTGATACTCCTGTTGTTGTAGGACTGGATCCGTTGAATACAACTCTCAACTTTGTTGTGATGCTATCTTCTCTGAGCACAACATGATGTGGAAGGTAGTACGGTGAATGAGCATGGGCTGGCCCTTCGGATCGGCCGTCTGAGAGCCTCAACCCACCTACTGCCGAAACAGTATGTGCTAAGGTCATCTCGTCAGAACGATCGTCAGTAACCAGCTCAATTGATTGAAGTGCTCGGGTGTATGTTGTCGGCGCACGCTTCATGTGGCCTAACTCTTCATACTCCTTCATGAACGAGTTGTACAGTTGACTGTACGAATCATTTCTTGAGAGCCGCTTCCTCAATCTCTGCAGACATCGTTTTGCAGTGAGCTCTGATTCTCCTAAAGTTGATGGTGATGATTTGAGTGGAATCCTCACTGTGTATCTTCCACATTCGTCTCTTGAGTGTGTCGCCTTGAAATGGTCTTCACAAACTTGCTCTTCTGGGGTGAACCTCTTCTCATTTGATGACTGTATTTCTTCTTGAACCCAGAATTTGGTTAGCAAATCTTGAAGTTCTTGGTTTGATGGCTCGACTGAAGTGTGAAATGATTGATGCTCTGCTGATTCGAGCTCCGAGACAGGACCAAGAACTGCCAAACCAAATATTGTCAATTGAGCAATTGGAGTGGAACTAGAGTGCTTGACAATGTTGGGCTTTATTATACGTCCATATGAATCTGCTCCAATGATTATATCAATAGGTCTGGGTGTAAGGAAGTCAGGATCGGCCAGCTGCAATGATGATAAATGTGGCCACTCTTGATGTCCCACGGTGAACGATGGTAGGGTATTCGTCAGTTTACTGAGCATGTACGCAGTAATGTTGATGCACTGCGACGAATAGTTTGATTTAAGCTGAAGTGTGGTGACACCCTTTGTTTGAGTCGAGTGTGATCCTCCTATTCCAGTGATTGCAATTGATGAATGTTGACGAGCCAAGCCACAGGCATTGGCAAGTTGATTGGCGACGAATGAAAGTTCTGAACCTGGATCGAGTAGTAGTCTTACTGGGTGATTACCAAAGGTTGTGATGAGCGTTGCTTGGGCGGTGGCGAGTAGGACTGCTGTGTGCCCGGACGATGGGGTGAATTGACAAAATGGCACTGCGCTTCT
Organism: Priocnemis perturbator; assembly: GCA_963942575.1. Taxonomy (NCBI): domain Eukaryota; kingdom Metazoa; phylum Arthropoda; class Insecta; order Hymenoptera; family Pompilidae; genus Priocnemis; species Priocnemis perturbator. The sequence goes on along the minus strand of CAWWDK010000216.1, from coordinate 16,007 downwards.
TCAATTGGTGGAAGGAGTGGATGATTTAGCTGCTGAACTCGTTGATGCTTGGCTGTGTTGCTGCTGAGTTGTTTTGATCGACGGCAGGTGAATCATTGTGTGGTGTTTTGCCCCACATGTTTTGCACGTTCTGGTTGAGCTGCACGCAGACAGGTTGTGATGTCCGAGGCAATTGAAGCACAGCCGCTGAACTGTCACTACTTTATGGCGATCCGTAGGATGAAGTTCTCGGAATTTGGGGCACGTCACAATATAGTGATTGCCCTTGCAGTGATCACACGGGTACTGGGCTGCGGGCTGTGCTATCGATGATTGGTGAACTGCTCTTGTAGGACGATTTGGCACTGGCTTCGATGAGGTTCTTGTTGATGCACTGGATGATTTGTTCTGAGGTGTCTTCATCGATTCCAGGGCTTTAGCTCGCGTCTTGATGAACTCGATGAGCTGGGTGAACGTGAGGGGCTCGCTCGATGAATTGCGCTTTATTTCCCACGACTCTCGCAGTGATGAATCGAGCCTGCTCGTTGTCAAATGAAGCAGTACGTAATTCCAGCTCTCGACTGGTACACCAAGCGCTGTGAGTGCATCTAGCGTTTCTGCCGTCGAGCTCACTAGCGCATTTAGATCATGAGCTGTTCTCTCTATTCTGGTCGTGTTAGAGCACAATTTCGCTACGTAGGAGAGGATGAGCCTTTCTTTGTCTTCGTACCTCTCCTTGATTTGTCTCCACGCAGGAATGAATGAGTCGCTGGCCATCGACACGTTGGAGATGAGTTGCGCTGCTTCTCCACCTACACTTGTTTTAAGGTAGTGGAGCTTCTCTACATTGCTGAGCTCGGCATCATCAATGACCAGTGACTTGAACAGGTCTCTGAATGCTGGCCACGACGCAAAATCTCCATCAAACTGGGGCAGTTTGATCTCTGGCAGCGTTGAGCGGTGTCTTGGTTGTTGATTCGCTCTCTGTATGGCCATGGCTTGTTTCTCTTCGAGTCGCAGCTCTACCTGTGATCTGGACTTGTGCAGGTATGAGAACGCTGAGTGGTAAGCTCCAAAACCTTGCGCGAACACCTTTTGTGTGACATATGGGTGATCAAAGAACGTTTTCTTGCATGCCACTCCCAGCTGATTATGTTCCTCTGAGAACTCTGCCCATATGTTGTTGAGGAGCTTGAGCTGACCATCGATCTCTCCTATTGTGGGTGAATCCATTGATTTGCACTCGTGTGCATGTGGGTCAGCATGGTGAGTCTTGATTGCTGCCTTGAGATTCTGTATTCCGTTGTGTTGGTCTGAACTGCCGTAGGTGATGTGGGACGAGATGAACTGGTCTGTACGGCTCCTGTTGGCACACTGACTTTGTCTGTGCCTGCTTGACCTTCACTGCAGTCCTCTTCTGCACTGAGCGATGGATCACTGCCACTGATTTGGTCTACTGTCTTGTTTTGCTCCATGGTGTGTGATTGCTTCTATGTGATTCTCTCTTTTTCCTGTTGTCACGTGAAGGAGGGATTACTATCTAATGAATACACACTTGTTGCAATTGAAGGGCACGACTGACCAAAGATCCGGCTCGAAGGACCAAGAAATGTTTGTGATTAATTACTAGTATTTAAGGTAGTGGACTGTATTTGAGGTACCGGATCTTGGGATGGTCTCTGGTGACAGTCGTGTAGAAATTAATTGCACAAGATACTGTGTAACTGAATAGTTTATTGAGTAATTGTCTGATTAAGGGTTAATGAACAATACCTGTTGGTGTGAATGGCCCTAACTTGCTATTCTGCGAGTCTTAATGATTGGGACTAATGTAGATTACGGTGGAGTTGAATAATCCTGCAATGAATTGTTCTATTTGCTGCTCGTCAGCACATGCGCCGGTATGCGACCACGTGGCGTGACGATGATCTGATCTGGATATAACTCAATAATTAAGAGTTGTACTAGAAAACACTAAGCGAGAGAGTGAACCTGCCTATATTCCTGCTCAGTTCTGGGTGTGTTGTATGAATGAATCTGCACTATTGCGTTATTGATCAGTTTCTTCTCGTACACTGTGACAAGGGAGCACGAAACTACCGTTAACTGTAACGATACGAACAGTAATGGCCGAACATAGCTCGATCCCGCTCGAAGCCGAGCAGAAGGACGTGACGTCACGTCACCTGATCGCGTTCTTAGTTGTGATTGGTTACGGCGTTGGACACTAGTGCGTAACGCGCACCGCGGATTGGATCTCGATCGATGCCAATTGATTGGCGACAAGTTCACGGGCGCGCTACTGAGTATGCTAACCTAGTGACGCGCCTGCTCTTCGTGAGGTGTTGTATGATCTGTGCTGTAATGGGATGCGGGAAGTGCTGCCGCCCGCCGTCGAGCCGTCTCAATATTGAACACTTCCGGACGATGAAATCTTGATAGTACTCACGTTTTGCAAGCGAAACGCACGATGCACCGCGTTACGTTCAATTCGTTCAAGAGCTCTCGTATCTCGGACATCCGCGTGTGTTTCGCGTCGAAAACGTGGTGCCCGTCTGTTTTAGACGCTAAAAACGCGTATGACACTTGATTCCCACGAATCCGTTGAGAAATGGCCGAGATACGCCGTGTTACACTTCCCGACGATGAAATCTTGCTAGTTCTCACGTTTTGCAAGCGAAACGCACGATGCACCGCGTTTCGTTCAATTCGTTCAAGAACTCTCGTATCTCGGACATCCGCGAGTGTTTCGCGTCGAAAACGTGGTCTCCGTCTGTTTTAGACGCTAAAAACGCGTATGACACTTGATTCGCACGAATCCGTTGAGATATGGCCGAGATACGCCGTGTTACACTTCCGGATGATGAATTCGTTCAATTCATTCAAGAACTCTCGTATCTCGGACATCCGCGAGTGTTTCGCGTCGAAAACGTGGTCCCCGTCTGTTTTAGACGCTAAAAACGCGTATGACACTTGATTCACACGAATCCGTGGAGAAATGGCCGAGATACGCCTTGTTACACTTCCGGACGATAAATTCGTTCAATTCGTTCAAGAACTCTCGTATCTCGGACATGCACGAGTGTTTCGCGTCGAAAACGTCGTCCCCGTCTGTTTTAGACTCTAAAAACGCGTATGACACTTGCTTCGCACGAATCCGTTGAGAAATGGCCGAGATACGCCGTGTTACACTTCCGGACGATGAAATGTTGCTAGTTCTCACGTTTTGCAAGCGAAACGCACCAATGCACCGCGTTTCGTTCAATTCGTTCAAGAACTCTCGTATCTCGAACATCCGCGAGTGTTTCGCGTCGAAAACGTGATCCCCGTCTGTTTTAGACGCTAAAAACGCGCATGACACTTGATTCGCACGAATCCGTTTAGAAATGGCCGAGATACGCCGTGTTACACTTTCGGACGATTAAATCTTGCTAGTTCTCACGCTTTGCAAGCGAAACGCACGATGCACCGCGTTTCGTTCAATTCGTTCAAGAACTCTCGCATCTCGGACATCCGCGAATGTTTCGCGTCGAAAACGTGGTCCCCGTCTGTTTTAGACGCTAAAAACGCGTATGACACTTGATTCGCACGAATCTGTTGAGAAATGGCCGAGATACGCCGTGTTGCACTTCCGGACGATGAATTCGTTCAATTCGTACAAGAACTCTCGTATCTCGGACTTCCGCGAGTGTTTCGCGTTGAAAACGTGGTCCCCGTCTGTTTTAGACGCTAAAAACGCGTATGACACTTGATTCGCACGAATCCGTTGAGAAATGGCCGAGATACGTCGTGTTACACTTCCGGACGATGAAATCTTGCTAGTTCTCACGTTTTGCAAGCGAAACACACGATGCACCGCGTTTCGTTCATTTCGTTCAAGAACTCACGTATCTCGGACATCCGCGAGTGTTTTGCGCCGAAAACGTGGTCCCCATCTGTTTTAGACGCTAAAAACGCGTATGACAGTTGATTCGCACGAATCCGTTGAGAAATGGCCGAGATACGCCGTGTTACACTTCCGGACGATGAAGTCGTTCAATTCGTTCCAGAACTCTCGTATATCGGACATCCGCGAGTGTTTCGCGTCGAAATCATGGTCCCCGTCTGTTTTAGACGCTAAAAACGCGAATGACACTTGATTCGCACGAATCCGTTGAGAAATGGCCGCGATACGCCGTATTACACTTCCGGACCATGAAATCTTGCTAGTTCTCACGTTTTGCAAGCGAAACGCACGATGCACCGCATTTCGTTCCATTTGTTCAAGAACTCTCGTATCTCGGACATCCGCGAGTGTTTCGCGTCCAAAACGTGGTCCCCGTCTGTTTTAGACGCTAAAAACGCGTATGACACTTGATTCGCACGAATCCGTTGAGAAATGGCCGAGATACGCCGTGTTACACTTCCGGACGATGAAATCTTGCTAGTTCTCACGTTTTGCAAGCGAAACGCACGATGCACTACGTTTCGTTCAAATCGTTCAAGAACTCTCGTATCTCTGACATCCGCGAGTGTTTCGCGTCGAAAACATGGTCCCCGTCTGTTTTAGACGCTAAAAACGCGTATGACACTTGATTCGCACGAATCCGTTGAGAAATGGCCGTGATACGCCGTGTTACACGTCCGGACGATGAATTCGTTCAATTCGTTCAAGAACTCTCGTATCTCGGACATGCGCGAGTGTTTTGCGTCCAAAACGTGGTCCCCGTCTGATTTAGACGCTAAAAACCCGAATGACACTTGATTCGCACGAATTCGTTGAGCAATGGCCGAGATACGCCGTGTTACACTTCCGGACGATGAATTCGTTCAATTCGTTAAAGAACTGTCGTATCTCGGACATCCGCGAGTGTTTCGCGTCGAAGACGTGGTCCCCGTCTGTTTTAGACGCTAAAAACGCGTATGACCGTTGATTCGCACGAATCCGTTGAGAAATGGCCGAGATACGCCGTGTTACACTTTCGGACGATTAAATCTTGCTAGTTCTCACGCTTTGCAAGCGAAACGCACGATGCACCGCGTTTCGTTCAATTCGTTCAAGAACTCTCGCATCTCGGACATCCGCGAGTGTTTCGCGTCGAAAACGTGGTCCCCGTCTGTTTTAGACGCTAAAAACGCGTATGACACTTGATTCGCACGAATCCGTTGAGAAATGGCCGAGATACGCCGTGTTGCACTTCCGGACGATGAATTCGTTCAATTCGTACAAGAACTCTCGTATCTCGGAATTCCGCGAGTGTTTCGCGTTGAAAACGTGGTCCCCGTCTGTTTTGACGCTAAAAACGCGTATGACACTTGATTCGCACCAATCCGTTGAGAAATGGCCGAGATACACCGTGTTACACTTCCGGACGATGAAATCTTGCTAGTTCTCACGTTTTGCAAGCGAAACGCACGATGCACCGCGTTTCGTTCAATTCGTTCAAGAACTCTCGTTTCTTGGACATCCGCGAGTGTTTCGCGTCGAAAACGTGGTCCCCGTCTGTTTTAGACGCTAAAAACGCGTATGACACTTGATTCGCACGAATCCGTTGAGAAATGGCCGAGATACGCCGTGTTACACTTCTGGACGGTGAATTCGTTCAATTCGTTCAAGAACTCTCGTATCTCGGACATCCGCGAGTGTTTCGCGTCGAAGACGTGGTCCCCGTCTGTTTTAGACGCTAAAAACGCGTATGACCGTTGATTCGCACGAATCCGTTGAGAAATGGCCGAGATACGCCGTGTTACACTTCCGGACCATGAAATCTTGCTAGTTCTCACGTTTTGCAAGCGAAACGCACGATGCACCGCATTTCGTTCCATTTGTTCAAGAACTCTCGTATCTCGGACATCCGCGAGTGTTTCGCGTCCAAAACGTGGTCCCCGTCTGTTTTAGACGCTAAAAACGCGTATGACACTTGATTCGCACGAATCCGTTGAGAAATGGCCGAGATACGCCGTGTTACACTTCCGGACGATGAAATCTTGCTAGTTCTCACGTTTTGCAAGCGAAACGCACGATGCACTACGTTTCGTTCAAATCGTTCAAGAACTCTCGTATCTCTGACATCCGCGAGTGTTTCGCGTCGAAAACATGGTCCCCGTCTGTTTTAGACGCTAAAAACGCGTATGACACTTGATTCGCACGAATCCGTTGAGAAATGGCCGTGATACGCCGTGTTACACGTCCGGACGATGAAATCTTGCTAGTTCTCACGTTTTGCAAGCGAAATGCACGATGCACCGCGTTTCGTTCGATTTGTTCAAGAACTCTCGTATCTCGGACATCTTCGAGTGTTTCGCGTCGAAAACGTGGTCCCCGTCTGTTTTAGACGCTAAAAACGCCTATCACACTTGATTCGCACGAATCCGTTTAGAAATGGCCGAGATACGCCGTGTTACACTTCCGGACGATGAATTCGTTCAATTCGTTCAAGAACTCTCGTATCTCGGACATGCGCGAGTGTTTTGCGTCCAAAACGTGGTCCCCGTCTGATTTAGAATCTAAAAACCCGAATGACACTTGATTCGCACGAATTCGTTGAGCAATGGCCGAGATACGCCGTGTTACACTTCCGGACGATGAATTCGTTCAATTCGTTAAAGAACTGTCGAATCTCGGACATCCGCGAGTGTTTCGCGTCGAAGACGTGGTCCCCGTCTGTTTTAGACGCTAAAAACGCGTATGACCGTTGATTCGCACGAATCCGTTGAGAAATGGCCGAGATACGCCGTGTTACACTTTCGGACGATTAAATCTTGCTAGTTCTCACGCTTTGCAAGCGAAACGCACGATGCACCGCGTTTCGTTCCATTTGTTCAAGAACTCTCGTATCTCGGACATCCGCGAGTGTTTCGCGTCGAAGACGTGGTCCCCGTCTGTTTTAGACGCTAAAAACGCGTATGACCGTTGATTCGCACGAATCCGTTGAGAAATGGCCGAGATACGCCGTGTTACACTTTCGGACGATTAAATCTTGCTAGTTCTCACGCTTTGCAAGCGAAACGCACGATGCACCGCGTTTCGTTCAATTCGTTCAAGAACTCTCGTATCTCGGACATCCGCGAGTGTTTCGCGTCGAAAACGTGTTCCCCGTCTGTTTTAGACGCTAAAAACGCGCATGACACTTGATTCGCACGAATCCGTTTAGAAATGGCCGAGATACGCCGTGTTACACTTTCGGACGATTAAATCTTGCTAGTTCTCACGCTTTGCAAGCGAAACGCACGATGCACCGCGTTTCGTTCAATTCGTTCAAGAACTCTCGCATCTCGGACATCCGCGAATGTTTCGCGTCGAAAACGTGGTCCCCGTCTGTTTTAGACGCTAAAAACGCGTATGACACTTGATTCGCACGAATCCGTTGAGAAATGGCCGAGATACGCCGTGTTGCACTTCCGGACGATGAATTCGTTCAATTCGTACAAGAACTCTCGTATCTCGGACTTCCGCGAGTGTTTCGCGTTGAAAACGTGGTCCCCGTCTGTTTTAGACGCTAAAAACGCGTATGACACTTGATTCGCACGAATCCGTTGAGAAATGGCCGAGATACGCCGTGTTACACTTCCGGACGATGAATTCGTTCAATTCGTTCAAGAACTCTCGTATCTCGGACATGCGCGAGTGTTTTGCGTCCAAAACGTGGTCCCCGTCTGATTTAGAATCTAAAAACCCGAATGACACTTGATTCGCACGAATTCGTTGAGCAATGGCCGAGATACGCCGTGTTACACTTCCGGACGATGAATTCGTTCAATTCGTTAAAGAACTGTCGAATCTCGGACATCCGCGAGTGTTTCGCGTCGAAGACGTGGTCCCCGTCTGTTTTAGACGCTAAAAACGCGTATGACCGTTGATTCGCACGAATCCGTTGAGAAATGGCCGAGATACGCCGTGTTACACTTTCGGACGATTAAATCTTGCTAGTTCTCACGCTTTGCAAGCGAAACGCACGATGCACCGCGTTTCGTTCCATTTGTTCAAGAACTCTCGTATCTCGGACATCCGCGAGTGTTTCGCGTCGAAGACGTGGTCCCCGTCTGTTTTAGACGCTAAAAACGCGTATGACCGTTGATTCGCACGAATCCGTTGAGAAATGGCCGAGATACGCCGTGTTACACTTTCGGACGATTAAATCTTGCTAGTTCTCACGCTTTGCAAGCGAAACGCACGATGCACCGCGTTTCGTTCAATTCGTTCAAGAACTCTCGTATCTCGGACATCCGCGAGTGTTTCGCGTCGAAAACGTGTTCCCCGTCTGTTTTAGACGCTAAAAACGCGCATGACACTTGATTCGCACGAATCCGTTTAGAAATGGCCGAGATACGCCGTGTTACACTTTCGGACGATTAAATCTTGCTAGTTCTCACGCTTTGCAAGCGAAACGCACGATGCACCGCGTTTCGTTCAATTCGTTCAAGAACTCTCGCATCTCGGACATCCGCGAATGTTTCGCGTCGAAAACGTGGTCCCCGTCTGTTTTAGACGCTAAAAACGCGTATGACACTTGATTCGCACGAATCCGTTGAGAAATGGCCGAGATACGCCGTGTTGCACTTCCGGACGATGAATTCGTTCAATTCGTACAAGAACTCTCGTATCTCGGACTTCCGCGAGTGTTTCGCGTTGAAAACGTGGTCCCCGTCTGTTTTAGACGCTAAAAACGCGTATGACACTTGATTCGCACGAATCCGTTGAGAAATGGCCGAGATACGTCGTGTTACACTTCCGGACGATGAAATCTTGCTAGTTCTCACGTTTTGCAAGCGAAACACACGATGCACCGCGTTTCGTTCATTTCGTTCAAGAACTCTCGTATCTTGGACATCCGCGAGTGTTTTGCGCCGAAAACGTGGTCCCCATCTGTTTTAGACGCTAAAAACGCGTATGACAGTTGATTCGCACGAATCCGTTGAGAAATGGCCGAGATACGCCGTGTTACACTTCCGGACGATGAAGTCGTTCAATTCGTTCCAGAACTCTCGTATATCGGACATCCGCGAGTGTTTCGCGTCGAAATCATGGTCCCCGTCTGTTTTAGACGCTAAAAACGCGAATGACACTTGATTCGCACGAATCCGTTGAGAAATGGCCGCGATACGCCGTATTACACTTCCGGACCATGAAATCTTGCTAGTTCTCACGTTTTGCAAGCGAAACGCACGATGCACCGCATTTCGTTCCATTTGTTCAAGAACTCTCGTATCTCGGACATCCGCGAGTGTTTCGCGTCCAAAACGTGGTCCCCGTCTGTTTTAGACGCTAAAAACGCGTATGACACTTGATTCGCACGAATCCGTTGAGAAATGGCCGAGATACGCCGTGTTACACTTCCGGACGATGAAATCTTGCTAGTTCTCACGTTTTGCAAGCGAAACGCACGATGTACTACGTTTCGTTCAAATCGTTCAAGAACTCTCGTATCTCTGACATCCGCGAGTGTTTCGCGTCGAAAACATGGTCCCCGTCTGTTTTAGACGCTAAAAACGCGTATGACACTTGATTCGCCACGAATCCGTTGAGAAATGGCCGTGATACGCCGTGTTACACGTCCGGACGATGAAATCTTGCTAGTTCTCACGTTTGCAAGCGAAATGCACGATGCACCGCGTTTCGTTCGATTCGTTCAAGAACTCTCGTATCTCGGACATCCTCGAGTGTTTCGCGTCGAAAACGTGGTCCCCGTCTGTTTTAGACGCTAAAAAACGCCTATCACACTTGATTCGCACGAATCCGTTTAGAAATGGCCGAGATACGCCGTGTTACACTTCCGGACGATGAATTCGTTCAATTCGTTCAAGAACTCTTGTATCTCGGACATGCGCGAGTGTTTTGCGTCCAAAACGTGGTCCCCGTCTGATTTAGACGCTAAAAACCCGAATGACACTTGATTCGCACGAATTCGTTGAGCAATGGCCGAGATACGCCGTGTTACACTTCCGGACGATGAATTCGTTCAATTCGTTCCAGAACTCTCGTATCTCGGAATTCCGCGAGTGTTTCGCGTTGAAAACGTGGTCCCCGTCTGTTTTAGACGCTAAAAACGCGTATGACACATGATTCGCACCAATCCGTTGAGAAATGGCCGAGATACACCGTGTTACACTTCCGGACGATGAAATCTTGCTAGTTCTCACGTTTTGCAAGCGAAACGCACGATGCACCGCGTTTCGTTCAATTCGTTCAAGAACTCTCGTTTCTTGGACATCCGCGAGTGTTTCGCGTCGAAAACGTGGTCCCCGTCTGTTTTAGACGCTAAAAACGCGTATGACACTTGATTCGCACGAATCCGTTGAGAAATGGCCGAGATACGCCGTGTTACACTTCTGGACGGTGAATTCGTTCAATTCGTTCAAGAACTCTCGTATCTCGGACATCAGCGAGTGTTTCGCGTCGAAAACGTGGTCCCCGTCTGTCTTAGACGCTAAAGACGCGCATGACACTTGATTCGCACGAATCCGTTGAGAAATGGCCGTGATACGCCGTGTTACACGTCCGGACGATGAAATCTTGCTAGTTCTCACGTTTTGCAAGCGAAATGCACGATGCACCGCGTTTCGTTCGATTCGTTCAAGAACTCTCGTATCTCGGACATCCTCGAGTGTTTCGCGTCGAAAACGTGGTCCCCGTCTGATTTAGACGCTAAAAACGCCTATCACACTTGATTCGCACGAATCCGTTTAGAAATGGCCGAGATACGCCGTGTTACACTTCCGGACGATGAATTCGTTCAATTCGTTCAAGAACTCTCGTATCTCGGACATGCGCGAGTGTTTTGCGTCCAAAACGTGGTCCCCGTCTGATTTAGACGCTAAAAACCCGAATGACACTTGATTCGCACGAATTCGTTGAGCAATGGCCGAGATACGCCGTGTTACACTTCCGGACGATGAATTCGTTCAATTCGTTCCAGAACTCTCGTATCTCGGAATTCCGCGAGTGTTTCGCGTTGAAAACGTGGTCCCCGTCTGTTTTAGACGCTAAAAACGCGTATGACACTTGATTCGCACCAATCCGTTGAGAAATGGCCGAGATACACCGTGTTACACTTCCGGACGATGAAATCTTGCTAGTTCTCACGTTTTGCAAGCGAAACGCACGATGCACCGCGTTTCGTTCAATTCGTTCAAGAACTCTCGTTTCTTGGACATCCGCGAGTGTTTCGCGTCGAAAACGTGGTCCCCGTCTGTTTTAGACGCTAAAAACGCGTATGACACTTGATTCGCACGAATCCGTTGAGAAATGGCCGAGATACGCCGTGTTACACTTCTGGACGGTGAATTCGTTCAATTCGTTCAAGAACTCTCGTATCTCGGACATCCGCGAGTGTTTCGCGTCGAAGACGTGGTCCCCGTCTGTTTTAGACGCTAAAAATGCGTATGACCGTTGATTCGCACGAATCCGTTGAGAAATGGCCGAGATACGCCGTGTTACACTTTCGGACGATTAAATCTTGCTAGTTCTCACGCTTTGCAAGCGAAACGCACGATGCACCGCGTTTCGTTCAATTCGTTCAAGAACTCTCGTATCTCGGACATCCGCGAGTGTTTCGCGTCGAAAACGTGTTCCCCGTCTGTTTTAGACGCTAAAAACGCGCATGACACTTGATTCGCACGAATCCGTTTAGAAATGGCCGAGATACGCCGTGTTACACTTTCGGACGATTAAATCTTGCTAGTTCTCACGCTTTGCAAGCGAAACGCACGATGCACCGCGTTTCGTTCAATTCGTTCAAGAACTCTCGCATCTCGGACATCCGCGAATGTTTCGCGTCGAAAACGTCGTCCCCGTCTGTTTTAGACGCTAAAAACGCGTATGACACTTGATTCGCACGAATCCGTTGAGAAATGGCCGAGATACGCCGTGTTGCACTTCCGGACGATGAATTCGTTCAATTCGTACAAGAACTCTCGTATCTCGGACTTCCGCGAGTGTTTCGCGTTGAAAACGTGGTCCCTGTCTGTTTTAGACGCTAAAAACGCGTATGACACTTGATTCGCACGAATCCGTTGAGAAATGGCCGAGATACGTCGTGTTACACTTCCGGACGATGAAATCTTGCTAGTTCTCACGTTTTGCAAGCGAAACACACGATGCACCGCGTTTCGTTCATTTCGTTCAAGAACTCTCGTATCTCGGACATCCGCGAGTGTTTTGCGCCGAAAACGTGGTCCCCATCTGTTTTAGACGCTAAAAACGCGTATGACAGTTGATTCGCACGAATCCGTTGAGAAATGGCCGAGATACGCCGTGTTACACTTCCGGACGATGAAGTCGTTCAATTCGTTCCAGAACTCTCGTATATCGGACATCCGCGAGTGTTTCGCGTCGAAATCATGGTCCCCGTCTGTTTTAGACGCTAAAAACGCGAATGACACTTGATTCGCACGAATCCGTTGAGAAATGGCCGCGATACGCCGTATTACACTTCCGGACCATGAAATCTTGCTAGTTCTCACGTTTTGCAAGCGAAACGCACGATGCACCGCATTTCGTTCCATTTGTTCAAGAACTCTCGTATCTCGGACATCCGCGAGTGTTTCGCGTCGAAAACGTGGTCCCCGCCTGTTTTAGACGCTAAAAACGCGAATGGCACTTGAGTCGCACGAATCCGTTGAGAAATGGCCGAGATACGCCGTGTTACACTTCCGGACGATGAATTCGTTCAATTCGTTCAAGAACTCTCGTATCTCGGACATCCGCGAGTGTTTCGCGTCGAAAACGTGGTCCCCGTCTGTTTTAGACGCTAAAAACGCGTATGACACTTGATTCGCACGAATCCGTTGAGAAATGGCCGAGATACGCCGTGTTGCACTTCCGGACGATGAATTCATTCAATTCGTTCAAGAACTCTCGTATCTCGGACATCCGCGAGTGTTTCGCGTCGAAAACTTGGTCCCCGTCTGTTTTAGACGCTAAAAACGCGTATGACACTTGATTCGCACGAATCCGTTGAGAAATGGCCGAGATACGCCGTGTTACACTTCTGGACGGTGAATTCGTTCAATTCGTTCAAGAACTCTCGTATCTCGGACATCCGCGAGTGTTTCGCGTCGAAAACGTGGTCCCCGTCTGTCTTAGACGCTAAAGACGCGCATGACACTTGATTCGCACGAATCCGTTGAGAAATGGCCGAGATACGCCGTGTTACACTTTCGGACGATTAAATCTTGCTAGTTCTCACGTTTTGCAAGCGAAACGCACGATGCACCGCGTTTCGTTCCATTTGTTCAAGAACTCTCGTATCTCGGACATCCGCGAGTGTTTCGCGTCCAAAACGTGGTCCCCGTCTGTTTTAGACGCTAAAAACGCGTATGACACTTGAATCGCACGAATCCGTTGAGAAATGGCCGAGATACGCCGTGTTACACTTCCGGACGATGAAATCTTGCTAGTTCTCACGTTTTGCAAGCGAAACGCACGATGCACTACGTTTCGTTCAAATCGTTCAAGAACTCTCGTATCTCTGACATCCGCGAGTGTTTCGCGTCGAAAACATGGTCCCCGTCTGTTTTAGACGCTAAAAACGCGTATGACACTTGATTCGCACGAATCCGTTGAGAAATGGCCGTGATACGCCGTGTTACACGTCCGGACGATGAAATCTTGCTAGTTCTCACGTTTTGCAAGCGAAACACACGATGCACCGCGTTTCGTTCATTTCGTTCAAGAACTCTCGTATCTCGGACATCCGCGAGTGTTTTGCGCCGAAAACGTGGTCCCCATCTGTTTTAGACGCTAAAAACGCGTATGACAGTTGATTCGCACGAATCCGTTGAGAAATGGCCGAGATACGCCGTGTTACACTTCCGGACGATGAAGTCGTTCAATTCGTTCCAGAACTCTCGTATATCGGACATCCGCGAGTGTTTCGCGTCGAAAACATGGTCCCCGTCTGTTTTAGACGCTAAAAACGCGTATGACACTTGATTCGCACGAATCCGTTGAGAATTGGCCGAGATACGCCGTGTCACACTTGCGGACGATGAATTCGTTCAATTCGTTCAAGAACTTTCGTATCTCGGACATCCGCGAGTGTTTCGCGTCGAAAACGTGGTCACCGTCTGTTTCAGACGCTAAAAACGCGTATGACACTTGATTCGCACCAATCCGTTGAGAAATGGCCGAGATACACCGTGTTACACTTCCGGACGATGAAATCTTGCTAGTTCTCACGTTTTGCAAGCGAAACGCACGACGCACCGCGTTTCGTTCAATTCGTTCGAGAACTCTCGTATCTCGGACATCCGCGAGTGTTTCGCGTCGAAAACGTGGTCCCCGCCTGTTTTAGACGCTAAAAACGCGAATGGCACTTGAGTCGCACGAATCCGTTGAGAAATGGCCGAGATACGCCGTGTTACACTTCCGGACGATGAATTCGTTCAATTCGTTCAAGAACTCTCGTATCTCGGACATCCGCGAGTGTTTCGCGTCGAAAACGTGGTCCCCGTCTGTTTTAGACGCTAAAAACGCGTATGACACTTGATTCGCACGAATCCGTTGAGAAATGGCCGAGATACGCCGTGTTACACTTCTGGACGGTGGATTCGATCAATTCGTTCAAGAACTCTCGTATCTCGGACATCCGCGAGTGTTTCGCGTCGAAAACGTGGTCCCCGTCTGTCTTAGACGCTAAAGACGCGCATGACACTTGATTCGCACGAATCCGTTGAGAAATGGCCGAGATACGCCGTGTTACACTTCCGGACGATGAATTCGTCCAATTCGTTGAAGAACTTTCGTATCTCGGACATCCGCGAGTGTTTCGCGTCGAAAACGTGGTCCCCGTCTGTTTTAGACGCTAAAAACGCGTATGACACTTGATTCGCACGAATCCGTTGAGAAATGGCCGCGATATGCCGTATTACACTTCCGGACCATGAAATCTTGCTAGTTCTCACGCTTTGCAAGCGAAACGCACGATGCACCGCGTTTCGTTCAATTCGTTCAAGAACTCTCGCATCTCGGACATCCGCGAGTGTTTCGCGTCGAAAACGTGGTCCCCGTCTGTTTTAGACGCTAAAAACGCGTATGACACTTGATTCGCACGAATCCGTTGAGAAATGGCCGAGATACGCCGTGTTGCACTTCCGGACGATGAATTCGTTCAATTCGTTCAAGAACTCTCGTATCTCGGACATCCGCGAGTGTTTCGCGTCGAAAACTTGGTCCCCGTCTGTTTTAGACGCTAAAAACGCGTATGACACTTGATTCGCACGAATCCGTTGAGAAATGGCCGAGATACGCCGTGTTACACTTCCGGAGGATGAAATCTTGCTAGTTCTCACGTTTTGCAAGCAAAACGCACGATGCACCACGTTTCGTTCAATTCGTTCCAGAACTCTCATATCTCGGACATCCGCGAGTGTTTCGCGTCGAAAACGTGGTCCCCGTCTGTTTTAGACGCTAAAAACGCGTATGACACTTGATTCGCACGAATCCGCTGAGAAATGGCCGAGATACGCCGTGTCACACTTGCGGACGATGAATTCGTTCAATTCGTTCAAGAACTTTCGTATCTCGGATATCCGCGAGTGTTTCGCGTCGAAAACGTGGTCACCGCCTGTTTTAGACGCTAAAAAAGCGTATGACACTTGATTCGCACGAATCCGTTGAGAAATGGCCGAGATACGCCGTGTTACACTTCCGGACGATGAAATCTTGCTAGTTCTCACGTTTTGCAAGCGAAACGCACGATGCACCGCATTTCGTTCCATTTGTTCAAGAACTCTCGTATCTCGGACATCCGCGAGTGTTTCGCGTCGAAAACGTGGTCCCCGTCTGTTTTAGACGCTAAAAACGCGTATGACACTTGATTCGCACGAATCCGTTGAGAAATGGCCGAGATACGCCGTGTTACACTTCCGGACGATGAAATCTTGCTAGTTCTCACGTTTTGCAGGCGAAACGCACGATGCACCACGTTTCGTTCAAGACGTTCAAGAACTCTCGTATCTCTGACATCCGCGAGTGTTTCGCGTCGAAGACATGGTCCCCGTCTGTTTTAGACGCTAAAAACGCGTATGACACTTGATTCGCACGAATC